>RXID01014475.1:23721-68828 GCA_005019695.1 Trichopus zeylanicus subsp. travancoricus | reverse complement strand
GCGCCGGCACGTGGGCGCGGACGGCCAAGGCCAAGGCCGTCCGTCCCCGGCACGCGGGCGCGCCGGCCTCGGCCTCCGTCCCCGGCACGCGGGGGCGGAACGGCCTCGGCCGTGGCCGTCCGCGCCCGCGTTTCGGCGCGCCGGCGCGCCGGCCTCCGCCTCCGCTCCAGCCGCCGGCCTACGCCTCCGCTCCCGCCCGCCCGGCCTCCGCCTCCGCTCCCGCCGCCGGCCGCCGCCTCCGTTCCCGCGGCCGGCCGGCCGGCCTCCTCCTCCGCTCCGGCCCGCGCGACGGGTTGTTATTTGCAAAAATCCGAATTTCGGGGACTTTTCTGTAAATCGGAATAATTTCCGGGGGTTTATTTACAAAAATTCGAATTTGGAGGACGTTTTTGTAAATCTGAGTTCTTTCGGGGTGTTATTTGTAAAATTCCGAAATCCAGGAGTTACCTATAAAAAAATAAGTTTTTAGGGATACATGTGTAAAAATAACGGGGTAAAATCGAAATTTTTTAGTAAAATTTTGATTAAATAACAATCAAGGCTGTGGGTAAATATGGGCGAATTTGAGGGGTGAGAGTAATTACGGAAATTACGGGGTTAACCGTAATTAAGGCTAATTACGGTGATCACCCGTAATTATTCCTAATTTTTTTTAAAAAAAGTGTAAATAAATATTAAAATAACGAAAATTTTTAATAAATAAAATAAACTTTAGGGAGTTGTAGGTAAAAAGTCCAAAAAAGGAACTATCTTTGTTGGAAATTCAATTTCTTAATGCAGTACGCATACATGAAAGCAAATAAGACGGTGAAGCCAACTAGCACTGCAGCTACAACGCCCATGAAATCACTGCGGAATCCAAAGTGATCCTTGATATAGAATTTGATCGTCTGGTTTTCTTGGCCTGGCACAGTGATAATGTCTTCAAGATCTCCGTACTGAGTTACTATTAGCCCATAAACGGTCCATGCCAACGGGCATATCCAGTAGTACCAGACCCACCACTTGGGAATTTTCTGAACAAAAGAACACGCAATAGAACCATCAGTAGCTGCAGTAGTCCAAGTCTGACACAATACAGATATGAGGATAAACAACTTACTGGTCTGGGGACAAAGAAACCGGAGAAGAGGTTGAAGACCGAATAAAAGGTTGCCGCAAAAATTGCAGCGACTTGATGGTTTGGTGAGATTGACACGGTCATCATTCCATAGTAAGTGAAGTACAAGAAGGAGAAGAAAGAAATGAAAAAGAACCATAGAAACTTGGCAGCCGTCCACTGGAAACTCATCATGGCATATACTATGAGAGTGTAGTATATTGTCTGGAAGAATACATATGGAATTTCCACAACAACCTGCATTCCAGAGTCATCTACACTTTTTAACATTTGATGCAAAAGGAAAAAAATTACTGAAGAAACTTTTGAGTCTGAACCAGATGGTGTTATCATTAGTTCCTTGAGATGATTCTATATTACCTCATTGCAAATGTTAGTGCTAAATAGGTAAAATGGTATACCTGAGCAATGGCATATGGCAAAGCAGCGTACATTCCAGCTGCCCTTTCTCGATAGAATACTGTCCTCTCAATTGAGACAACAGGCTGAACAGTCGAGCAGTTGTTGATGCCAATGAACATCACTGCTGCATACATCGATCCAATGACTATTCTGAGATCATTAGAACTCTTCCTGCAACAAAGAATGAAATCTCTATTAGTACGCTGAGAATTATAATTTGTATTTATAGCAGAGTGATTACTAGTATCTGCACAATGTATTATTACTACCTCTTGTGACCAACGTTCCAAAAGATACTGCCCAGAAGTAGAGCAGTGACCAAGGTAAAAAAATGTCTAACAAGGTTGTAATCAGGGCTTCTCCAGTAGGTCCACCATTGCTTCCAGATACAGGTTTTGAACTGGCCACAGGTAGATTGGGAGTACTTTGTGGGGAAGTATAAGTCAGTTGTTCCAGGAGCTGGCTTGCTCAGCTCATTAACCAGTACCTTGTTACGCCTAGTAGCAGTGATCACACATGTTCATAGCCAACATCATGAAAGTACAAAAATAGAGTTTCATAGAAAATCACACTCGCTACTGTTCGAGTGAAAGATACGTCCTACTTACTGGTATAAAGTGGAGGAGTTATAGTACTCAGCAAAGTCCATTTCGAGTCGAACTTCTGCAGCAATGGAGCTTGCTTCCAACATCCATGTTGCAGGGTTGTACTTGTCTTTGATTTTTGGAACTCCTGGAATTGCCTGGTCATTACATAGCAATCAGTCAGTTCCAATCACATACAGAAGGGGGATAGTGAATGAAATATCTACACACCTCGAAATATTCAATTATCTTCTGAGAATGACGTCCCAGTGGTCCAGAGTATATCACTTGGCCTCCTCTTTTCATCAATAGCAGCTGTTGATAAAAAAGTTTTTGAGGTATGTCAATACCAATTACAAACAAGTTGCCTTTGCTGGTAATTAACTAGAGAAATAATGTACATATTCAAGGTTGAATATAGAAGAAGAAGCATAATGTTACCTCGTCAAAGGCTTCAAATATGTCAATACTGGGCTGGTGGATTGTACAAACAACCGTTCTTCCTGTGTCGACTGTGTTCCTCACGGTCCTCATGACAATGGCTGCTGCCCTGGCATCAAGACCTGATGTAGGTTCATCCATGAAGATAATGGATGGGTTAGCTACAAGCTCTACAGCTATTGTAAGCCTCTTCCTTTGCTCTGTAGACAGCCCAGTAATTCCAGGAAGGCCTACAATGGCATCCTTTAGATTGTCGAGCTCAACCAGCTCCATCACCTCATCCACAAATTTCTGTTGTAAATAGAAGAAAATTTCAACTATCAATACACAAACATTGGAGGAATTCATAGCTCTCATTTTTTTCAAAATAGTAAAAAGAAGTGGAATTTAAGGCAGGGAAATGTAGCAACTTCAAGACTCTACCATCTTTTCTTCATCACTGACTTCCTCCGGTAGTCGAAGGAATGCAGAGTAAATTAAGGACTCCTTAACAGTCACTTGAGGAGAGTGGATATCATTTTGTTCACAATAACCAGATATTCTCGCAAATGTGGCTTGGTTCTTTGGATAACCGGAGATGTGGATATCACCTTCAATATAACCACCGGTCTTTCTTCCTGCCAATACATCCATGAGAGTTGTCTTTCCAGCACCACTCACTCCCATAAGAGCTGTCAGAACACCAGGTCGGAAAGCCCCAGTCACCCCCCTTAGCAGTTGCAGCCTGTCTTCAGGGACTCCTTGTGCTTTCATTTCCTATGGAGGAAAAATCCCTCATTTTCTCTTGGTACAAAGTAGCATATCAAAAGTTGTGCGAGATGAACATGAACTTACCGCAGGCATGTCAACAAAGTAATTTACTTCATCAAAGGACATGGCCAGAGGCTGAAATGGAAGAACCATTCCTCTCTTAGGAGCAACACCATTGGCATTGACGGACATATCCCTCTCAAACCCACTTGAGGAATCGTTGGCACGGGAACCTGAACGAAATGCTGTCATTTGTCGTATAAGGAATAATGCCATCATGATTATCAAGTAATAGATCGTTAATTTTATATATATTTCTCTGGTTACTCAATGAGGTAGGGTCAAGAATATCATACTTGTGTTGTTTCCGTCAGAGTCAACACTTGAGTCCAACTTATTAGTCCCTGGGTATTGTCTTAATTCCCTTTCCTTGGCTTCCATTTGGGAGGCTCCCTCTTCAGATATTACCGCTTGTGGTTTACCAAGAGCTATTATCAGATAAGACAAAGTTGAAGCTTGTTATTGGAAAATACATTATTTCATACTTGTTTGTATTGATTTAGAGATGAAGGCCAGAAGCTTACGGTTTAGGTATGTGAGCGAAAGTGTGAAGAGCACATTGAAGAAGAAACCAAATCCCAGAAGAGCTCCAGCTCCAATCCAGTACCACTTTTTCTCGGGAAAGACCTCAGCATTCTCTAGCACTGCTACTCCTAACCTCCTGCCATCTGGTGCCTGATAGCACACATAGCATTTTTAGTAGTTAATCGCTAGAGAGTCCCAATTTTTTAACGAGATGATAGAGAAAATGTGAACATTGAGCACTCATTTCCATCAAAGAGAACAAATGGAGCAAGAAAGAACTTACAAACTTGTTCATCCACCTGGGAGCCAACAACTCATTGACAGCCAAAGCGTTGTATGCATATGTCAATGGTGAAACCCAATAACCCCAGATCCACCACTTTGGAATTACATCTGTCATCCAAAAAACAAAGATACAAAAATTTCAAATATGCAGAAGCTGATTGCAGGAAAAAAAATCACTTTAATGACATCAGCATAACAATTTAAAGAATCGGGCCCTAAATGTCCAGTTTATTTATTTTAGGATCTAGATCAAGAATGGGGAATACATAACCTTTTGGTAGGATGAAACCTCCGAGGACAAAGAAGATGAGAACAGTCAGAGCCCCCCCAGTGTTGGCAATGATCATGGACCTGCATACTCCTGAAATAGTCCTGAACATTCCTGATGCCATCTGCTGGATCAAAAACACAAGAAGCAGCTGCTTGAAAAACCTGCAAGATTTAAGAGGATTATATCTACTTCTAAACATCCGTTTCATAAGCTAAAAAGCTCACATATTGCTTCAATACATTACCTGCTAGCTTCAGGCGCATAGCCAATGGTATAGTAAGTCACGACAACCCAGGCTATAGACTCTAGAATCGAAATGGGAATTCTGAGAACGACATTTGGGAGAGTGAAGACCCAAGCCGGGTAGAAGAGGAGGTCCCTGTGTTTGTAGAACACTGGAAGTCTGGCAATGGAGAGAGACAGCTCCGCAAAGCCATTGAACATGTTCACTATCAATCCGAAGAGCAGTGCTCCTATGAACACCATACCATCATCTACTGTCCTTGTGTGCATCCGTGGCTTCAGGAACACAGTGGACTCAATGATTGCTGTTATGATGATCTTTAAGTATAAGGAACAAGTTAGTACGAGAATCGTCATGTCAGCATTTACTACTCAGTTAAATGTAATATCAAGCATTGAAGTGCATGATTAGGAGAAGACCCCATGTACCTGGACAGTTTTGAATACGTAGACGAAGGAATTCCTCTTGATGAGCAGCCACTCTTTAGCAAAGGACGTCTTCAGGAGCTCCATCGTAGGGACAGAGTGCTTGGAGAAGACGAGCGCCGCCTTGTGGCTCTGAGACTTGTCATAGGGCACTGACAGCTCGTTCTCCAGACGCAGCCCGACATGAAACCTCTTGAACCGCGCTGCAAACTCGGATACTGGAATGTAGCGGTATGGCTTGCTCTTGTCTGCCCAGTACTGCTCCTGATCCTTCCTCGACGTAACCTGTTGTGCAATAATACGTAAGCTTTTCATTTTACAATGCTAACAGTGTAAGCAGGCAACTGTGGGCATGCAGTAGAAACACCTCCTGCAAGAAGTCAGCAGTGCCCTTGCGCTCAGGGCAGCGGAAGCCGCAGCCCTCGAAGAACTCGAGGACGAACTCGCGGGGCCCCTGGTAGACAATCTGGCCTTCGGAGAGGAGGATGATGTCATCGAAGAGTTCGTAGGTCTCCGGCGCGGGCTGGAGGAGGGACATGAGGATGGTGGCCTCGCCGAGGTGGACGATCTGCTGCAGGCACTTCACTATCTGGTACGTCGTCGAGCTATCCAGCCCGGTGGATATCTCGTCCATGAACAAGGTCTTCGTGGGCCCCACTATCATCTCACCTGCGCTACCAAATATTTATTTATAGAGGAAATCCATCACTAAAACTTGCAGTCAAGTTCCGAGAAAATTGTTGCAGTTGGTGCAGCATCGTTTCTCATAATAAGTACTCTTAACGATGATTAACCTGCCTTTCATTATTGTTGACGAATGGAAACAACCATTTTATATTTTAATCCAAAATATTAGGCGGTAGAGGAATACAAAGAGCACCTGTAGTGACACGCTTCTTTTGCCCGCCGGAGATCCCTCGCTGCATCTCGTCGCCGACGATTGTATCCGCGCATATGTCCAGCCCAAGTATCTGCAACCATAATCCCACGTCACAGATATTATGAATTTTAAGTTTCGAGACTCGCTGGGCCGGAAAAGATTAACAAAAAAAAAAAAATAGCTAATCGTGATAAAGCACGAACGGCACACGTGGCTTATTGCGTGCACCAACCCCACTGGCGAGTGATCTCGTCACTGGCCCGACGCAATAGAAAAACAGTTCGCCAACAAGGGTGGTCAACCTGGTCCGGGCGCACCAAGTAAACTCCCAACCCAGGCCCACCCCGATTCTCATGTTTCAACGAAATTGGACTCCGTCGCGCTTCACCAACCGCCTCAAACCCGCCGAACTCCCCTACCCTTTGACTGCCGTTAAACCTACTACGTCGCTTGTACCGCTTCGATCACAACTCAACAGTCAAAGAGGACGAAAGGACCTACCCTTAGCGTGTAGTCCGTTTGAAGACTGCTCTGCGCTCCTTCCATCGCGGTAGCCTGAGATTCAAACAAATTAAAAAAAGAAAAAAAAAAGAAATAAATAAATAAAAATCTGAATATGATAAACGTGTGAAATTCTGCCGCGTGCTTACCTTCATGAAAAGATCGACCTCCGGTTCGGGTAATATTCCCGCGGTCTTCTCGCGCCTCGACAGCTCGGTTAGAAGATCTGCATTTTTATTTTTTTTAGTCAAAACAAAAGAGATATAGATAATTGAGGGTGTAAATGTAAAAGTACCGTATCGGGAGCCGACGCCTTGACACCTGGCGGAGAAATCGAGGGTTTCCTTGACGGTCATTTCCCCAACGTGGACGTCATTTTGGCTAATGTAGGCCGCCGTCTTTTGCGGCACGAACTCATCCAGCCTGTACCCGTTGTACGTCACCTGCCCAGTCGCCTGCACAACACCACCCCACCAGTCTTAAGGCTCAGTCTTTAGAGTAAGGTTAGATAAAAAATCCAAATTTTTGGATCACAACTTATCAATTTCGACAAAAATATGTCCATTTTAATTAAAATTATAATAAATTTTTTAAAAAATATTTTAAAATATTATTGTTTTTAAGATTACAAAATATTAGTGGTGCTTGAAATCGACACTAAAACATCATTTTATAGTATGCTACAATTAGCACTTTTGCAAACATCCCCTTGCATCATAAAAACCGTTTCAATTAGCACCTTCAGAGTGGGATCCAGCTTCCCGGCCAAAGCGAGCAAAAGCGTCGTTTTCCCGGACGAGGGCGGGCCCAGCAGCAGCGTCATCCTGTGAAAACACCAGCTCGTCATAATCCAAGAGCGTACATGCAAAACGCCAGGTGGATAGAGATTTTGCGTTAAAGACCTCGACGGTTTGATAATTCCGGAGGCGTCCTTGAGGATGGTGAGCGTCATTCGCTTCCCGAGTTTTACTCCGAGGAGACCCAGAGCCGATTCGGCAATGTCGCGGGCTGTGTTGACCAGCGTGGGCAGCGCGCGGGTGCCGACGTGGCACCGGGCTTCGACCGTCACGTGCTCGAACCGCACCTCCACCGTGGGGAGCTGGATCCCGACCCTGCATCGGCGAAGACGTGTTGGGTCGGTGACTCGGTCACGTGAGTCCAGAAACTACTTGCCAAAACGGAATCATTTTTCCAAACTCAAACGGCGGGAGCAACTCCACACCCTCGACTTGTCGATAAAAAAGAAATTCAAAAAACGATGACGATGCCGGGGAAATATTTTAACCTCAAAATCGCAACAATCATTAAGAAATAGAATTTAAATCGCATAAAATGATATTCACGAATTCGTGCCAAGAGAGTGGTACGCATTTTAAAAAGGTTTTCAAGAAACGTCGTGTTTGTGGAAATTTAGAGTGTATTTATCAGCACCAGTTTGAAAATCCCAGAAACAAAATCAGAATTCTGAATTTTTTTGACTTCAAATCAGCAAAAGAACCGCCGAAAATTTTCTTTAAAAAGAAAAAATGAGATTTTTTTTCTTTTATTTTTTGAGAATTAGAAAAAAAAGGATATTCGGAGTTTTTTTCCTTCTATTTTTTGAGAATAAGAAGAAAAAGATCTTCGGAACCCACGTTTCTGAGCATAATTTCATCAATAACTACAAAAAAATTCTTATGAAAACAGAGCAAAAATAGCAATTCTTCCAAAGAAGCAGCAAATCGAGAAACTTCGCCGAAAAAATCGAATCAAATCGGGAAAAAAGTACAAAAAGCGCGAAGAAAAATCGAAGACGATGGAGAAAACCCACTTGTCGATCCGATCGCGGAGCTTCTTGAGAAAGCGGCCATTGTCCTCCTCAGCAACGCGGAACACCGTCTTGATGAACTCCTGCTTCTCGTTCATCGCCATCTTCCTCACATCGACCTCCTTGTGCTTGTACCTCCTCTTCTCCCCTTCGCCGCCGTCTCCGCCGTCCACGATCGACTTCAAGATCCCGGTCCGCAGCCGATCGTAGGTGGGGAGCTTCTCAAGCGCCGCCCATCGGAGGGCCTCCTCGTCATCGGATTCGTCGCCGGCGGCGCTCTTCCGGCTCGATCTCGCGAAGACCTCGTCGACGCCCCAGCCGGCGCCCATGCCGACGTTCCTAGAGATGCTCCCGCTCAGCCTCCGGCTAGCCCGCCGGCCGGAGTCCCAGGCCCGGTCCATATATGTAGCTCGACGGCGGTGTCGGGCTCTGGTTGGAGGTTAGCGGCGGGAAATGCAAGGAGGGGAGGGCCAGCGAGTAAATATATCGATAATGTAAGGGATAATGGAAGGGATTGATGAGCATGGGAAGTATGTGAAGGATTGGGATTATTTGATCAATTAGTATTCTAATCGAGGTTGGTTTTTCGTTGGGCCCGACGTGTATTGACTCGCGCCGGGGTTGGTGGGCTTATTTATGTGAACCTAAACCGAAACCGAGGCCATCGCATGAAAAAGAAGAGATATTTTTTTAAAAAAAAAAATAAACCCATTGGACCCATTATATACAACTTTTTAAAATATCAGACTAATATACAAAAATGATAATTTTTATGCATATAAAAATCCTTGAAAATGCCTATAAAAAAGACAAGTTTTCTACGTAGAGGCGCGCTCGGTCTTATTTATTTTATAAAAAATCGAATAATACTTCAAGATATTCTTTATATATAATGCTTTGTCCATCAGTCATAATGGAGAATTTTCCATTAATTAATTTAGAAAATTTAGCAAATGCACCTTGTATAGTTAGCGATTTGCAAATGCACCCCTATATAAGTAAACAAAAAATGCCAAAATATTTTGACCGAGACTGTAATAAAATATTTTAAAAGTTTAGTATTTTTAAGACCATAAAATATTCAAAATTATTAATATAATTTAAATATATTAATTTTGATGAATGTTAATAATGATCTCGAAATTAAAATTTAAAATCTTATTTTGAAAAATAACCCTTAAATCATAATATTTGGACTGGTCCCTAGTTTAGGGTTGGGATGGTTGGTGGCTTTTATTTGATCAAAGTAATCCAATTTTTAAAGAATAAAAGATTTTTTTTTTAATTTGCGGAGATAAAGTCATAAAAGGAAAGAATTATAACAGATTAATAAATCAATCTATTGTAATTAAAATACAAAACAACTGAAATTAAAGTTAATTAGCCAGTGTCGATAAAGTTCAGCTAAAACTTCGGCTAACAGATAAAGAGAAAGGGTCTGCCCGTTGGACGAAGCCGATGCATTTAAGAATAAATAAATAAATAAATAACTCGTCAAAGTATAATTAATTTTATTTTTATTTTTTAAGTTTTTTGGGGTTTATTTTATTGGCAAATTTCCGACAAAAGCTTTTTTCAAACATCCCCCCTACACTGCGCAGTATTTATGGGATTACTCTGTCTTATTTCTATTTGCAAAAAAAAAAAAAAACTTCTCTCATCTCTTTCAGAGAAAGAATTATTATGTCTCGTGATAGGAAGAGAAAAGTCAGGGAATTATACACAATATTTCAAAAATCAGGAAATTATTTGTGGTTCGCAAAAATTTGAGCCTCTATTATGTAATTATCCCAATAACATTCAATAATAACTTCATAATAATACATTAATAATTCGGTAGTTCTTTATCCGTTTTTTATGTGAGAAATCATGTGTTCGATAATTAATTACCTGATTATTGTAAAACAAAACACTTTCTTCAGAATAGATTGAATTAGCCACAAAATTTTCTGAACAATTATTCATCTGTCCACTGACCAGCGAACAGAACGGTGGATCTGATGAACATGCACTCTGAGGTTAAAACTTTGTAGTTTGTCGTTGATTCAGATAAAAGGCCTCAAAACCTTTTAAATCCAAGAAAACATTTCGTCTACATTGACAGATCTTTATCTTTCACAAGAAAGGCAAAAAGATCACCAAATTATAGGAATACAGAACTGATAGTTTGGGGGTGAGATCTTACTCAGCATCCAACTCAAGCAGCTTGATCTTGGAGGTGGCACTGGAATGTTTATTTTAAAAAATTTTCAGGTGTGCTTAATGCGATTAACAAAACATATTCTAAGGAAAAAGTAGATGCAGCACTGTTGATTAAGAAGATAATTAGGTTAAATATGCAAAGACAAATGGATACTAAAATCATCTGTAAGTGTTTCAAATTTGTGTTCGATGTTGAAAAAGAGTTTTCGCCCACTTTCAGCATTTCACGAATGCAACGCACTGAGAAAATGACGGATAGAGATACTGGCAAAGTGTATGGTGGGGGGAGCAGAACTTAGTCAAAGAAATCAGCTTCATTACTCAGCTTTAGATCAGAACCACTTCTTCTTCTGGCATGTGTCTGATACCTAGATGGCTACTGCAAGCAAGAAGCGCTGGCCAAGTAATTACAACGTATTTTTCGAATTTTTTAGGCATTTTCAACTCTTGTGAAAGCCTAAGAGTGAAAGATCTCATAATGCTTGCAAATGATTAAGTAAAAAGTGAAGATGGATTGAGACAAAAGAAGATGAAGCAGCTATCCCCATCTTAGGGTGTGAATTTTCCAAAAACAAGGAGGAAAGAGGGGCCTTCGCATTGGCTGCTCAGACTAAACCTGCTTAACTCAAAGCAGAGAGAGCCATTCACTTGACCAAGGAATCTGGCTACCATGTCTGCTTCTAATGCAAACAAGTCAATCAGAGTAGGTGTGTCTCTTGTCTCTAAATTAGAGTCCATTCAAAGTTTCCAATGGATGAGTAGGTAACAACATCAACCATATTGTCTATTTGATGACTATCCTGAAATAAATGAGTCTGTTCATTTTGAAAGAGGGGAGAGTTTAGTCCACCAAATGCTTGCACACGTTTTCTAATGTGTTTACAGAATCGCAGATGCCATTTCTTGACCAAAAAAGCAAATAGAACAGAAAACATCTGGATTGGATAAGGACTTAATGGTATATTTGTTAGTATGTCAAGGAAATGAATAATGAAAAGCAAGTTTTGAGCCCAATTAGAACCTTTGTACACTTTATTTCTCAAAGAAAAATCGAGATTTTCATAATGATTCTGGCCTAGAGTTGCTAAAGGATTTGAAAAAGTTTAGAATCACGTTCCACAAATTTATTTGGGTGTTGTCTCTCATGCATAAGTAATTAAAACTAGATTCATTCTTTTATTATTTAGGAGACAACAAATAAATATGTGATTCGCAATGTAAGATTTACATATTATTTTATTTTTCAATAATACAAAAAATCAGAAGTAATGTAAGATAAAAAATAAAAATAAAGAGAGACATAATAATATATATGGTTTATTTAAAATGAGATTACGTTTACGGGAGAACGAGA
This sequence comes from Trichopus zeylanicus subsp. travancoricus, assembly GCA_005019695.1. Classification (NCBI taxonomy): domain Eukaryota; kingdom Viridiplantae; phylum Streptophyta; class Magnoliopsida; order Dioscoreales; family Dioscoreaceae; genus Trichopus; species Trichopus zeylanicus. The sequence continues at coordinate 56,977 of RXID01014475.1, read as the reverse complement.
GATATATTATTAACAGACTTTATAAGAGTTTATGAGAAAGATTTCACTCTTTCTTATCCAATTGTACTATTTACAAAGATTCCATGATGCCTCGACTTTTAGAAAAAAATTTCAAAAAAACACCACGAGAAACCACCACTAGATATCGCCAAAAAGCATTAGAAAGGCTTATACACGAGGGCCGATACTCTTTTTCTTTCTCCTTCTCTATATTCTTGTTATTTCTCTTTCTCTATTTTTTTCTAGTTTAACCTCAATATTACATTACACCTAAACCTAATATATGACTAGAGTATTTATAGGTTATTATTAAATTTAATTTTTTCTCTAATTACAACTCATAATATTACATAATAGGTATTCAAAATACAAATCTAATTTTGAATTCCTACTTTAACTCAAATTCTAATTCAAATTTGAAACATCCAAACTTAATAATCTCTACTTTGGCTTGAACTCGAATATGCTACTATCATGAAGCTCCAGCCGTTATCTCTTATTCAATCCCTCCCCCTATACTACTAGCTTATTCAGCTAATCGTAAACGCGAGTTTGGGCTAAGATTGAATTCTCTCTTCATGCCTATAATCTTATACTTCTAAAAGTCTTTTGGAAGATCTATATTTGCGCCATGACAAAAGTAATTTGAAAAGAATATTTATCTTATGTTGAATCAATTCAAGTATCATAGTTCTTTCTCGTAATTATAACTATCAGAACTTCACCTACAATAATGTTCCTTATAAATCGGTAAATATTTTTGTACTTCTCTCTTTTCATTAAGATTCTAATGTCGTGTGTTATTTTCATGACTGCATCTCTCACTGAATAATTACAATATTTTAAATTCAGTATACCAAGTGAAATTAAATTTTTTTTTCGCATCTTGGGAATATACCTCATCTCAGTAAGAGTGTGAATCGCTCCCATCAAATATCTGAATTTTAACTGTTTCCATACTGATGATATCACAGGTTGAATTATCACGTAACCAAATAATACTTTCTTCTTATTCTCCTCATAAGAAATAAACTAATTTTTTTAAAAGTAAATATAATAAAAACTACTAGAATCTAAAATTCATTTATTAGAAGTGCCAATTTCTACGGATACCGTAAGAACGTTTCCATCCGTACTATTTTCAAAACTATCATCCATCACTGCTGTCACCATATTGGAAGATTCTATATTTCCACGCTCCGGGTAATGTCGTATAATGCAATCATATTTTATATTTTTACGCTCTAGATAATGTCGCCTAATGTGATCATATTTTTTACATAAATAATATTGTACCTTCGCTTTTGATTTTGATTTGAACTGTTATTTGCTTTTTCCACATTCTTTCGATCTTTTTCTTTCGTAAACCACTAGCCCATCACCAATCTCAACACTTATATTGGAGTTTATTTTTTTCTAATTAGAAAGAAGACTAGATATCAGCTCCTCTATCTTGAGAGTTTATTTACCATAAAGAATTATCATTATAATATCGTACGAAACAAGAAGAGACATTAGAAAAATCAAGGTTTTATCGTCATCTTCAAACTTCACAATAACTTTTAATAAATCGTTAATAATCTTATTTAAGGTATTCAAATGATATAACACAATTGTACCTTCACTTATACGTAGTTCATACAACTATTATTTTAAGTAAAAATTATTTGTGAGACTTTTCGACATATACAATTTCTCGAGTTTTGTTTAAATATCTATCGACATCTTCTCATTGATGATATTGTACAAAACTTTATCGAACAGGCTTAGAATAATTCAATGTCTTTTGATATATCTCCTTCTAGTTTACATCGCTCATCTTGGCTGACTTTTTTTTTTTTTACCTTTTAACATGTTCTACAAATCTTGGTAAATAGAAACCGTTTTCATCTTTTTTTTTATCATAAGACAAAATTTATTTACCATTGCATCTAGTAAGGACTTTATTATTTTAGTTTGCTCGTAGGCTTTAATACCAATTATTGTGATTCGTAACGGAAGGTTCACGAATCACTTTATTTTCAAATAATATAAAAAAATGAAAAGTAATGTAAGATAAAATAAAAAAAAGAAGAGATATAATGATATACGTGATTCATCTAAAATCGAGTTAAGTTTATGAAAGGAACGAAAAATCCACTATCAATAAGTTTTAGAAAAATTTATAAGAAAGACTCTACTTTTTTAGTTAACTAAAATTTTCACCAAATCTCGGCCATATCTATACCTTCGAAAAGAATTTTTAAAAGAGCATCATGAAAAACTACTACAAAAAACTACCGAAAAATATTAAAAAAGCCCATACAAGAACCGACACACTCTCTCTTTTTTTTTCTTTCTATTCTCTTTATTTTTCTTTTTTTTATTTCTCTTTAGTTCAATCTCAGTATCATACCATACCTAAATTTTATATATTATTAGAGTATTTAAAGGCCATTATTGAGTTTAAATTTTACTTTAATTACAACTCTTATTATTATATAATAGGTATTTAAAATTAAATATAAGTATAAATATTTATTTCAATATAAATTTCAGACACCCAAACTTAACAAATAAAAACATTTATTTTCAGCTTTTAGTTGTTTTTAGCGAGACAGAAAAGTGATTGAGCTTTTGTTTGCAGTTGGTTGTGTTTTTCATCGTAACGTGTACAAGTCAAATTGATACGTGATTATGGTTGGTGAAGTATTGACTGACACTTCCGTGAGATGTCGTGTCGCACCAAAATTGCTGCTGCAGTAGAATTCAAAGTTTGATTTCCTTTGTACTTTTGATCGAATTATCTCTAATTTTTCTTGATCAAATTTTATTGCTGATCAGGTGCAGGATTAAGGAAGAATCGAGAGTTTCTAGCAACCATATAGCTAGTATAGTATTTCATATACAAGTAGTTTCTTTAGACCGATGAGCTTCACTAGCACAAGTTCATGATAATCATGTCTAAGATCTAATTACACAAGAAACTTCACGCCAATGCCGTCTGAGTTACTCTTATAATCAATGCAATAACAAGGTTCTGAGATCTGTTATTTGCCAAAGCATTGTCGAACTTTGTGCTGCAAGTGTCGCCTTGCTCACCGGATTAGCTGCCAGAACAAGTGGCTCTCTGAATAGGCCCAACTTGCCGCAACAGCTGAAACACAACTAGAAAATCATCAGGAATCAATGGATTGCATGAAATTGAAAATGCCGAAATCGATAGTTTTCAGGTAGACCTGGAAATATTCCTTCAACTTATGTTTCAGAGCATTATGTTCCGTCCTCACCTTCTCATATGAACTCAGGCACCTGCATAGATATACATTGTTGTAATCAATTACTTTGATGATTCCAAGTGAGATATTTATTAAAAAATAGGACAAGTATTCAATATTATACCCTTCAAGATTGTTTCTGTTGCAATGTTCACGGAATACATTGCATTCATTCTTCACCTTTGACGCTCCAATGCTGCACCAGATTCAAGAGTCTTTTGTAGCTTTTGTTTCCTAGACAAAATTTATGTCAATAAATGCTTTACCTGGAGCTACTACTCTTGAAATCATGCATGAATTTGTCCAGCTTGTTGAAATCTTGGGGGTAACTTTTCCTGCATTTTCAACATGAATTAAGCACAGATACCGTTATATTATGTTTATTAGCTCTAGTTGAGAGTGTTACTCACAGAGCTTGATCAATGTTAGTCAGCAGTTTGGATGACTCCTTGAAGTACGATGTCACAACATCTTCAACAAAGTTCGGAGTAGCATCATCTTGCAACTCTTCCAGCTGATAAAATTGTTCATCCAAGTCTCCCTGCAAGAATATTCCAATATGTGTTAGTCACATATAAGTATGGTAGATCATCTGACGTAAAAATTAGGGGCCAATAAAACAGTTAAACCGTATCAGTTATACCATTTTTAGAATTGAAACTGAATTTCAATTCTTAAAAATTTTAGAATCCAAATTGTACCGATTTGAGTTGAAAATCAGATTTTTGGTTCCCAATTTAAACCGATTGTAAAGTGATTCTAAAACCACTATATCAATTTTTCAAATTATTAATTTTAAAATATAAAATTTACATTATAATATTTTAAAAATTAAATATAATTAATAAAATAATATTTTTATGCATCTTTTAAAAATTATAATTTTAGTGGAGATTAAAAAAGATATTTAAAAAATTATAAATATGAAATTAAATTTTAATGTATATGTAATGTATATCTTATACATATATGTATAATATATCTATATACTTATTTAAAACTGATATAGTTATGATTTATCGATTTTTTATAAAGCGTAGAACTTGAACTGAAACTAGTTTTGCGATTTTACAAAAACTGAAAATTGAAATTATACCAATTTATTTTAAGAATCCAATTTTCGATACCGATTTTCAATTTTTTTACTCGCCCCTAATAAGAACATGATATGCTAACACGTGAATGTTGAGTGCCATTTTAAGGGCCAAGGAAATAATGTTTCTTGTTATATAAATTGTTTGGTTTGGAGTATACTTATTGAGAGCTAAAATATAGATAAATGTTTTTTTCGGATGGAAATAGCCTCAACTGCACATATTGCTTGAAGAGACTCACCTAATGCACATAAAGAAAAAAAATTGTTCTAGTGAATCTTAAAGTGAGGAGGAGAACAACCTGATCAATGAGAGTCTTCTTCTTGGAAGCAGCTTGGCGCCGAAGACTACAATTCTCCATTCTCTTGTAATAGAGAAGAACTGTTAGGAGAATAGATTGTTTTGTATGTCAACCTCTTATGGATCCTCTATTTATAGAGGGAGATGGAAAAGAGATGATGCAATTCTTTCAACTGCTTTGTATGTGATGTGAAGGTGACATAGATATTTGTGAAATTCTCATTGCCCTCATTCGGGCTATCTTGCAGGAAGCCAGCTAACCCAGTCAGATTCAGATTGAGAAATGAGTTTGATTTCTTAAGCAGGGGTTTACTGAAGTCGATTCTAATTGGAGTGCTAGTTGGGCACTCAAGTCTCATCTTGATTCTGAACTAGTGAAAGCCTTGCTTTGGCCCTAACTTGATTCTACACGATAACTATTCCTTTTTTCACTGAGGAGCATCAGTGGAATATTCACCATAGAGGTTGAAGTGTGACACATTCTTTATCTCATTCGATGTTGGTGAAAGAGCTTGGAGATGGAATCCATCACCACTCCAAAAATGAAAATGAGAAGGCATTCGTTGAGCCTGACATTGCCTTAGACATCATTGCATATGTAACTAGCTCACTTAGGCTTATCTGTTCATTCTTCATGATAAATAGAAAGATAAGGTTCATTAAATAGTCAAAAACATATGCTAGCCAGGGCAGAAAATAGAGTTACTCCTGTCCGCTGATACTCATGTACTCTTAAAAGGAAAACAATTAAGACTTTTTGGAATGAATTCAAACAGCATTCATTTCAAATCGGTACTATGGAGTTCATCGGATGAATCATCAAGATTTGAGATTAAGTTAACGTTTTCCCCTCAATGTTAACGCAAGAAATTATGAAAGGAAAAGGAATAAGAGTGAGAATTGGCATATGTGCTGGCCTGCTTTATTCTTTTCCATGGAGATCACCAACAGTTCTATCTCATAGCCTTCGGATTTATTGGGGCATTGTGCGATTGGTCCAACAATTTCGGTTCCTGCTCACCCTCACAATCTAATGCTATTGATACACGAATCTCTACTTTGGTGAACCGAATAGCCAACTTGATAGCCAAAAGTGTACCTAAAAAGGCAAATTCTCGGACAGGGATTTAACAGAATGGAGGTATCTGAATTATTTCCACTAGATTGCATCCAGTGTTGGTAGGTAGTGAGATCAGCACCAGACAAAAAATCGAACATCTCATTTGGACAGTTGATTAGTTAGGAAGAAAAGGAACAGTAAGAACTTCGTGCGACTACAATCTGTCCACAAGATAGAACCACAGAAAAGGCGCATTCTTGAAGCATAGGACGAGTAAAAAGGATACAAAAGGGAGAATGTATTCAGAGAAGAACACACCCTCTGACACAAAAGGGAGGATGTATTCAGGGAAGAACACACCCTCTTGATAATTGCATGAGATGGATCAAATGGTCCAGGTTGGATGGCAACACTGTCACACATTTCTTGCAGGATGAACGAGGAATATTCTGATTGTCATGATCGATCAAGATGTGTTCTTGAGAAGCAATAGATCAGTATGGTTGATGAGGAACGAGAGGAAAGTGAGTGGTTGATTGACAATATTCCTGTATAAGCAAGTCTCTACATGCAATGCTAAAAGATTATAAAGCAGAAATTGAAGGTGTTTTATGGTGCCAGATTCAATCTAACAAATTTTTTTCCTATTGGTTCAAAAACTAAAGAAACAAACCTGAAATTAGTTTTGCAAGAAATAATAATCAACCAAAAAGGGAAAAACAAAAAAAATAGTGGGTCATATAATGGAAGCAAATAAAGGTACATATGAAAATTTCTATTTTTCACCATGCAATGAATTAGATCAAACATGGACAGGATCATCCAGAGTTCTATTTCTATATTTTACTTTTTTACATTCATATTTTTTAAAAAAACTTTTTGGTGGAATGTCATCCAGAGATGATGTTGTCATGCTTTGTAGGAGCTTTCAGAAGGAATATTCCTAGAGCACCGATTCCACTAATTTCTATGTCTTTTCAGAGAATTATTGGGAGTAGAATCTGAAACTACACTTGGGTGTACAACTTATCGTGATTTTATAACTTCTATCTGTTTATCTGCCTGCAAATGACAAAGAAAAGAACATAAGTTACTGGTTTTGTGAAGTATACTTTCCTGATCCAAGGTCCATTTTACTTCATTAGTAATTTGATAACCTGTTTACTGAAAAGACTTACTGTTTATTTTATTTCATATTCCCATCAAATCCAAGCCAGAGTGAAAGAATTAATGAAACTGAAGCCAAATAAAGAGGGAACATGTTTTTCTGAACTAGTTAATCATTGCCAAGAATTTTTCTTTCCCAGTTCACAAAAAATTAAGAAACTGCAAACATGACTTGCCAAACAATTGTACAAGAATTACATGTTCAAAAGCTACTTGAAGGATAAACTTAATGCTTAAAGAATATTTATAAAGAAAGATGCAGAAATGCCTTCTTTTTTGCTTCAGACTGCATGGATAGCATTGGTTTCATTCTGGCTCAGATCAGGACCAGCAATTGAAGGGTTACTGTGAAATGCTGATTGCCTTGATGAAGAAGATCCGAGTAGTTTAAAAGAGAGAGCTGATGGCTCCATCTGTCCTGCACTGCCCTCGCCAATGCTGAGCTTGGACATGCTCACGACCTCATCAACATTGATCGGGGTCTTTGGAGGAAGAAGTGGTGTTGGCTTTAGAACCTTGTGTGTCTCTGCCATCTCTTCGTCCTTCATTGGGTTGGTGAAACTTGAAGCAGGCCAGAAAGGGAGAGGCACAGGAACGAAAGCTGGATAGAATGCAGGAGGCATTGTTATTGGCAATGACAGGGAGCTGTATGGGTTCAGATCTGATGGTTCTGGAGGAGGATTTGGATTCATTGACGAGGCTTCTTTTGGTTCAGATTCCTGATCCGGAGCCATATTTAAAGATGGCAACTTGTTAGGGTTCTCAGGTTCATTAGGAGGAGACTGCAACATGAATTGTTCTTCCATTTGTGGCAGCTCATCCATTGGCTGTAAATGAAGCAAAATTATTTGAGTTTAGAATTCAAAATCAAATATAATAAAAAATAGCATAAAGATAGTATAGCAAGCTTAATTTTAAATAGTCTGCAACAAATTATTTATCCAATTTGAGACAAAAAAAAAAACTATCGCACTTCACTAGTAGTAATTGTGCACACCAACTTCATAATAGGCACTTTAATACTATCATGATATTATTTTGTCATGAAAATATTATGGCATGCCAGATAAACCCTAAACCCTAAACCAATTAGTTTTAAGAACAAATGGAAAGAAGTTATGATAAAATTTTGAACATTGCCCAAGAATAAATTAAATAGAATTCCCCAAATAAAGTGCTGCAGACAAACCATTTCAGGGACCATATCAAACAAGCTCGAGCGTCTCTTCCTTCGCGTAGCATTTGTTTGTCTTATGAAATACTTTTGGGCATGACTGGCAACCTGTGTTGGTGTTCTTGACACAACAAAGTTGCGAGCTATCCCACGCCAGTCACCTTTTCCCAGCTTTTGCAGGCCCAGTAAGAACATCCTATGTTCTTCTTCAGTCCATGGGATACCTGCATCCATGTAAAAGAGCCAAACACCAAAATCTCATAAAAACAGTCTTATCTGTATGTACCTGATAGCATTCAACCTTAGCACCACACCAATCACAAAGCTCAGCAATTAAAAACAAAGGGCATGGTTAGGCAATTATAACTCTGAAACTTTTTGAGTCAAACATCATTTGAAAACAGGTTCAATCCTTTAAGTTAAAAGGAATACTTCACATACTTGGTTGGAACTGTATTGAGATTGAAGGATGAGAAGAAAAAAAGAGTACCTTCTTAATCACTTGTTTTTAGTAGATCATATCATAGGAAACATCACACATCAATTGCTAGGTTGAAGCTTGAAAATGAATTAATTTTTCTATGAAGCTGTTAGCTGTGGGCCTTCAATTAGAAAAAGGTAGTATCACATCAAGTAAACAAAAAATAAGAAAAATTCAATAAAGAAAGACAAGTGAAATTCTCATTATCTGGTGAATGGAATGAAGAGATATCTGCATGAAGAAAAAAATGTGCTAAAACAGATGCCCTATGGGCAATGGATAAAATTTTCAAGCAACAGATCTCTATGAAAAGAACATCAGTGACAGCATGGCATATATGATCCAACAATATTATGTCGAATTTTTCCTAACATAAAAATAATAAACCTAGCAAGTACCTGACCAGAACTATAATGACTATTTGGCTACTGTACTATAATCTGTACTATAATCATTTTTTGCATACACAATCATCATGCAGGCCCTAACGAGTTGACAATAATACAAGGTGACAACCTTCATATTGGACTTCAACAATTCTAGAAATTTCTAAATATTATTGGATAAAATGAACAATTTAATCTAATTGAGGATGATTACTCAGAATCTAACAAGTTCATAATAATAGTCCATATCAAAATCAATTTAAAGATTAGAGTGGGACAGCAACTTCTCTTGCTCACTTACTTCTATAAAGAACCTGCTCATGAAACCTACATAAAAATGATCAGACATCCCAGAATAAATAATCTGTACAATTAGACCTCTTCAGCATATCCAAAGAACGAATTAAGCAAGGAAAAATTCACATTTCATCGAAACAAGCTATAAACAAGTCTAATAGTCTCAACACCTTATAGTCCATACTGCAACATTTCTAATGCCCGCTCTGACCATACGCTTAAGCAGTCATTGGCATGACCGAGGAATTAAAATCAATGTAAAAGATGTGCCCCATCCTTCATTGCGGCGAGAGATAACTCCAATCTGCATACCCCCTTCCCTAGTCTCAAGCTTATGGTAATAAAATTAAAGAGAAAAATAAGTAAGAAAATATAGCAGAAGACTTCATAATAACCTTGGTCAATGAAGCTTAAAGGGCCGTTTGGTTGGGGGTCAAGGTCAAAACTAGTGAACCACTTTTGTAAACTAATATTTTTTTATCAAAATTAAGGCTTCAATAATTTAAAACTCAAAAAACTATTTAATTTTTTATAATAATTTAATTTAATAATAGTATAAAATAATAAATATTAATTTTACAAAAAAAATAATTCTGAAACGAGCTAATCCTGATCCTGATCGCAAAACAAACGGACGTAAAGTTCTAGACACTAACCAAAAACTAAGTCATAGTTTAACAGTACTTTCGGGTTGAGTTCCCAATTCAACTACAATATACCCCAGAAGTAAGCCCAAAATTAAAAAAAAATGGAAAGCCACACCGAGCATCCTTAACACAGAAAGTCAAAAGTATAACCTAGCACAGAATACAGTCAATAATCAACCAAACATTTTCTAACATGTGAACTAGATGCTGCCTTTCATTGATTCAATAAAATTATTCTATCTAGCAAGCAGTGTTCCTAGTACGATGCAGAAAAATAATTCCACTACAGAGAAGTAAAAGAGAAACAGTAAAAAAAACACAAGCGAGGGTTCCCATCATATCCATTCAAGATGCAAAGGCAATAGTTGAAGCCGGAGGACTATTGATTCAGACTTCAAACCAGATGAGTCAAGCTCCAAAACACCACACCGTTCACATGTCCCAAATCAGCAAATCAGCATGATCGCTCATTTTATGTGGACCAACACCACACATCACTTTCTTTATTATATTTCTCAAATTTAAGTGCTAGAAAAACAAAATATTTGAAAGCCATGGGCCATCTGAGCAAGGCTGTCGGCCACATTGGACGGCTCTGCGCCGCCCATGTATGCAAGCAACTCACAACCAATAAATTAAAGCAAGTAGAACTCAGGACCAAAACAAAAAACAAAACAAACCATTCATAACGATGACCAGATTCATTTCCCCAAAAAAATCCAGATTTGTGAATCCATGAATTAGTAAAATCAAATTCTATTTCGGCTAAAAAGGCAATTCATATGCGTATACATAAATAAACAGCAGCAGAACACAAAAGAGCAAACATTTACATGATCCAAAAAAGAATCTTTAGCTTCCAAATAGCAGTAAAGATAACAAAAAAGAAGAGTTAGTACAAGATTTCAACTTTTTATGCAGTTGAAACGGAAATAATTAGAAAACAGCAAACGGAGCAATAATTCACCAAAAATCAAATAAATAAAAAAATGGAAGCAAACAAGAACAATGAAAAAAAACAACCGGAACAAATAAAATTTGGGAAAAAACCGTAAAACAAGTTAAAAACCCACCTTTCTTCCGTTCGGAGCGGCAATTGGAGGAGCAGGAGGCATGGGTGGGATCATCGGAGGCATAGCCGGTGGGATGATCCCGATGTGGATCGGACGGCGGTGATCCGGGGTAGTTGGGCGAGGAAGCGGCGGCGGCGGCGGCCGAGGATGAGAGGCATCCCATGCTGGCGCTCTTCTTCATGGGAGCGACCCCCTCGGTGAGCCGCACACCGAAGAGCTTGACCCCGCCGCCGCCTCCGGAGCGGTTGGGGCACGTGCGGGAGTTGTGGCCGTTGTTGCTGCAGTGCGAGCACCTCCTCGTCATCTCCCCTAAGGCCGCTCCGACGCTCGCCACCGCTGGAGCTGAGCACGATGGGGCTCAACTCCGAGGCGAGCGAACGGAATGGGAATGGCTGCGGTTTTCTGGATTTATTAGATGCCAGAGGGTACGAAACTAACCCTTCGCTTGAGTGTAATTACGAAAATACCTGACATTCACGCGTAAGAATGACGATCTCGAGGAAATATGGACGATGGAAGTTTTATGAGACGGAGATTTGTTTGTTTTGGGAATCATGTGTGCAAATTTTGATTCTCGATAATTCTAAATGGAGACAGAGATTCGATGCGAGTATTACAAATAAAATTACGAAATTACCCTTTCTAGTCAATTTATTTGTGACAATAAATAATGTTAGATTTAGATTAAATAAAATTAGCTTTGGCTAAAAAATTATATCTACCATAGCGTTGGAAAATTCAAATTAGTGTTTGAAGCATAATAACGGAATATTCTGTCATCTTGTAATAAGGTTGAACTATGAGTTCTATAAAAAAAAAAATTGATCGAGTAAATAGGTAATCACCATAAGAGAAGGGCGCTTTTGTAAAATTGCACAGCGAAGCAGAAGTAGATGACAAATTTTTTTCTGGAAAAAGAAAATCAAAATACAAAAGAATTACAGCAAAGTGAGAAACGAAGTAAAATAAGTTGCTGTTTGCAAATGATAACAATTTCTGTCTCAGCAAAACTAAAAATAAATTTTCTTAGAAAACGATCAAATTTTTAGTTTTTACCCAAATCTATTATTCTATTAAAGGTGGCTTTCGCAAGGATAAAATGCTTATTTTTTTTTAAAAAAAATCTCATTGTGAGTCAAAATCTCTCAAATTAAAAAAAAGAAAAAAAGAAATTAAAAATTGTCCAATTCAAACAAATTTCCAGGCAAGTTTGCAATAAATGCCCAGCAAATTGTATGAACCTCGTGCTACTGAAGTCAAACGCATGAAATTGAACTCCGAGGTTCTGTTTCTGAACGAGTCAAAATTAAAATTAGAGTTAGTAAATTATTTTTATAAATTAATATTTTTTTATTAAAATTAATTTTATAATAACTTGAAGTTCTAAAACTAATTAATTTTTTATGATTATTTAATTTAATAATAATGCGAAATAAAAAAAATCTTAATTTTGTTTAAAAAATTTAAAATTAGAATTAATTTTGATCTTCACCGATTATCTAACTCCTATGTTGAAAAATAGTCAATTGTGTATTCTGAACAACTCACTGACGTGGCTGATTTTATACCTCTCGAGCAGAGAAATACGACATTTTTTCATAAATAATTATTGGATTGCGTAGCCTACAAATCCTTATTTTCTAGAGATAATGTCAGGTAAATATTAAAAAGATTTTTTTAAAAAAAAATTTTAACTTAGGGATTGAGAATGTGATAAGGTGGATTGGAAAACGTGTTGGTGATAAAGTCATGTGATAAAAAGCATATCGCACGTGCTGTACAACCGCATAACCCTTTTATTTCTTGAATTGCATATCCACCCTTGTAAAACGTATTTTTACATAAGCCCTCTTTGCAGAGTTAGGCAGTCATATTTTCGAGGTACGTATGCAAAAATCTCATTCTTTCTCGGTCAAAATTGGGATTTTTGCGAGTACGTGCTTAAAAAAACTAATTAGCATATATATCCTCTAAAGTTTCTAATTATATTCATAATTCTCAAATTTATTTTTTACCAATATTTTTGAGTTTAAAATAGCACTTGCTTTTTTAGCAAATAAATTATAAAATGAGTATCTCTTCTGAAAAGGGCCAACTTAATTAAGTTAAAATTTACTTTATTATTTTATAGTCATTTTATTAGGAAAACAAGTGTTGTTTTGATCTATAGAAGGGTATAAATATAATAAAAAAGTTTAGAGGGGCACATACAGCAATTTAGTATTTGTAAAGGATATATATGCAAAATTTTCGTAAATATATATATTTTTTATTTTTAGAAATTTTACCACCTCTCCCTCTAAAAGACGTTTCAAGAAAATGGAGGAAAAAGGCAAAATAAAATGATTTTCGATAAAAGATAATATTGTTGAGGAAAAAGAAACATTATCCCGTGTGGCCAAAAGAGAGCATGGGAATCTACAACAAGAAACGTGGAAAATCTTATAATCACAAAGATTGGCCCAGTTTGTCGGAGATCCTGTCGACTAATCCATACATTTGTATATATATAAGCCCACAGATGGAGAAAAGCCACCTTCCATCGAGCCCTAGACACGCACGTTGGCGCTGTCTTTGTCACGTGCGAACAAGCTTCATTCAAGTTGATCACGCAAGCGGACTGCATGTATGCCTTGTACTCAAATCTGTCCATCGCGACTGATGCAGTGATATTATATTGACTAGTCTTTGATCCCTTAAACTCATGATTACAAGTGCTATTTAGATGAATAAGTGGTCATAATCCCAATTATTAGCACTAATGTCAAAAAGATGGTTGCTTAAAAAACGAAGGAAAACGACTTGGACGAGGAACTGAGAGGGATGGCCATCTACTGCGACGAGGGAGGCCCATGCCTTTGATTTTGTGGAAGAACTGGAATCTGCTTTAGATGTTTGTAATGTTATCCTCTTATCCGCACAGGCTTTTCTTCCACGGCAGAGTGCGCCTTCTTTTCAAGGCTCTCTTCTCCGCCGTTCGTTGGAACACCAGACGTTCAGAAATCCATCTTCAAAGCTTCTTTTTCGCGCTTTGCCTTCGTGTGCACTACTTAATGTTGATTAGTTTTCTGTTTGGCTTTTGCGATAATGATAGCAAGTACTGTTGACCAGATTGAAACGTAACAGTTCCACTAGGAGATGGAAGCAAAACATAGCCAACAAGTTTACCTAGTCGAGTACTATATACATTCAACACAAGTGCACGTTGCAATTCCCATAACAAAAGCAAACGCGATTATCAGGAATAGTACTATTCACGATGCTCGCTTTTTGTGCTCGACGTCGATCATTTTCTTGTTTGAGTACTATATATGTGTATGCCTCCAGAAGAACTGTGATCCGCTTCCTTCACGGAGTCTGAACTTTGAGTATCTCGACATCGATCGTGTTCTTCTCCGAAGCAAGCTTGAAGACGCATCTGTCTCCGACTGCGAGATTGTTTTCCACGAAGAACTTACTCAAACCTGTCGCAAGCCTGGGCGTACGGCGATTGAAGAGGAATTTCACTGGCCAAGATCTCTGCTGTGGATCTCTGATAATCACTTCCTGAGATCTTGTCAGCCCGAATGGTTCACAAAATGCAACAGGAACAGTCTGCATTCCCAAGACAACAGATAGAATTACACATCAAATTTCTGTCAAGAATGAAAGAAGAGCAAATGGAGCACCCACAATTCTCCCATAAACTAGGTGACTTGGATATATCCATCTCTGAAACTGAACATCCTCCTCACTTTGAGACCGTTCCTGCTTCAACTTCTTCTTAGACATATACCGTTTCGGCGCTGGTTTGCTGCAATGAACTGCTCCCTGATCTGAATTAAAACACTTGCAAACACATTCATATGAACAAATTCAAAAACATGAGAAAAAAACCCCACTCAAACAGACCCTTGTCTCCAAACACTTTTCTTTTCTTGAGGTCATTCTTCTTGCAAGCAGTCCGGTCAAAAACCTTGAGAGTGAAGACCATGTTGCCTTGGTAGCTGAACACCAGAAGATAACCTTCAGAGAACGCATGCGCTTCCACGAATTCCTGCCAACCATCTCCAAAGTACAGGCCTCGCTGATCTTCTTCGAGTTTTACTTGCCAAAACTTACCGAGAAAATTTACAGTGGCCTTCCCGTGATTGTCATCAGCAATGTGCTTCAGAAATGCCGATGGAATGTACTAAACCAAGATCAGAAAAATGTAAAATTTCGTGGATTAAAACTATATTATGAGCGAGATCAGATCAAAAGAGAGAAGCGCATACGAGATTGAATTCAGAGAAGAGGATACTGAAGAACTGGGGCCTCGTGGTGAGGTCCATGATGCCGCTGTCAACAATGGAAGGATCGGCAACTAAACGACGAAGTTTATGGGCCACCGGAGCGCCAACCAATGTGTCTCTTTGGGTCTCGTGGCCGGCCGACCCAGGCCCAATTTTACTTCAAACAAGTGTGGGCCTGGACGGCCCGGCCTTTATAGTACATTGTTTGTCGAGGGAGGATCAAGTGTTCCGTAAGGAACACAGATGACCGAAGGGGCTCGTCGTGAAAGGCCATGTGAGCGGAAGCCGGATGCCCTGGATTCCACGGCTGCGACGTAATAGCAATCGCGTGGGAAGCATGGAACTCGTAATCCACGTGGCATTTGTCATTTAAGTATATTGCGGTGGGATGTCCCTCTCACAAAACAGGCGATCTCAGCTCCTGTGTTTCTGCTATTTTCGGAAAAAGGGAACAGGAATGACAGGTCATCATCATCAGTATAATCTATCGGCTTGTCTCGGGCCGGATCTT
Organism: Trichopus zeylanicus subsp. travancoricus; assembly: GCA_005019695.1. Classification (NCBI taxonomy): domain Eukaryota; kingdom Viridiplantae; phylum Streptophyta; class Magnoliopsida; order Dioscoreales; family Dioscoreaceae; genus Trichopus; species Trichopus zeylanicus. Next base: position 41,256 of record RXID01014475.1, on the reverse strand, counting down.
TTGCTCCGACAAGTCATTGTGCAAGTGTCCTTCCACGTGACTCGCACGCTTTTCGGAATTTTTCATAAAACCACCAGTGAGCTTGTCATTTATTGCACAGCCACCATAGTTGTTAAAAATTGCATAGATGATAAATCCATCGCTCCTGCGAAAAAATTTACACCACTTTTTTATACATAAAATTTCTGGGAACCGTTTTGACTAAGGACCTTTTCCTCGATGCCTCTAAAATAGTTTTAAAATTACAAATAAAACCTACAATTAAGATTAGGATCATTATATTTCTGATCAACTTAACATTCAAACATAAAAAAAAGACTAACTCTATCTTATTTTAAAACATTAAACTACAATATTTTTTTTATTTTTATTTATTTAAATTTTAATAATTAATATATCTAAAAATATAATAGTCTAAAAATTTTTTAAATTATTCACTACTCGGACTAATATTTAAAGGCTAAAAATTTAATTAAATTATTTTTTTTATACTTCAATTTTTATCTTGAGCTTTGATCTTGTTTTTTGATCTTGAATCAAACGGAGTCTTAAATTTAAAAAAATTTATATAATAAGTCTATGGTTTTCCTCTATCAACAGAACATTTTTCCAAACCAATAAACAATAGTATGAGCCAAGCTATGGGAAAACAATATATTTTAGCTTATATTTTATTAAAAATTAATAAGTTACAATATATTTTAGCTTATATTTCATTAAAAATTATTAAGTTATTATTTAAATTTATCAAAATTTTCATTTGTATTTAAATTAAAACTTTAAGAATATTTTAACAAATTATTTGTTATTAATTTTCAATAAAACTTGTTAAATTGTTAAGGCTTTTGAAACATTTATATTATTTTTAAATTTATGCTATTTCAAAATTCTCAAATTTGTAAATTGGATATTTTATATTTTATTTGAACATATTATTAGTTACTTTACTATCTTTGAATTTAAAATTTTGAAATAATTTTTACTTCATTTTATTAAATTTCTACTATTTCCAAAATACTATACCTTTTAGGTCGTGTGTTTATAGTATTTATTTATTACAATATTTGGAAATCATAATTTCACATTTTCAGCTGAAAAATTATAATTTCTATGTTTAAAATTTTTCTTTTGTAGTTTTATTTGATTTTCTTTTTCATCGAAATATGAAATATCATCAATTAGGAACATGCTGTGAATTTTTTGGAAGATTAGATGTTATTTTGTTGTTGCATTTTGCCAAAATTTTGGGTTCTTTTACTTCAATGTCTGGTTCTGTAATCAAAATTTTATTATTTAAAATCCTAATTTTTAAAGTTTGCAATTTGAAGTGGCATTTGAAATTACTTGTCATTATGAGTCCAATTAATAGCAAAATTAGCATTATCATTAGAGTCTAATCAACAACAACAAAGGTTTCCTTTACCTACATACTAACCCAAACTTATCCTAACTTATCCTAATATGCACATGAGCCTCAGTCTCCATGTCCCATGAAGCCCTAAACCATGTACAAATGACACAATGTTGAGGCTCAATCATCCAAAACGAGTAGCCATTTGGAAGCTCTCTTTCATGCAGAACTGCGTTTCTTGATATGAACCTCCACAATGTTATTCTCATTGGAAACCAAGTTAAATGCACACACATCACCTTCTTCTATGTTGTTTCCCTTGGCCAGATTGCCCCAGCCTTTGCCAAATTTGGGCGACTTTCCGCCCGTGCACAACCTCACCGGCCACAGCTTCCCTTTTGGATCTTTAATGTTCGTCACCTTGCTCTTAGCCAGACCATTCAACTCCACAAATGCATGAGGAACACACTGCGTTGCAAAGAAATAGTGAGAATTGCTACGTTGCATCCCAGAGGTTTCGAGCGAGAACTCACCATGTAGGCATAGAGCAGGTTGCTTGGACGTATAATTTTCTGGAACTGAAGGCCTTTGTTCTCTGTAACCAATTGTTGATACCTCCTCCTAGAGTCATTCCTCTTCAATCTGTATTCTTCTTTAGAGCGAGGAGTTGCAGGTGCAGGAGCCTTTACAGCATTGGGCTGGTGTCTCTCAGGACTCGGGGTCTCAGCTGAATGAATCAAATGCTCAATCCGTAATAGTATGTGAACATGGCAAAGCACAGCCCAAGAAAAACAAAGAAAAAGAGTGGCATACTCTTTGTAACATCTTCAGGAATTTTATCATCAACACGCGAGCAGGCTTTTCTCTTCTTTATGCCTTTCCCGACAAGTGGAAAATCATATTTCCTACACATGCTTTTGTCGAATACCTTCAGCGTGAACACCATGTTGCCTTCGTAGCGAAGCACCACATAGCAGCCTTCCTGGAGGTCATGGGAGTCCACAAGCTCCTCCCAACCGTCTCCAAAGCACAAGCCCTCATCGCCTTCCTCAATTTTTACATGCCAAAACTTACCATTGGAAAATATGACAGCCTTTCCATGATTTTCATCCACAATGTGGTCAACAAATGCTGGTGGAATTGACTACAAATAACATGTAGAGAATAATCCTTTTGATTCTCATTACTGTGTTCTCAGAGATAAACCAAAGAACAGAACAATGTCTTTGACGAATCACATTGAAATGAGACTTGGAAATTGCTTTTCACTATAAACAATCAAAGAATGCTGCTCTTGCCAATATACAAGAAACACAAAAAGACCACCATTCAGAAGGTTATCACCAGGGTTGATCAAGATTTTATCTTAAAAGTAGAGGTTTATGTCCCAGTTTAAAAAAACAATACAGCGAAAAGCCCTATGAATCAATTAGTAATAACTGGTATAAATCTAATTATACTAAATCTTTTCTTCAGAATTTCTTGGCCTCCGATCAACTATGCGGAGTGTATAACACAAGCTCACTCTAGTTTCTTCCTATACAATCAAGCAGAAGAAGTATGGCTCTTATAGAGAGAGAAGAAAGCAGAGAGAACCACGTACAAGCTTGAAGTCAGGGAGAAGCATCTTGAAGAACTGAGGCCTTTGAGTTCTTCCGTCCATGGCTGTGCCAAGTGAAATGAAGAAGATAAAGACACGAGAAGCTTAAAAGACACGTCCTAATGTTTTCCCTATAGAGTTCCAACTCCATTATGTGGCATCAATGCACATCTTTTCAGGGGCAATGAATCAAGCACATGACATCCTTGACGATCGTGTCCCATTTCTTCCACCAAAGACAAGACATGCCAAGCTTTGACATTTGCATCGTGGTGTCTTGTCGCCCTAGGTGGAACATCCATTTATCGACTTGTCATGTCGCTTTGTAACCTGCAAAAGTAATTAGAAAAGCTGAAGCTGATAAGCACAGAGACGTACCTGCACCTAGAGTATTGCTCCCATTCAATGAAGAGCTTGATACAGGTGGGTTTATATCTAACCATCCATTACATAATAAATACAAATTTAATGTAATAAATAGAGAAATTGGAGGAGAAGTGCAGAATATTTAGTTATTTACAATAAATTTTGTTGACATGAAATGTTCAAATTCAGACTCTTCGAGTGAGGGAAAGGGTGTCTCATTTTTCCTTTCGTTTGTTTTGGGGAAAAAAAAAATTGTTTTGGAGTCACGAATACAAGATTACAAGGTACATTTGGAAAAAACATTAGTTAAATTTTAAAATTTTGGTTCCTACCAACTTACGAAGAATCTCATCCACACCTTCAGAAATGCACAGTTTCTGCCATAACAAGTCTGAATATTAACAGAAATAGCGCACCAAATTCATCAAGAAGAGCAAAGCTATTCATTCTTCATTGAAGTTTCAACAACAGCACAAGTAGCCATAGCAACTACATATTCTGAATCTAAACCTTCAACGAGACAAATGCATGCACAAATGGCACAGAACTCGGTGCCAACGAGAGTAAACTAAATCATTTCAAGAGGAGCTGTGCCCTCTTTATCTGGACCTCCACTATGATCTTCTCCCTGCAGACAAGCTCAAAAGCACACACATCACCTTCTTCAATCTTGTTTTCCTTCAACAGATTTCCCCAGCCTTTGCTGAACTTTGGGCTCCTACCAACACACAACTTCACCGGCCAAAACCTCCCTTCTGGATCTCGAATCATCACTTTCTTGTTTTCTAAGAGACCACTCAACTTACAGAATGCCCGAGGAACATTCTGCATTTGAGAAAGAATTATGCTGAATTGCAGATAAATACCTCATCAAAAAAAGTCCAAAGAAAGAAAACTCACTATAATAGGATAAAGCATGTGACAAGGGCGTATAACTCTCTCAAAATGGATTCGCTTGTTGTTTCCAACCAGCTTAAGTTGCTTCTTGCTGCCAAAGAGCTCCATTTTCATTTCTGATTCTTCTGTAGCATGAATTCAAAGGCTCATTAACAATACCTTGCAACTATGGAGAAACACAATACAGGAAAGGTTGAAAAGGAACCTACTCTTCAAAACAACCTCAGGGATTTCATCATCTACATCCAGGCGGGCTTTTCTCTTTTTTGAGCTTTTCCTGCTAATTGGAAACTCATATTTTCTGCACTGACTGGTGTCAAACACCTTCAAACTGAAGACCATGTTGCCTTCATATCGGAAGAACACAAAGTAACCAACGCGGAGGTCATGAAAATCAGCAATCTCTTGCCAGCCATCTCCGAAGTACAAGCCCTCCCTGTCTTCCTCCACTTTCACAGGCCAAAACTTGGCACGAGAAAATATAGCTGCCCTTCCATGATTGTCATCCGCGATATGCTCAACAAATGCTCGCGGAAATCTCTACAAGTGATAACGGATTAGAATTTCTCTTGCATGGATCACATGTAAGAATGAGAGAAAGAGAGAGGAAGGCGTACGAGTTTGAAGCCTGGGAGGAGAACTTTGAAGAACTGAGGCCTTTGAGTTCTTCCATCCATGGCGATTCCAACCGAAGAAGCCGATGACACTGAGAAACCACCGTCTACCTCACATACATTCATGTCATCAGTACATGCCTCGCCTTCTGTGCGATTTTTCTCTGGCAAAATATTATGTTTCAGGGACACTCCATCGAACACATTTGCTTCATTCATTGCACGAGTTCTTTCCCGTCGTCACCTTGTAATCCGTGGATGTAATTAGAGAAATTATTAGGGTGTTAAGCACAAACAGATGGGTTGGTTAAGAGCACTGTATTGGTCAAGGTAACAAATGATGAATTTAAGAATGGTTAAATTAGCTTGAGCTGCATGGAATGACCCAGTGAATTGTAACAATTTATGTTTTACATAAAATTAGATGGCTTAATTGATCAATTATCATCCCAAATTATCAGGGGGATAATAAATATGTCCCAAAACAACCATTTATGCGAACAAGAACTGTGTAAAACTTTCATTACTGTAAGCAAATTCATTAGCAAAGTAAGACAGCAAAAAAGGGCTTCCAAGTAGCTACTCTAAGTGAAAACCAACAGCAAACCTTGCAGAGTCGAACGAATACATCAGCCATGCCCCATTGGGGGCAACAAAGAATTGTTAGCAAAAATGTCCCACGTAATACAGAAGGCCTACAAAAATAGGAACAACAACAACAGCTACATGGCATCTAACAGCAGCATCAAAAACAGCTGCATTACTGTATGCGAACAATATTGATGTACGGCGGCCAAGAATCTATCTGTAACTGCGGTAAACAGGGGTGTACATGCAGCTTTCTGCATACTTCAGTAGGTTCTCTGGTCGAGGGAGACGGCTAGCCAGCCCTGCAAGTAAAGAGATGAGAAGCAAGTTAGATTGAGTTGATTAAATGACTACTGGAAGATTAAGTTGGAGCAAAGGAGCTCACCAAGCTCATATACTTTAGCAGCCACATTAGCAGCAATATGAGCAGATATCTTTCTGATGTCCTTGAAGGGTGGGTATATCAGTCCCTTGTCGAAGTGCTCCTGTGTCACCTGCTGAGCCAAAGCTTCCGCTGTTCAAGCAGAAAGAGAAAAAAAAAATCAGTTAGCAATATCTGAATTGTTATATACCATCATTGTTTCATATCATCTGAAATAAGCTAAATTGCCATGTATGAGCATACTAAATTGCAAGCCTCTCATTCTTCTTTGATTTCTTTATAACAGTATCACGAGTCTTACAAAAAACAGTTCTAAAATTTGATATGCAGATTTCATTAAGCTTTTTATATCCATGCACAAAGAGTGAATCATAAAGATATTATTACTTACAGGCAGCAAGAAGCATATCCTCATGCACCCGAATTGCTCCAGACATCACTAGACCAAGACCAAGTCCTGGGAATATGTAGGCATTGTTTGCCTGATACAATATTGAAAAGGAAAAAAATTCAGTTCTTAAGAAAATGCTTGAGCCATTAGTAGGTAAATTTATTTTGAATTGAATGGGCAAGAAAGATGTGCGAAGTATGAGATTCTCACCTGACCAGACAGGAAAACCTTGCCATCATACTCAACAGGATCAAATGGACTCCCACTGGCAAAAATTGCACGACCCTGAAAGGAAGTATAGTTTCAAGCCCTTTCTCCAAATTCATGGTAAATTTGACGCCAGACAAAAATGAATATGTACGTAGAAAAGGGGAAAAGTTAAATTGTTCACCTTAGTCCATGTGTATGCTTCCTCAGCAGTGCACTCAGATTGGGAGGTTGGGTTTGACAGAGCTAGAATTATGGGTTTCTGCATTTCATAGAAACATGAGACATTTAATCTCCTTCTTAATCTGTTGAAATCCAGAAGTTACAACAAATAGCACATTTTTTCAATAAGAGGGGGACAATTAAGCATGAGCATAGGTAGGGGAGGCACCTCATTAAATGAGGCCATTGCTTCTACCACCTCCTTTGTGAAAGTTCTTCCAACTCCAGATGATCCTATAAGCACCGTTGGTTTGATGGTCTACAAAAGATAAACAAACGAGTGATCTTAGATGTTATTACTCATTGATACCACATCCATTTCAAAGAAGAGTCGGCATAAAATTATTTTGCGTCATGTATAGACATAGTGGACAGGTGTTAGACCTTGACAGCATCCAACAGGTTACTGAGAGGTTCATGTTCATGTGCCCAAGGCTTCTTGAAATGCTGGAGTGATTCCATCCGTGCCTTAACAATCAGTCCCTGTAGAAGGCAGGCTTTGATGAGTTCAACTGTCAAGAAGATGCAAGGCCATGTATTTACTATTACTAGGCTTTCAGTGGCTCAATTTTTACCTTGGAATCTACCAGCCAAATTTTCGTGCGACACTCTTCCACTGGGGCTTTAGTCTGCATCCATCATCAATAGCAAACATCAAAGATATGATAAAGGCTCAAACTCAGGACTTGCAAATCACAAGAACAGATATTAACTAGTAGTATTTCGAGTAATTCAAAATCTTGTCATGTTTAGTTCTAGTACCTGTTTTGACATTTCAAGAGCTATGAGTTCTGCAATGCCAGTACCAGCCTACAAAAACCGAAATTGACATATAAGTAGACGGGTTTTACTGATGGAGTTACAAATGGGACAAAACACAGCAGGTAAGGATCCATATTTTCTTTCTGTTTCGCGACTGTCATTAGAAGTCTGCCGTACTAAGGTTCTTTAAATTTAACATTTCTTCACTACATATTCTGCTTAACTCAGTGAACTTAAAATCTCATTGGGAAGTAATTACTGACCTCTCCAGCACCAAGGAACAAGAAAGTGTGCTCAGCTAAAGTTCCACCAACCAATTTTAGTGATGCTACAACCCCAGCAAGGACCACAGAAGCTGTCCCCTGAAAAATTGAAGATGTCATATAAAGGGTAAAGAACATGATATCAAAACAAAGAATCTGCAGGAGAAAGTTGTCCAGAAATTATTTACTCCAAAAATGTTGCCCAGAAATTAAGAAATAAACTTGTTTTCCTGATACCTGAATATCATCATTAAACACAAGATGGGTCCTGCTATATCTTTCAAGCAATTCAAATGCGTTATGATTCGCAAAGTCCTCAAACTGCACACAAGGCAGTCCAATAAGCAGGGTTCAACAAACCATGTTGCACCACTATAAATCTCTACAAATCGATGAAATAAAATGCAAGAAAAATTCTATTCCAATGAAAATTAATAATTGACCTGAACAAGGACTTTCTCTCCATAATTCTGCTTAACTGCAGACATGAACTCATCTACAAGCTCCGCATACTCCTATATTAGCATAAGGATCACATTATTCATCACTATACTAGATAGAATTAAGAAAAGTTAAGCATCCAATGTTTATGAAATGGTGCACTACCTGCCCAGCAGCACGCTTCTGCCTTAATCCTATGTAAAACTCTTCCTTTAACAACTCCTCATTGTTTGTCCCCACATCTAATGTGATTGGTAAGCACTACACATAGTACAGAAATTGGGGTACTAATAATTCAACAGTGATAGGCAACATGACAGCAAATTAAGTACACAGTTAACTACAAAAGTCCAAAGACAAATGTGGGATTCTATGTACTTACTGCAGATGGTCGTAGTCCTCCAAGTGCAGTGTACAGTGAAAGCTTGCCTACAGGAATCCCCATTCCCTAAACACATTGCAAAATGAAATTCCAGTCAAATCCAAATGATCTTTCCTAGCAATTAAAGACAGTTATGGTAGCACTCATACTTGACAGCCGAGATCGCCTAGACCCAAAATTCGTTCCCCATCAGTGACCACAATAACTTGAATCTGCTTCTCAGGCCAGTTCCTCAACACCTCAAGAACATTCCCCCTGACAATATAAATCTTATTCAGATCAAATAAGAACTTCAAGAAGAATATCAAAGGCAAAAGAACACACAGAAAAGCAAGAGATCACACTTGTCTTTCAAACTAATGAACAGGCCCTGTGGACGCCTAAAAATGGCACCATACTTCTGGCAGGCCTCACCAACAGTTGGCGTGTAAACAACTGGAAGCAACTCTTCAACATGATCGATCAAAAGCTTGTAAAAGAGCCTCTCGTTTCTCTCCTGACAAACAAACAAAACAATCAGATTCTCTTCAAGAGTCTTCATAGGCGAAACAATTCAAACAGCCAAAGGATACCTGGAGATCCATCATACACAAGTAACGTTGTAGAGGGACTGTATATTGGCGAAGAATGTGCATGAACTTCCTTTCCTGAAGCTCTTGGTCCACAATGGCGGGAGGTAGCAGGCCTCTCAGGTAGTGTCGATCCCTCTCCTTCTCAGTGAATGCGAGGCCCTTGTTATGGTGTGGATCCCTCAACAATGAGTAGCCACTGTGCAACAAGAACAGCAATTAACTTCAGAACAAGGAAATTTTGAGATCTGAGTAACATAAGAACAAATGGAATATGTTCTGAGTTAAAAGTTCTACAATTTTTTACTGATTCATAGTATCTGAATTGCAAAGAAAACAGATAAAATCCATTGTTCGTTTTCTTTCATTTTGAAAATTGTCGCGAATCATTCCATTGAATTGGATCCCCATCCAATTGGGCAAGATAAATCAAGAAAGCTTTGGTTTTTCCTTAAATCAAGAAAAATAGAACGGTTGCTGGAAAAAAAAAATACAAAAATAGAACGAGGACATCTTAAAGCAAAAAAAGCGTTTTTTATGCGTAAGATTAAAGAAAAGAAACTAAAATGGAATGTAGTACAAAATTGCTTCACGTTTTATCCAGCACAGAACAACCTGACAACACTATTACATTCTGCAAGAAACATCAGTGGATCAACTAAAAAATAGAAAATAATTGCAAATGAAAAATTGCCCTAGGATTCAAGGGACAAGATCAAACACACAAAAGTGGTCCAGATCATCTCCACGTGTAACATAATTTTCTTTCAGAAAAAACAACGAACAGACCAATATTATACTAAACATAGAAAACACAATGCAAAAACAATGAAGCAATCACATCTAAGATCACATGAAATTCAAAACACAATCAAAATCCAAACGAAAGGAACTGAACCGAAGAGATCCGTCGATCGGGGATCCGGACCTGGCGACAGCGACGGCCCAGGGGGTGACGAGCTGCTCCTCGGAGGCGCGATCCTCGCCGTACACGTCCTGCACTCCACCACCAACAGCAGACTTCGGGTCCACCACCGCGGCGGCCGAGGCCGCCATCTCCTCGGCGGCGGTCTCCATCGCCAAAGTCCCTCCTTTGCTCGCAGCCCTACTACAACGGATCACCAAACCCGGCCTCTTCCCGGCCGATCTCCTCCTCCACGCTACCCCGTTCGCCTCTCCGCAGCCCTGAGCAAAAACAACCCACAAAATACCCTCGTTTTATACTGGCAAACGATGAATCCAGAACCAAATCCCGGTTTCAGAGCACCAGGATAGAATGCCTGAATGGGGACGGGAAAGGGCTGACATTTATTGGGAAAGAGAGAATTACCAGGAGAGAGCTTCGGGTGAGGGAAATCATGGATGGAGAGAGTTTTTGGGATGGAAATGGCGGGTTCTTCCTCTTCTCGTGGCACGGAACTCGTGGGCGGGCAAGAGGGAGAGACGAGAAAGCCCGAAATGCGTGGGAGCTTTGCGGTGGACGGTGTTACGGTATGAGTACTCGCGGAGTAGCGGAACATTGTTTCGCGGGGGTTTTGGCAGAAAACCACTCAGATCAATCATTCTGTAATTTCTCCACCAAACAAGGGCTGAATTCTGAATTCAGAATTGAGAAATTAAAAAAATTAAATAATCCTAAAAAAATTAAAAAATTGAAAAGATTAGATAATTTTAGTATTAAAATAATTATTTTTTGAAAAAAATAAATTAATTAATTAATTTTCTAAATTTTAAATTCTATTATTTGGTTCGTAAATGAAATTAATCGATTTTATTAATTTTATTTTTTGGTTGAAGTAGGAATTATAATTGACTTACTAAAATATATATTATTTTTTTTAAAAATAAATTATTTATAAGTAATTAGGAAATATATAATAATTTTAATATTAAAATTAGTAGATCAATTTAAAGACTAATAAAATTATAAAAAATGTCAAAAATAGGGGATTATATAAATATATTATAATTAATTAGATATTTGTTTAATTTTGTTGTCTCTTATCAAATAATTCTTAATAAACTTAAAATATGTATATTTTTAAAAAATAATTTATTCATAAGTAAATAAGAAAATTTAACAATTTTAATATTAAAAAATGGTAAATTAATTAAAAAATAATAAAATTATACAAAATAATCCAAAAAGAGAAGAATTATATAAATGAAATATTTAAGTAGATTTTAAAATCCTATTAGAGTTGAATTGATGAATCAAATTTAGACGGTAGATTGGAGCTTAAATTAAAATCAAAAGTTAAAATAAGACATAAAACAAGTTATGATTTATAGATAAACTCCTGAAAATTTGTATTTTCAAATGAATCCCAAATTTTATTAAAAAAAGTGTTGAAATTTTGAGAATTTTACAAATGTATCCTTTTTGTAAAAAGACCTATGAAATTTATAAAATTACATTTTAGTCTATTTTTTAAAAAAATTTATAAATAAACACCACAAAATTTTTTTATTTACAAATAAACTCAAATTTTATTCAAAGAAGATCCCCAAAATTTCAAAATTTTACAAATATGTCCTTTTTATAAAAACTTTTCTAAAACTTACAAAATCGCATTTTGGTTCAGAAATTTACAAATAAACTCCTAAAAATTTTTATTGGTAAATGAATCAAAATTATATTAAAAAAACTCTGAAAATTTCAGAATTTTACAATATATTTTTTAAAAAAGACCCCCAAAATTTGTAGAATTATATTTTGGTCTGATTTCTTGCGAACTTTGATAAATAAACTCTTGAAATTTCTGAAATTTATAAATAAATCTCTTGAAAATCTTTATTTGCAAATAAGTTCAAATTTTATTCAAAAAAATCCTGAAAATTTTAGAATTTTACAAATATGTCCTTTTTGCAAAGAGATTCCTGAAACTTATAAAATTATATTTTGATTCAATTTTGAAAAAAATTGCGATAGACCACTTAAATTTTATTTGTAAATGAGTTCGAAATTTATTTAAAGATAATCCTAAAAATTTCAAATATATTACTTTTGTGAAAAAAGCCCCTGACGTTTACAAAAAGTATACTTTGATCTAATTTTTTGAAAAATTTTTATAAATAACCCTCCTGAAATTCATCATCCAAAAATAATACAAATTCTGGATTTTCACATTAGCAAATAAATCGCAATCAATTACATAATTTTGGCATATAAATTCACCCCTAATCAAAACTTATTTATTTTCAAAATGAAAACAATCAATCAAAAACCAGTTATACTCATCATGTTCTCTCATTTTGGCTTGCAAATTTTCTTCAAAGCCTATAAAACACTAGAACCACTTGCAAAAGAAAAGACAAAAAAAAAATTGAGAAGTACGAGAGCAAGAGAAATTAGGATACAGAGAAGATCAAAACAAACAGATATCAGGAGAAAGAGGATCATCGAAAAGGGTCAGTATACTTATCTTCATTTTCTCTCTTCCTCCACTTTCTCTTTTCTGTTGGCTTTGTTTGGCCATTGAAGAACTCCCAAGCACTGTACCTGCTCCACCTTTACTGCTGCCCCGTCCTGCTCCTCGTCCGCGCGTGAGAAACCATCCAGCCTTCTCGAGGATTCCTTGTCGTAACCCTACTCCATTGCCTATTGCCCCGCCTTCGCAACTCCGGCCAAAACCCTAGCTTTCCCCTCTTTGTGCCTGTACCGTCGTCACCACCTTGCCGAACTGCTGATGCAAGATTCGGCTAACATCCTATAGCTTCCCTGCCCAAGCTGAAAGCCACTCGCACCACGTTGGAGCTCTTCTCTCTCGCAACCTCCAACCCGACCCCGTCGTAGATGAAGCCAGCCTAATCTGGCCAGGAGGTGATCAGATCCGACCAAAAGAAGGCGCGACGGGGTGCCTCACCGCAGTCGTGATTTGCCAGATTTAGGCATCTCCGGTACAGCTTTGGAGCTTAAATTAGTCTTCGTATTCATATTTAATTAGTTTTTAAATTTATATCTAAATTAACTTTCGATCTTATATTTTAGACAGCTTTCAAGTCTACATTTAAGTTAGTCTTTATATTCGTATTCAAATCAGACTTTGAGCTCGTATTTAAGTCAATTTTCGGACTCACACTTAATCAGTCTTTGAATTCACATCCAAATCAGCCTTCAAACTCGCATCCAAGCTAACTTTTGGATTGGCACTTAGCCATCATTCAGACTTGCATTCCAGTCAATTTTTAGACTCGCACTCAATTAGTCTTTGAGTTTATATCAAAGCCAGCCTTCGGACTCGCATCTAAGCCAACCTTTAAGCTGACACTTAGTCTTCGGACTCACATCCAAATCAGCATTCGGACTTACATCTCAGCCAACCTTCAAGTTCATATCAAAACTAGCCTTGGAGCTCACATCTAAACCAGCATTCAGAGTCGCACTTAGTCATCCTTTGGGCTTGTATCTAAGTCGGTCTTCAAACTCGCACTCAGTCAGTCCTTGAGCTCGCACTAAGTTAGCTTTCAAGCTCGTGAATTAAGCCAACTCTTGAATTCAAAAATTTGAAGTTGGACTATGGGTCAACCTAAAATCATCATAAATAGCTAAAGACTCTCAACTCAAAATAACTAATGCGAAATAAATCATAACAAATGGACCAAGGCCAGTTTGGCTTAAATGAACTTAAATTGGTCAAAAAGATGGACTAAAATATAAATTGAACTAAACTTTAAAAATCCAAATTGAGTTAACCTAACCTAAATAAACTCCTACTCAACCCTAATCATGGGTTAGTTTTTAAATCAAATTGAGTTCAAATCTAGTTTAGATTAAATTAAGTTCAAATCAAATCTTGACTGGGTTAAATTAAATTCAAACTAAAAGGACAAACTCAAAGTCAAATCAGAACTAGGTTTAGGTTGAGGTTAAGCTTGATCTAAAACTAAGTTGATTTAAATTGATTTGAACTTAAATCAAAGTTTAGCAGACCTGAACTTTATAAAGGTCCAACACATGGTCAAAACTTGACTCAAGTTAAATAAAATCAAACTTAGATTCGAACCATATAAGTCATAATAGAACTAAATAGGGTTAAAGTAAGTCTTATTATAAGTGTTGAAACTTTGGTAGTACTCCAAAATGATGAATAAAGGGTGATGTCATCCCCAGAGTTGAATCTCAATTAGTTCGAATAGAACTAAATAAGATCAAACTGAGTCTCGTTGGGTATACTACAAAAGCCTTCAACAATACTCAAAGTTGTACCCAATTCTCTATGCCTTACTGGTTATGGAAACACTTCAAAAATCAAATAAGTTATTACCTATGTCTTATCGGCCATTGAAATACTTCAAAATCAATGAAGTTATTGTCTACATCTTATCAGCTATGGAAATACTTCAAAACCAAAGAAGTTATCATTTATGCCTTATTAGCTATAAAAACACTTCAAAAATCAATGAAATTATCGTCTACACCTTAATGATTATGGAAAAACTTCAAAAATCAATGAAACTATCACCTACACCTTATCAGCTATAAAAACACTTCAAAAATCAATGAAGTTATCATATACATCTTATCGACTATGGAAACACTTCAAAAAATTAAATAAATTATCGTTTATGCCTTATCAACTATAAAATACTTCAAAATCAAAGAAGTCATTACCTACGGCTTATTGGCTATGAAAACACTTTAGAATTAAAGAAGTTATACTTTATCAGCTGTGAAAACGCTTCAGAAAAAATAAGAAAGTTATCACCGACACTTTGTTAACTAATAGAAGTACTTCAAATCACGAAGTTATCACCAAATGTTCAAACATATTAGAAATACTTCAAACTTCATTTATTTCTTTTCACGATTCGAGTCGGACAACACATGGTTCAACGCGAGAGGAGCGGAGTAATGGCACACATCAAAGATTTCTTTTCTCCTTTTCTTTTCCTCTATTTCTTTTATGTTTTCTATAATTCTATGTTGAAATTCATTATGAAGTAAAAATATGTCCTTATTTAAACTATGTATTATTTCTTTAAATCAATCAAATAATGATTTCTTCTTTTTTTTATGTTTTTATTTTATTAAATTGGTTTCTTAATTTAGAAAGTTTTTGATAATCGTCGGGATAATGAGTAACAAAGACTTGTGCCCGTTGAAATTTATATTTTTCACAATAGCTAATAGTATACTTTAAATTAAAATAAATTTTGCTATCTCAAGTGATCAATTTTAATCCAATATATAATTGAATTAATTAGGTATCCAAGTGATTTCTATCATCAACCACCACATTCTCGGCTTGAAAAGTAACAGCAGAACAGAATGTTTGATCACTAAAAATATACAAGGTGTACAATTACCCATAAAAGCAACCACAAATTGCTTCATCATGAGAAATCATATTGCGTCAACTTTCAACATGAATCAAGTACCATTACTGCTAATAAAATAATTATATCATTCATCTAGAATTCATTACTAAATAATCACTGATAAGTTGTAAGCTGAATCACATAATAATTCACATGGACTGACTATTTTTGGGCTCAAGATTCAACTTCTCGACAAGACGCTTTCTATCATTAATAAAATCGATTGTATTTACAAAAGTCTCTATTCAAACTCAACAAAAATTGCAAAACAAAAAAAAAGAAATGACTTTAAATGACAGTGTTAGCAAGTCATTGCAGAAGTCTACAACAAGATAACTAACAGGTATCATCCTATCAAACTCAAAAAATTTTGAATTACTATACCACCTTTAAGCACATTCAACCACCAAAACTATGACATGCTTTTTTTCTAAGTTAAAGTTGACTTCTTCTTTTTTAAAGGTAAAAGCCTTAGTTAAGTTAGACAGTTCAGTGCAATTTGGCCAGTCCAATTAAATTTAGAAGCATGCCCAATTGCCCATCGACCATGTGTGCAAGCCACTCAACAAGTTACTCTCAACCAATCCTACTGATAGCCAGTCTAGTCAAGTCAAATATCATAACATTCAATCATCAAAATAGAGTGCAAATACATAAATTTGATTTGAAATTTTACTTGGATTTTTCATCATTTCAACGTCAATAGGATTTTAGCTACTTTGGTCTCATAGTTAAACATCCAGATTATACACAATCATTCCTATAAACATCAATAGCAAACATAGGGAGACAATAAAGTATCAAACGAATATGTATATTATTCCTTCTATCTGCATAAGCTCCACTTTGGTTATATTTAAAAGGGATAATTACGGGTGACTCCCCCTAATTAGCCTTAATTACGGTAAAACCTCGGTCAAACCTCCTTAATTTCCGTAATTATCCTCACCCCTCAAATTCGCCCATATTTACCCACATGCCCTGATTGTTATTTAATCAAAATTTTACCAAAAAATTTCGATTTTACCCCCAGTTATTTTACATATACCCCTAAAAACTTATTTTTTTATATTTAACCCCCCGGATTTTGGATTTTTGCAAATAACACCCTGAAAGAAATCAGATTTACAAAAAAGTCCTGCAAATTCGGATTTTTGCAAATAAACCTCCGGAAATTATTCCGATTTACAGAGAAGTCCCCAAATTCGGATTTTTGCAAATAACACCCCGAAAGAAATCAGATTTACAAACAAGTCCTCGAAATTCGAATTTTCGCAAATAAACCCCTGAAAATATTCTGATTTACAGAAAAGTCCCCGAAACTCGGATTTTTGCAAATAACACCCCGTCGCGCGGGCGAGGACGGGGGGGAGGCCGGCCGGCGGCGGGAGCGAAGCCGGAGGCCGGGCGGGCGGGAGCGGAGGCGGAGGCTGGCGACTGGAGTGGAGGTGGAGGCCGGGGCGCCGGCGCGCCGAAACGCGGGCGCGGACGGCCACGGCCGATGCCCGTTCCGCCCCCGCCCGCGTGCCGGGGACGGACGGCCTTGGCCTTGGCTGTCCGCGCCCGCGTGCCAGCGCGCCGGCCTCGGCCTCCGTTCCGGGCACGCGGGGGCGGAACGGCCTCGGCCTCCGCCTCCTTCCTCGGCGCGCGGGCACGAATTTTTGCAAATAACACCATAAAATTATTCCAAATTCCAAAAAAGTCCAGAACTTTCTTATAAAACCCTCTTCTTCCTGTAGCCCTAAACGCATCTGCGCCGTCGCCGCCGCCGTTCTGCTCTGCCGCTGTCGCCGTCGGTCCCTGCGCAGCTACTGCGGTCGCTGCTCCGCCGGCTCGCCGTCGCCGTCCGCTCGCTGCCCTGCGCCACCCATGCCATCGCTGCTCTGCGCTGCGCCCCCCACGACGTGGCCGTCGCCGTCGCCGTCTACCCTCGCGTCGTTGCTGCCCCCGCCGGCGAGAACACCACCGTCCCGTCGCTGCTGCCCTCCTTCGTCCTCAGTAAGCCACCATCTTGTTCTTCGTTGCTGCCCTGCCTCCACCTTCCTCTGCCGTTCCCTCGCGCCGTTGTTGCCCCGCCTCCACCTCCTCCCCGCTCGACGGCCTCGAACCCATCCACCACTCCCGTCCCTGCCCCTGCTCCCAGACGGGCTCCGACACCCCCGCCCCTGTCCCCGCCCCT
>RXID01014475.1:0-22865 GCA_005019695.1 Trichopus zeylanicus subsp. travancoricus | reverse complement strand
CCCCAGACGGGCTCCGACACCCTGCTAGTCTACCCACCACTCCAACCCCCACCCCCCTTTCCACCAAGCCACCTGTTACAATTTTTTTATCTATTTTTTATATCTAATTTTTGATATTGTGTATTTACAGATGGCTGATTCAGAGAATCTGGTACGATTAGTGCTCCGTTATGAAGGATATTGGAAGGAAGTTGAACATACTCAAAGAAGGCAATATGTATTTGGTAGACAGAAATCTTTACTGGTTGATACAAGAAAATACACATTTGCAGAATTATGGACCGAAGCTTGTAAATTGGTCAAAGCAAGGACAAATGAGTTACTTGTGATCAGGTATTTGTATCCAAACAGCAGTCCTCCAATTTATATGTCAATTAGCAGTGAAATTTAGCTGGAAGAAATGTGGACAATAATTCAAGACTTGAAACATAGCAATATCTATATATCAGTGGAGGACATAGGTGATCCTTTATTAGCGGTGTCTGCACAAAGGCTGACTCCTTTGACAGGAGAATCTTCTGTGTATCACAGTGTGCAAAGAGATTAATATATTGATTCAGATTTAGATGATTGTCCTTCTGATTCTAGTTTTCATAGTTTAATGTATTCTTCTGATGATGATGAAGATGAGGAGGAGGAGGAGGATGATAATGATGAGTTAGTTGCTCAGTGTACATTGCTCAGTGTCCAGATATGTCTTTTCAGAGATGTTTTATATCACAACATGCTTGTAGGAGAGCTTTTCTTACTGGATGCAAACCTATACTGAGAGTTGATGGATGCTTTTTAAAAGGAAAATATAAAGGCACATTGCTTTCAGCTTGTGGAATTGATGGGGAGAATAACATAATTCCAGTTGCATGGGCAGTTGCAGAAGCAGAAACATACCAATCTTGGTTATGATTTCTACATAACTTGCAACGGGTTATTGGAAATTTGAATAGCTTGGCTATTATTTCAGATAGGCAGAAGGGTCTTTCTGATGCTGTGAAGAATATTTTCCCATATGCTGAGCATAGATCTTGTATCAGACATGTGATTGCAAACTTGAAAAGATCGTACCCTGGGAAAATGTTAGAAAATTTGGTTTTTAATGCTTCAAATACATTTTTGCCTACTGAATTCGTGAAATACATGGAAAGGATTAAGCAGCTATCCATACCAGCTTGGCAGTACATGAAAGAAATAAATGATTTTGCATGGAGTAGAAATCACTTTAATCATTCAGTAAAATGTCATTATGTGACTAACAATATTTCTGAGTCATTTAACAGTTTTATTCAAGATGGCAGGGAGCTTCCCTTTCTTGAATTACTTGATTTCATCAGGCAGAAGATAATGGTGAAATTTGCCACAAGAAAAAATGAAGGATCCCACTGGTCTGGAAAGCTAGTACAAAGAATAGAAGCTTTTATTAGGAAAGTTTCACAGGCACAAGGCGGATACCGTATTTGGAGGTCTTC
This sequence comes from Trichopus zeylanicus subsp. travancoricus, assembly GCA_005019695.1. Taxonomy (NCBI): domain Eukaryota; kingdom Viridiplantae; phylum Streptophyta; class Magnoliopsida; order Dioscoreales; family Dioscoreaceae; genus Trichopus; species Trichopus zeylanicus. The sequence goes on along the minus strand of RXID01014475.1, from coordinate 21,402 downwards.
TGATGATATTTCAGAGGTTAGTGATCCTGCAGGCCGATGGATTGTGGATATAAGGCAGAGGATTTGTGATTGTAGGCAATGGCAGCTGACAGGAGTGTCTTGCGTTCACGGTATTGTTGCTCTTCTTGATATTCGGCTTGATCCTATTGATTTTGTTGATGACTACTATACTCTGTAGACATACAAAAGAGTGTATGATGTTCCTGTCACTCCATTGCCAAGTAAGCAACTTTGGGTGTCTGTGCCAAATGCTTTGCAAGTACTTCCTCCACGTTCAAGAAGACAACCTGGTAGGCCTAAGAAGAAAAGGATTAAGGATCCAATGGAAATATCAAGTAGAGCAATATATGCTTGCAGTAGATGTGGTCAGGTAGGACACAACAAGAGAGCGTGTAAAGAGTCTCTTGGACTGCAATAACAAATTGATGTTTCTGGATCTAGCAGTATTCAACAATCAGTGAGAAACCAATATGTTGGAGAACGTGTCAGGGGAAGAGGAAGAGGAAGGTCTACCGTAATGACTTCAAATTTTAGTATGCATTTACCATGTGAGTTTTTCTTTTAAAAACTTGACAATTATTTTTCTTATTTTATGTGATTTTGAAACAATACAATAATAAATATGACTGTATTTTTTTTCAGGAAGTTCGTCAAATCTCTAGGATCAATTTTCATTGGGTAAACAGTCTTCTCGAAAATGATGATGATGTCATGTTGCTTGGTTATCATAACTATTGGTGCATTTTGTTTGCAGGTACATATTTCTGCTAAATAGACTGGGGAGAGTTAGATGGCAAGGTTTTGAATTAGCGACTCAGGAGGAACTGTCATATCTTTTATTATCCACCTCTCTTTTGTTGAATGAGAAATGAGGAGTGTTATTTATGATACTTGTTTCATTAATGTATTTAAAAATTCTGATTTATAAGGAATAATCGAATATTTCCTTTTTCTGGTTGAATATTGAAGGTTTGCTTTTGTTGGACAACAGCAGAACTTGTTATATTGTTTTGTGTCTTGAACTTTCTAGCTACTATTGCTATCTGATTACTGATTAGGCTATATTGTTCTAGCAAGCTGCAAGTTTCTATTATTATTCTAACAGGCTATATGTTATAAAATCTCATGAATGATTGTCATTAATTAGGAAGTGGCTTTATTTATAAATAACTCCAAATTTTATTTATTTTATAAATAAATTTTATAAATAAATCATCGAAGGTTTCAAAACTTAAAATTTAAAAATACAAATTTCATATTGTACATTTACAAATAGATTTCTTGATTTTTTTAAAATAAATCAACATTTTAATCATTTTTATATTAGATTTCACGCAAAATACAGTGAAAGTTTAAATTTTTCAAATTTCAAATTATAAGTTTACTATTTTTTACATTTAAAAATAGACGACCACCTTTAATAATTTTCTTTATAAATACGTCCAAAATTTATTTATTTTATAAATAAATTTTACAAATAAGTCATCGAAGGTTTCAAAGCTTAAAATTTAAAATTATAAGTTTCATGGTGTACATTTACAAATAGACCCCTTCAATATTTTTATTTATAAATAAGTCTATATTTTTAATCATATTTTAAATAAAATTTTACAAAAAAGACATTAGTGTTTTGTTATATTTATAATTACAAATTTAATATTTATAAATTAAAAAATAGACCCTTAAATTTTTTTTTAAAATAACTCTAAATTTTTTTTAAAACTAATTTTTACATCTTTACATTTAAAAATAGACCACCTTTAATATTTTTCTTTATAAATACGTCCAAAATTATTTATTTTATAAATAAATTTTACAAATAAGTCATCACTTAAAATTTAAAATTACAAGTTTCATGTTGTACATTTACAAATAGACCCCTTCAATATTTTTATTTATAAATAAGTCTATATTTTTAATCATATTTTAAATAAATTTTTACAAAAAAAATATTAGTATTTTTTATATTTATAATTACAAATTTAATATTTATAAATTAAAAAATAGACCCTTAAATTTTTTTAAAAAAAATAACTCTAATTTTTTTAAAAAAAACTAATTTTTACAAATACACCCCTCGCCGGAGGCCCGACGGCGCGCCGGACGGCCAGCCGGCACGCGGCCGCGAACGGCCTCCGCACGCGGCCGCGAACGGCCTCCGCACGCGGGACGGAGGCCGAGGCCGGCGCGCCGGCACGCGGGCGCGGACGGCCAAGGCCGAGGCCGTTCCGCCCCCGCGTGCCGGGGACGGAGGCCGAGGCCGGCGCGCCGGCGTGCCGGGGACGGACGGCCTAGGCCTTGGCCGTCCGCGCCCGCGTGCCGGCGCGACGGCCTCGGCCTCGGCCTCCGCGTGCGGGCGCGCCGGCCTCGGCCTCCGTCCCCGGCACGCGGGGGCGGAACGGCCTCGGCCGTCGCCGTCCGCGCCCGCGTTTCGGCGCGCCGGCGCCCCGGCCTCCGGCTCCGCTCCAGCCACCGGCCTCCGGCTCCGCTCCCGCCGCCTGCCGGCCTCCCCCCGTCCCCGCCCGCGCGACGGGGTGTTATTTGCAAAAATCCGAATTTCGGGGACTTTTCTGTAAATCAGAATAATTTCAGGGGTTTATTTGCAAAAATTTGAATTTCGAGGACTTGTTTGTAAATCTGATTTCTTTCAGAGTGTTATTTGTAAAAATCCAAATTTGGGGCTTGTTACAGAAATTACTGGGGATTTATCGTAATTAAGGCTAATTACAGAGGTCACCCGTAATTATCCCTATTTAAAATCCCAAATAGGATACACTAAACCTAAAAAAGAAGGAAAAAAGACAAAAGTTCGGTAGAATGGGAAAATGACTACCTCTTGTCGAAGTGCTTGTTGCCTCTGCACAAAATTTTTTCTCTGCAACTGTATTGGCAAAACCAGGTGGTACAAGTGGACTTGGTGAAGAGGCATGCACATGAAAAGACCTAGGAAAATTACTTTGGGAATGTGATGATGCCACTGAGTCCTCTATCTTGTTTTCAATCTTTGTGGTTCTGTGATTCTTTGAGCTGTTCAGCAATGCAATTATATTAGCATCCTCATTTTTGTTATATGTATCTCGAATCTGCTTATGCTTCTCTTGTAGTACTTTTTGTTGCTCCTTTCTCATCAACTCAAAACGATTCTCTGAGTATATGAATAAAGAATTATCACACCAAGCAAAAAGCATCTCAAAGCAAAGCATAAAGTTACAATAAATTTCATAACACATAAGTTAGCTCTGTGACAATGGAAAGATTCCAAAGGTTACCCCTTCTCTTCCTTTCCTCTTCTGTTCTGCGTTGACTTGAATATTCAGCTGAGCCAAACATTTCATCATTAACTGCATCAGTGGCATATGAATTTAAGCATAACAAAAAATTGAGCTTCTTTTCCAACAGAGTCACGGGATGATTTAAAGATAAGCAGGGAAAAAATTCCAATGCATTCCTTAATTGACAAAACAGAACATAGAGAACAACCTTATAAGGTCGTGGGGATGATATAGTTCGCTACTCTGGTTAAGCTGATAATGACCATCGCCTGGACCTTTTGGTGTTGAAGCTCCAGCATATCCTGTAGGTCTTGGAAAAGCACCACTTCCTAGAAGACCATCATGCTCTGAATTTTGTGAAGAACGACGTGATTGACCGCTAAAGTGCCTTCCAGATTCTGCATGGCTCAAGTGAATGATAGAAATGATAGGTAGGCAGCAAGAAAAAAATATTATTCATTGCGAATGAAGGAATATTATAAACCAAGATCTGAAGCGTGCACGACACAAAAAATCAGAAAATAAAAATGATTCTAAAATGTGAATCTGTATAAGAATCGAAAAGTTAAAAATAGGCCGAAAAAATAACGACTGACACAATATTTACGCACAAACACAAGGTGCAGAACTTTTCCTTTTTGTGTTGATGTCCAAAGTTAGTGAGTTCATTCACCAAAATCATTATCTTAAGGCAAATGTTATCATAAGTGTCTTACAAAGTTTCTCTTGTTCCATTTTGAGGAAAGTGAACTAAACAGGACCATATCATTGTTTTAGAAACTAAAGGCAATCATGCAACGAAAGTAAAATCCACGGATGTGGCTTCAATTCGACAATGTATTGCTCAAATATTTTATCAAAAAAAAAGGAAGAAGTATGCCCGTACGATTCCAAGAACTCAACCAATAAGAAAAAGCTAAAAATCAGGATTCTCATTACTGTTCTTCGCTGATGATTGGAGCGAACGAAGCAAACGAGAGCAACTCAAAGAATCTCACTGGATCTAATAGATCGGAGCCAGATATGGTCGCTGGTCACCCGATCTAGTTGATCGGAGCCAGATTTTTCTCACCCGGCGAAGAAAGCTGCAAATTAAATTATCCTCCATTTAGTTTTTGATAAAAAATCAAATCAATTTTTAACTGAAAAAATACTATAGGAATTATTCACTTGACTGAAAATAAAAATAATTAAAAGGAGATCAGAGTCGTGCAGTTAGAAGAAAAATAGCTTTGCATTATATTAATAAAGACAAACAAAACAATATTTTGTACTGACTTATTTTTTTATTAAAGATATGTTGGAAAGAATAAAATTGAGGATATTTATTTTTTTATATCAATTAAATCAAAATGAGAGATACTTCAGATATTTTAATTAAAAGAGTCATTTATAACGAGCAATTTTTTGCTAATGCTAATAAGATGGTGATTTTTCGTTCATAATAGGAGACTGATTACTCGTCAAAAATTCTTTTTCTAACATGTCATTGCTCAAATTATTATTCCCGAATAAGAGACTAATTTTTTGTTGAAAATTAGTTACTCGTGAAATTCTATAGCTTATCATCGCGTAACATTTTGCAGATCAGACAATGGCGGAGTAGTCAGGCTCTCCCAGGGATCTGCTCCATCGCATCCTTGCAAAACTCCCGGTCCCAGACTACGTTCGGTCTGGCGCCATCTGCGTCTCATGGCGCCTGGCCTCCGTCGACAGGGTCCATCTTCCCCTACCTCAGCCGCCATGGCTGATGTTTTCCAGCAACGCGAGACGCGGTGCAGGACTTTTTAACTTCTCCGGGGAAAAAGTTTACGAGATCACCGTGCCGAAACCGACGATCCGCTACAGACTCTATATAGGATCTGCTGATGGGTGACTCATCACCGTCCGCAATCTCCCGCTGGACATACACCTCGTCAACCCCATCACCAGCGTCCAGATAATCCGCTGCATGCCGCCAGACTCCACCATCCCCTTTGTCGACGCGGTCCCCAACTCCAAAGGACATGTCACCGGATTCTTGCTCCGACAACACCAACACTTCCAAGAGCCCATGTCTAAAAGCACAAAAAAATATGCTGCACTAATTTTTTCGGCTATCGCGGGTGATGACTACATCGTCATACTCATACATTCACCGGCCAATAAGCTCTCTTTTGCCCGAGCTATTGACGAAGCATGGGCACTACTGGACACAACTGAGGGAACGATGGACGTCTTACCGCACAAGGGACGGTTCTACACGGTCTCCTCCAGAGTTTTTGCTTGGGAACCTCACAGTTTAAAGCGAGTATCACTGGAGAAGAACTAGAGGATAAGGAGCTTTACCATTGTCGCCAAGTTTCTTGCAGAATCTCTCGGTGGAGATTTGATTGTGGTTAATTTTGAGCGATGTGGGTTTCGAGGTTGTCGTGTTTAAGGTTTTCAAACTGGATGAAAGCACCTTTCGGTGGGTGAAAGTCACTGACATGGGGGACCGGGCGCTGTTCCTCGGCACCAATCAATTCACGGTTTTGTGTGCTCGGCAACACTCTGAGGGGGAACTGCATTGGAGTTTATGATACGGCGGATGGTACTGTCGAGCCCTGAGCTAATGTCCACCCTCCCGTTTGCTCCAGCCTTTGCTCTCTCCTTCGCCACAATTCAGTACCTCTTTCTCGGTGTTGACGATCTGCAGCTTGGCATGGACGGAGTTCAGCCGCCATCAATGTCGACCTTGAGGAGGGTGGGTGATGAAAAGGTCGTGGTGTACACGCCTATGGTGTTCTTTGCTAGCAATGAACTTTATAAGCCTTTTGACTTGGCTTACTTGGTCTAGGTGCCCTGCACGCTTCTAGTGTTCCGGTCAATGAAACTTGAAACATCAACAAAATCGATAAACTGAGAAAAAGGAGTGCAAATCACTTTGATTGAGTAAATGAAAAGCTTTAAAATTTGCAAAAGGCATCAATGAAGCTTATCATCAAAATGCAATGTTTTTTCAGAACTAGAGGTACCGATTGTTGAGCAACACTGTCATGAATCCTTTTAGCACCTTCGATCTAATGGTGCAGGAAGCGAGCACCATGTCCTCCTTCCTTGAGGTAACGGAGCCATCAATGTTCGGCGGATGGGTGGGGTATGGTGGGGAGACGGGGGGCATCACAGTCAGGATCGGGGAAAGAAGGCCTATGGGAAAAGGATCGTGGAAAGGGAATTGTGGAAAAAAAAGTATTTCTGGTATATTTTCGTTAGCCACGTCAGCTCGTTGGTGTGGTCTGAGGTGGTAGAATTTTTAGTATAGTTTATGATGACCGGCTCTTTTGAGTCCTGATTTTATAATGAAACATTTTTGGAACTAAATTTAGAAAATAAAAATTTCCAAGGATTATTTTTATAAAATTTTCATTTGATTTTATGTAATTTTAAAATTATATATATATATATATATATATTCTCGGCCATGGCTCACTCAACCTTAGAATTTATTTTTCTCATCTCTTCAAAAAAAAGTTTTATTAATAAGTTTACAATAATTATTATATTTAATTCAATCTCATTTTTTTATTTTATCAATATGAGACTAAAGACAATTACTATTAATTACAAGTCTCATTATCTATTCATTGGCCTATGGATCCATCATACTTAATAATTTTTTATATAACAATTAGTGTGTAATTATTTTAAATACTACAGTCTACTCATTAGGTAGTGTTTTAGCTTACTCTTTAATTCAGTCGTTAGTTTCAGTTCAGTTCATAAACATAATTTATTCAATTTTGTTTTACATGAATTTGAACCCAAAAAATTTAACTTTATTAATAAGATCTATAACCAACTGATTCACCTACTAATTATTTTAATTTAAGCATTAAATTATTTAATTATAATTAACATATAATTATGACTATATTGTCCAACTTTGGCCCATTCAACTCGAATGAGATTAAATTATACTAGAGGTTGGTATAGTCCAGCCCAATTTGAGTAAGTCGATCTATACTTTAGCTCTACACAAATAAGGGTATCAAAACGGATCTATTGACCTATGACCGGCCTAGCATAGTACGCTTTGAGTTGTATTTGATACGACCTGAAATATACAGTATTTAAGTTGTGCTTGACACAACCTATATATCGGATCATGCTTGGCGCCTCCACTTATGGCTTGTAAGCTAAGCACGACCCGTGGTATGATTGGACCGGATACAATACGACACGCGATCTGGTACAATCTGAATCGGGAATTTTTTTAATTAAAGAACAAAAGTGGGGCTCATGAATCGTAAGTTGAGTTAGGAAGTTGGGGTGTATTTTTGACCTTAAAAGGACAAGCCTACAATAGCTCCCTACTTTACAATATGAAATAATTATATATATATATAAAAATTAATTTAAATATGCAAATTTTTTATTTTTTAAAATTCTTTTATTTGCAAATATTTTTTCAATTTTTGTGAACATTATTTTTTATTTTCTTTTTAAAGATTTTTTAGGTATTTATTGAATTTTTTTTTAAAAAATCTTTAATTGTAAAGATATCCTTCAAATTACGGGAACATCGCACTCATAAAATCAATTTAAATATAAATATTTTAAAATTTTAACATTTTATATTTATAACTATTTTTTTTTATTTTTTAAATATTCTTGTCTATACTTGTTTTTTTACTTTTTAGGTATTTATAAAGTTTATTATTATTTTTTAAAAATATTCTTTACCAACATTTGAACTCAAGTCATTTGAATAAAAACCAAAAAACTTAACTAACAAAAATATAATCCATTAATAATTTTTTGCAATTTATGTATATTTATTTATAGATTTTTTAAAAAATCGGATCAGGTATGATCTGTTACTATTTCAAACAGTGCCAAATACATTCTAAAATAGTGATGGCGGCCAATCAAACAGTCGTGCCGACTCGTATACACAAATCCCTAAAATCACGGGGGCATTTAGGACATGTTTGGATGGATTCCAAAGCCTTAAAATTGAAAAAATTAGAGAAATTAAAAGTCAAATTTCCTAATTTCGGAATTTAAAATTGAATGAATTGGATAATTTATATTCTTTTTCAATTTCGATTTTAAATTTTGAAAATTTTGAGAGGAATTCATCTAATTACAGGAAATTAGGATGGGATCCATAAATTAAATGATGCATTTATATAACATTTAGACATTTTTTTTATTTTTTATTTTTAAATTAATTTACCTTTTTAATTTAAAATATTTATTTAACTTAAAATAATTTTTTTTAAAAAATATAATTTTAATTTTATCAAATTATTTAACTTGTTAGCTAAAATATAATAAATAAATCTTGAATTAATTTTATTATATTTATATGATTCTCCATTTATGGGCTATTTTAATAATTATATTAATTTTTGAAATAATAAATTATATTTCTAAGAAAATATGTAATTTATGTTTATCAAATTATTTATCAAGAAAAAATATTAAATAAATCCTAAATTAATTGTACTACACTAATAGAATTTTTTATTTTTGGGTCATTTTTAAATTTATATTAATTTTTAAATTAATTAGTATGTTCTAATATTAATAATAGTAGATTACTCGATTATGTTATAAACAAAGTAATTATTTTGAAAATAGTAATATATTGGTTTTGATGTTTTGTAAATTGTCATGTATATTTTTTATCGTAATTTTGGTATTAACTTTAATTTTAACTTTACACAATATGTCATTATATGTTTATTAAACCATTTAATACAAAAAATATGAAATAAATCCGAATTAATTGAAATTCTAATTAGGATATTCCCCCTTTAGTTTTTGGGCCATTTAAATTTATATTAATGTTTAATTACTTAGTATTTTCTAATATTAATATTTTATTTTATTTATTTTATTTACTTATAAATAAAGTAAAAAAAAAAATTAATTTTTAAAAATAATATATATTTTGTGTTTATAAATTATATTTATTTTTTTTGTATTTTATACCAAATTTAATATTAAATTTAATATATTTTTTAAAATTGAGAGAATGAATTAATATTTAATTATATTCAAAAAATATTAATTCAAATACTGGAATTAGATACTTTTAATAATTTTTTCTATTCTTTAAAATTAACAGAATTAATTAATTTTTTAATTTTAGATGGAGAATACATCCAAACGGACTCTGTATGATTTCAACAAACTATTGGTGTCCAGTGCAAATATCCCTTGAAAACATGGGCCCCCAGCTCTAGGGTTTCTGTCTCCGGTGATCCCGGTTGGCTCGGTCCTACCCCTTCTACTCCGCCGCCGAGCTCTCGCGTCCAATCCCCAAGCTCGCGGGGAAGCTTCACCATGGCGGACGCCAAGCTCCCCCCCTTCACCATCCGCACGAGAAAGTTCATGACCAACCGCCTCCTCTCTCGCAAGCAATTCGTATACGCTCACCAAAACTCTGGTTTTCTCTTTTCATCTCCATCTCAAAACCCTAGCTTTTCTGTGAAACGCTTCGATTTTGGTTTCAGGTCATCGACGTCCTGCACCCAGGCCGAGCCAATGTCTCAAAGGTGCGTGCTTTTCTGTTCTGTTGTAAATTTCTTGTCGACATTGTGCTTTGAAGTGTTGATTTTGTGGGGTTTTTGAAGGCGGAACTGAAGGACAAGCTAGCGACTATGTACGAGGTGAGGGATTTGAACTCGATCTTCGTGTTCAAGTTCCGGACGCACTTCGGCGGCGGGAAGTCGACGGGATTCGGGCTTATCTACGACACTGTCGAGAGCGCCAGGAAGTATGAGCCCAAGTATCGCCTGATTAGGGTATGATCTATCAATTTTATCATGCTCCTTTTTGTTTTTCTTTATAGTCGTTCGTATTTTCCAACAAGTTTCTTTTTTTAAATGTATTTTGGGGTTGAATAGAACATAGTCATTGCTGGCAAACTACGTCCTTGTGTGTCTCTGTGTGCAGAAAACTGCAGAAATGCATCTCTGTTTTTGTTCTCAATATGAGACATACATGATACAATATTTAGGCTTAAACCCTTTAAAATTTTCCACTGGAACATAATGATCAGCTTGAAATTTATCTAAATTGCTTTCTGTATACGAGTTGTTTGAATTTGTGTGTTTCTGTAATTGATTTGGCTTTTACATGTGTTTCCCGCGCTTTATCAAGAGTAAATCCCTAGTTGGCAGTGGAAAAAAAAAATTCCTGTCAACTGGCTGGGTTTACTCTATAGAGATTTGATGATTAAATAGACTGCAATCTGCTAGGTTCTTCTTCTTCTCACCACGTTTCCCCCTTTGAGGAAGTTGCATAACTAGTTTAAATCCACGTATTAAGTGTAAGATGCTGCCCTGTGTTTTGGGTAAATGATAAATTGTGTCCCAATAATAATATTTTCAATGCTGTTGCTTGGTTAGTGTGCTTAATTTTCAAATTGTTTTAATTGTACTTCATTTTGCGTAATTTGTTCAATCATTGCGAGGCTTCTATATCTGTTGTACTATGTATGTTGTATGAATCAATATTGATTTCATATTTGTTCATGGTATCTTTTGTTGCTCTCCAATATATAGCTCTCAAAGATAGGTCTGGTTATGCACTTACTGAATTGGTTGGGTATTTTATACCAATAGCTTTCTATTGGAGAAAACAAATAATTATTTTTGCATTTTTGTCTCTACTTTAGTCTGCCTCCATGGAATAGCTGATTTATGCCTTGTGTAACTTTGTTCTCTATCAGAATGGGCTTGCAACAAAAGTTGAGAAATCAAGAAAGCAGCTCAAGGAAAGGAAAAACAGAGCAAAGAAAATCCGTGGTGTTAAGAAGGTGAGTAAGGACTGTGAGTGATATCCATAATCCAAAAATATTCAACTTCCAAAATTTAATATCTGCCTGCTCCTAAACACATTCTAATTCTTAATATTTCTTATGTTCAGACTAAGGCAGGAGATGCTGCCAAGTCTGGGAAGAAGAAATGAGATCTCTCCATGCAGAGTCAAGGCTCTGCATGTCAATCAGCATCCCTTTCATCATGTCGCCAAACTGGCTTGTTACCTTATTTTTGGCCGAGTTATTTCATTTGAGGAATTGTTTGATTTTGTGATCCTGGATATGCAATTGTTGTCAGACTTGAATTAGCTTTAATGACTGATAGGATGCTTGTTCTCAGGGCTTATTCTCAATTGCATGTTTTCCGAAAATTGTATTGCTTGATTGCAACTCTTATGTCATTCTTGCGGTTATTGTGTGGTTAATTGAAACAGCAAGCATTTAATCACATTTTGGAAACTAATTTTCAACGAATGTATCTTGTAGTTCTTGTTAGATTTTGTTCTTTTGCATTTGTTAAAAGGGTAATTTGCATATTCATTCTTGCAAATGATTAAAATTGCATATAATTCTTGAAACTCAAAAAATTATATATAATTTTTGTTTAATTCACTCTCAGATATAAAGTACATGTGCTTTGTATATATCTAAATTGTATGTAACTTTTTGTAAGGCAAAAAAATTGCGTGTGACTAATTTTTAATCCGTGAGTGCAAAAAAATTCATAAGCGTTCACGTCATGGGTTAATTTTTACCGAGTGTTGTTAAAAGACCAAGATGTTTTTAATGTAATATATATATATATATATTGTCCCTAATAATTCTCAATTTTTTATAGAGTTTTCATCTGCATGTCTTATAGACGAGATTTTTAAATTTTTTTTTGATGAAATTGTATCTTTGGATATCAGTAAGTGTGATGGGTGTTGTTACAGCCTCCAATCATCAATTACTCTTTTAGTCATTGGTGGTAATTTATTGAGGGAGACGAAAGAATGTCAAATCAGAATAATATACTAGGTCGGACACTAAATTATCCCAAAAGCTTAAGCTCATGGGATATGAGTCTTTTTCGCTATATATATTGGATTATATCTATCCAATATCCGATGTGGAAATAATTCATCACATTTGACATTATAACAATCTCCCCTTTTAAGTGTGATTTGATCATATCAATTTTAACATTCTTAATTAAGAACTTTTTTACTTGACCGATTCCACCGTGTGACCCATGTCAACAGGTTTTTATCTCATTTTTTTAAATTTTGTAAGATAAACTAACATGCGATTCAACTCAGTCGCACCATCACGGTAATTTCGATTTTAAAAGTTTGCATGTGGGCCGGATACCAAACTATCCCAAAAGTTTAAGCTAATGAGATATGAGCCTTTTTTGCTATATATATCGGATCATATCTATCCAATATCCGATGTGGGACTAATTCATCACACCTGATATTATGACAATCTCCCCCTTCAGGTGTGATTTGACTACATCAATTTTAACACTCTTAATCAAAAACTCTTTTACTTGACCAGTTCCACCGTGTGACCCATGCCAATAGGTTTTTGTCTCATTTTTTTTTATTTTTTAAGAGAAACTAACATGCGGCTCAACTCAGTCACACTATCACAGTAATTTCGGTTTTAAGAATTGGCACAGCTTCGAACCTGAAATTCTGATATCACTTGTTTGGGTAGGCAAAAGAGTGTCAAACCGGAATAACATAGTGGGCCGGACATCAAACTATCCCAAAAATTTAAGCTCATAGAATATGGATCTTTTTCGCTATATATATTGGATCATATCTATCCAATATCTGATGTGGGACTAATTCATCACATCTGACATTATAACAGTAATTTAAACACAAAATTGGATCAATTGAGTTAATTTGGATCACAACAAAATTTGAAGTCTACGAAAGTATAAGTATCTCCAAGCTTCTGCTCTTTAATTCTTTCAATAAATATATTTTGTACTACGTCATTGAGTTGGAGCGTTGAATCGTGGCACATTTGGCTAATATATTGGCGACAAATCAAAATAATTATTGTTTGAGTTTTGGACAATAAAGGTTGTGTTAGATGTTGCGGGCAATGGAGGTTGCGTTAGATGTTGCCTGCACTTTTCTTGATTTGCAAGTGCATGGTCTTCGTTTTTTTTGGATTATAATTTAAATATTGAGTTTTCTTAAATTATTGGATAAATATGTTTGATGAAATCTACATTAACTTCTTAAATCATCATAGTAAACGTATGTTTATCATGAAAACTCTGATGTAGGACGCTCAAAAGAAGTTCAGAAATATCAAAAGGAGTTAATTCAGAAGTCAAGGGGCCATGACAAATGATTTGATTCACTCCTTTATTTAAACTTAGGATTTGTCTTACTTAATACCTTTCTATATTTAAATTCTCTTCATTATGATGTCTTAGGTCTTATTTTCGGATTCCACTGACCCAAGACTAATTTTGGGCTAAATCCTATTTAGTTTAGGACTTGGGAAAGATGAATCCTTATTTAAGATTTTATTTTCGTAGGTTAACTTATTTAGAACTTCTATCAACCCAATTAATGAGTTCAAGCTGAGTTGTATTCAGTTTAGGACTTGGGAAGCTATAAACTTACTCAAATTGGACTTCTGGTATTTGTATAAATAGGCATTGAGCCCTATGGATGGGAGAATAATTTTTTTATTCTCAATAAAGTTCTACTTTAGTGAATTTTCTCTCTTCCTTGTGGATTCAAGGAGTTCTTAACAGAGGCAACGGTGTTTTCCTCATCTACCACGCTTGTTGTTACGTCAAGTGGTATCAGAGCGAGGCCCTCTTTGCTTAATGTCTAACGACGACGCAACCAGCAGCAACCCTAGGGACGGTGCTCTTATGGGTAATCACATCAGCCGTGAGTATTTTGATTCGAGCATGGAGGCAATCCAAAACTCACTTGTAAGGTTGATGCTGAGGATGGATCAACTTGAAGGCCTGAATCAACCACGTCGACGGATCGATGAAGTGACTCGCGATCCAATTGGTCGAAGAAAGGCTCCGCAAGTGAATCCAAAGGGTTTACAAATCCTTGAAAACTCCAGCGATGAAGAAATTGAAGAAATCCTTCATCGACTAGTTTCTAAGCATGATAGACGTCATGATTTTCGCTTGAAGATTGATCTCCCATCTTTCAATGGCCAACTTCAGATCGAAGATTTTCTCGATTAGCTCGCTGAAGTGGAACGGTTCTTTGACTACATGGAGATTTCAGATTCGAAGAAAGTGAAGCTTGTTGCTTATTGACTAAAGGGGGGTGCATCAGCATGGTGGGAACGCATCCAGTTGGAAAGGACACGCCAAAATAAAGCTCCAATTCGAGTATGACCACGGATGAAGGCTCTTCTCGAAAAGCAATTCCTTCCCATAGATTATGACCAGGTACTCTTTCAGCAATATCAAAATTGTCGACAGGGTAATCGCACTGTGAAGGCATATGCTGAGGAGTTCTATCGCCTATCAGCACATAATAATCTAATAGAGACTGAATCTTATCAAATGACAAGATTTATCGGTGGGCTACGCACAACCATCCAAGATAGAATTTCTTTGTAACCTCTTTGGACGGTTAATGAGGCTGTGAGGAGTACAACTTGTGTGGAGTCCCAATTGGAGCAACCTGTCATCAAAAATCAGGTGGGGAGAACCATTGGTGAAAATTCAAAAGGAGCACAATCTATTCCTAATAGAGGTGTAGCTACACAACCTCCTCGACCTCCCACACAAATGAGTCTTAAAGCTAGACCTACAATGCCATCAGGAAACACCACATCAGTAAAGAACCCAAGTTCAAATCCTGATCTAAAGTGCTATCGCTGTGGAAAACTTGGACATCGTTCTAATGTTTGTCCAGCAAGACAACCTGTGAACTTGGCTATTGAAGATAATTTTGTGGCTGACAATTTACATGACTTAAAAGATGATGACCTAGCTTGTGATCAAGAAAACTATGAAGATGGAATATTCGAGGAGCCTGATAGTGAAAGGTCATCTTTAGTAGTTCAGAATCTGATGTACATTCCAAAGCAAGAGGAAAACCTACAACGTCACAATATCTTCCGCACTCGATGTACAGTAAATGGCAAGATCTGTGACATGATTATTGATGGGGGAAGCAGTGGAAATATCATCTCCAAGACTAGGGGTGTGCACTATTCGGTTTTAACCGAACCGAACCGACCGACCGAAACCGAATAACCAATTCGGTTCGATTTATTCAGTTCTCGGTTCGGTTTCGGTTTTGAAAAAAAAAAAATTTTAAATTTCGGTTCGGTTTCGGTTTCTGATTTTTGAAAACCATAAAAACCGAACCGAACCAAATTATATATATATATATATCTATATACTGTGGTTTTGGTTTTGGTTTTGGTTTTGGTCTAATCGGCTCGAACAGATCGGACCGCCTATATAATCTCCGTTTTCCGGTTCGCCAGTTGCCACTTCGCCGAGCCGACGCCTGCTGTTCTGCTAACCCTAACCCTAACCCTCTCGGCGCTCTCGCTCTCGCTCTCGCCGCTCTCGCCACTCTCACCGCTCTGGCTCTGGCTCTCGCCTCTCTCGCTCTCGCCGCTGCGGACCTGCAGTGCTGCGCCTTCATCCCTCCAGCTTTCGTCCACCCCCGGACGCCCCTGGCCCTCCTCCTCTGAGGACTGAGGCTCTGAGTCCCGACGCGGCGACACCTCTCTCTCTGGTCGACGCTCTGAGTTTCAATCTCTCATTTTTCTACGAGTCTACGACGGATTAAGCTGCAAGGTGAGGGTATTTAGGGTTGATTTTTTGTGAAATTAAATTAGGATTTTTTTATTTCATACGATTTTATTGTTAATCCTTTCGTCCACGGTCCACCCCCGGACGGGCCGGACCACCCCCCTCCTCCTCTCCTCTGAGGCTCTGACTCTCAGTCCCAACCCCTCAATATCTCTCTGGTCACGCTCTGAGCTTCAATCTCTCATTTTTCTACAACGGATTAAGTTGCAAGTTGAGAGTATTTCGGAAATTATGAAATTTAGGGTTGATTTTTTATGAAATTAAATTAGGGTTTTGTGAAATTAGGGTTCTACAACGGCATCATTGGGATCAAATTGCAAGGCTAGGGTTGAATTTTATGAAATTAAATTAGGGTTTTTTGATTTCATACAATTTAATATGTAATTCTGTATTTTTCTATTGACAGATGTTGAACCAGGATGACAGTCAGCAGCTTTCAAGCACAAATCCAGTTATTCCAAGTCCA
Source organism: Trichopus zeylanicus subsp. travancoricus (assembly GCA_005019695.1). NCBI lineage: Eukaryota > Viridiplantae > Streptophyta > Magnoliopsida > Dioscoreales > Dioscoreaceae > Trichopus > Trichopus zeylanicus. The sequence goes on along the minus strand of RXID01014475.1, from coordinate 5,047 downwards.
ATGCCAATTTCTGCCTCGCAGGAAAGTTCTGCGCCTATGGCTATCGAAGTTGCAAATGAGGGCAATGTATCTACGTCTACATGCAGTACAAAGCCTCCAATGCCGAGGAAAAAGAATGGCAGCACGATCAGCTGTATGGGAGCATTACACAAAGTTCACAGACCCGGGCAAGTCAACCAAAGCCAAATGCAACTACTGTGGTAATGAATTCTTGTGTGATTCAAAGAAAAATGGTACTTCTTCTCTTAGACATCACATGAATCAGTGCAAACGATATCCATATAATGTTGATACACATCAAACACGAATTGCTATGCAACCTATTCAGAAAGAAGTAGCAAATGAGCCTGTGCTAACAAGCTGGAAGTTTGATCAAGAAAAAATTAGAAAAGCACTGGCACACATGATTGTTGTAGATGAACTGCCTTTTAGCTTTGTGCAACATGAAGGCTTTCAATACTTTATGTCTCAAGCTTATCCTAGATTTCGAATGCCTTCACGTTGGACTATGACTAGAGACTGTTTTCAACTCTACCACGATGAAAAGGTAAAGTTGAAACAGTATTTCAGAGAGTCCAAACAGAGAGTTTGTTTGACCACTGATACTTGGACCTCAATTCAAAACATAAACTATATGTGTATCACAGCACATTATATTGATATTGATTGGAACTTGAAGAAAAAGCGTTTGAATTTTTGCAAGATTACAAGTCATAAGGGTGAAGTTATAGGAAAACTAATTGAAAAATGCCTCTCTGAATGGGGAATTGATAGTGTTTTGACTGTTACTGTTGATAATGCCTCTTCAAATGATACTGCTATTTCCTATTTGAAGAAAAAATTTTGATGGTGAAGGAATGCGTGTAGTTGTATAGCAAAGGTTGCGTGCAGTTGTATATGATTTGTTCAGAGAGTACAGAATGCGACTACAGCCGGGAGGAATGCCATCTGGTGAAGGATCAAGTGTGCGAAAGCAATCAGGTAAGTACATCTTAAGCAGTCTATTTGCTGAGCATAGGAAAAGTTTCATGGGTGATGAAATGAAGTCTGAGATAGACAAGTATTTATCAGAGGATCTTGAAAAAAATGAGCCAAACTTTGATGTTCTGGGCTTCTGGAAAGTGAATAGCTGCAGATTTCCTATTTTGTCACACATGGCTCGTGATATGTTAGCTATACCTATCTCTACAGTGGCCTCTGAATCAGCTTTTAGTACAGTAGGGCGCGTACTTGATCGTTTTCGTAGCTCTTTGACTCCTACACTAGTACAAGCTCTTATTTGCACTCAAGATTGGATTAAAAATTCAAAAACAGAAATCAATGTTGAGGAAAGTTTGGAAGAACTCGAAAAGATTCAAGAGGGTAAGATTTGCATTGCTAATATTTTTATTATTGTATTGTATATTTCTTTATTATGATCAGATAATCATTGATTGATTTTTTTATTTCAGAGTTGATAAAAATGAAATTGGATGTCGCAACCGTTGAATTTTGAAAAGTCATCTTAAGGTTTGAATATGTTTACTTATTTTTTATGCATTTTTGTTCATGTTCCTAACTTTCTATGGTCATCTCTTACAGATTCATTCTTATATATCCTTATCATTCATGTGCATCGCAGCATCAGTGCATGTGTGAAGTTATAATCTGACTGTCCTTAGTTCCTTACCCAGATACCTACTCACCTGATATTTTCTTAATTGCTTTTACTGTGATGATATTTTACTATATTTTTTAGGTTCAACAGTATGATCCAACTATCGAGGGACAGGTATGTATCCAACTATTATTTTGCAGGAGCAGCCAAGCAGGTTGATGCCTGAGAAGAGACATCTTCGTTTTTGATGATGCATTAAAGCCATCTGAGCCTCTTGAATTTTTGCTTTTATTTGAGGTTTTTTTTGTCTTTGGTGTTTTGATGCGGAGGTGTTCCAATGGTCCCCTACTCTGGTTCGGTTTGGTTCGGTTCGGTTTTAACCGAATGCACACCCCTACTTGTAGCAATGGCATGGTTGTTTGGATGGCCTGTGAAGGCAACCACTACTTACCATTCGCTCACGGGGACAGCCAGAGAGGGAATATGATAGTATGACCCTTTTGGAATTGTTTTATGGTTTTTTTTAATGATATTTGTTGAATTTTTCATAAGCTGTTTGAGGCGATGAAGATGTTGAATCATTGGCTCATTGCCATATGCTATGCTCGCATATGGGCAAGTGACTGATTGGACGATTGTCTCATTCTTTGGCTTCACCCTAGTAATGTTATGCTGCTTGGAAGTTGGAACTTCTGGTTCTGGGCCTTCTGAGTTCTGGCTTCTATTTTGTTACTTCTGTACACAGGACTACAGGAGATTTCTCAAGCTTTTTTCTTAATGGATCATTTGACATAATATAATCCTTCAAAGTTAAAATGCTAACTGATTACTGAATTGATCATATTTATTTTGAACCACATAATTACTGTTATTTATTCTGAACCACATAATTACAGTTGATCATATTTATTCTAAACCACATAACTGTTGAAGTGTTCTGCAGTAGTGCAGCTTGCCAGCTTCTGATACTATACAATATACATGCTCCTGCTGCTGTGCTGCTCCTGCTTCTATGCTGCTCCTGCTGCTCTGCTGACTGCTGCTCCTGCTACTTGAAGTCTTGAACTGTCTTGTTACATGAATTTGAGCTGTTGAAGTGTTTTGCAGCTTGCCCGCTTCTGCTAGACTGCTAGTCTGCAACTATACATTGTCCTGCTGTTACTGCTCAGCCTTCTCCTAGCCTCTTGCTGTGCTGCTCCTGGCTCCTACTGTGTTGCTCCTGCTGTGTTGCTCCTGCTGCTGCTGTGTTGCTCCTACTGTGTTGCTCCTGCTGTGTTGTTGTTGTTGCTGTTGCTCCTAGCCTCCTGCTTCTCCTGCTGTGTTGCTCACTTGCTCCTGCTGTGTTGCTCCTAGGGGTGCTGCTCCTAGCCTCTCCTGCTGCTGCTGCTCCTGCTCCTGCTGCTCCTGCTCCTCGCCTCCAGCTGTGTTGCTCCTGCTGTGTTGTTGTTGTTGCTGCTGCTCCTGCTGTGTTGCTCACTTGCTCCTGCTGTGTTGCTCCTGGCTCCTGCTGCTGCGGCTCCTAGCCTCCTGCTGTGTTGCTCCTGCTCCTACTGCTCCTGCTGCTCTTAGCCTCCTGCTGTGTTGCGCCTGCTGTGTTGCTCCTGCTGTGTTGTTGTTGTTGCTGCTGCTCCTAGCCTCCTGCTGCTCCTGCTGTGTTGCTCCTAGGGGTGCTGCTCCTAGCCTCCTACTGCTCCTGCTGCTGATGCTCCTCCTGCTGCTGCTCCTAGCCTCCTGCTGTGTTGTTGTTGTTGCTGCTGCTCCTGCTGTGTTGCTCACTTGCTCCTGCTGTATTGCTCCTGCTGGCTGCGACTGCTGCTGCTGCTCCTAACCTCCTGTTGTGTTGCTCCTGCTGTGTTGTTGTTGCTGCTGCTACTCCTGCTGTGTTGCTCACTTGCTCCTGCTGTATTGCTCCTGCTGGCTGCGGCTGCTGCTGCTGCTCCTCCTAACCTCCTGTTGTGTTGCTCCTGCTGTGTTGTTGTTGCTGCTGCTACTCCTGCTGTGTTGCTCACTTGCTCCTGCTGTATTGCTCCTGCTGGCTACTGCTGCTGCTCCTAGCCTCCTGCTGCTCTTGCTGTGTTGCTCACTTGCTCCTGCTCCTGCTGTGTTGCTGCTGCTGCTCCTAGCCTCCTGCTGTATGCCTGTGTTGCTCCTGCTGCTGCCTGCTCTTGCAAATATGACAATTATGTACATTATACTTCAAGTGCTGCTGCTACTGATGTTGCTGCTACTGCTGCTCCTAGCCTCCTGCTGTGTTGCTCCTGCTGTGTTGTTGTTGTATATCTTGTACTAACTTTTTTTTCCCCCTTAATCCCTTATGCAAATGACCAGATTCAAACCCTGTCAATTTCGGTTTTGCAATTCGGTTATAACCGAACCGAACCGAAATATTTCGGTTCGGTTCGGTTCGGTTTTATTACTGTTCGGTTCGGTTCGGTTTTGGTTTTCAAAAATTTCGGAAAATTCGGTTCGGCCGGTTCGGTTCGGTTCGGTTCGGTTTTAACCGAATGCACACCCCTAGCCCCTTGTCCTCATCTGCAAACCACCTCCCTCTTTTCACTTTCCTTCTTTCACCCCTCACATTTTTGTTGATGTCATTTTTGCTGTTGTTTATAGTTTTAATGATGATCAAATTATATATTAAATCATATTTTGAGCATATGTAATTTATACCTAAATTAAGTTTAAAATGGAGATCAAGACCATTCAAAAATTTTGATAATAAAAAAATTTTAAAATAAACTTAAAAATAAGGTGTGATGGTGTGATGGTGGATCAACAAATGAAATTTGAAAAATTAAAGATACCTCGAAGAAGGTTCAAGGGATCAAGTCGGCTTACTAGATTTAGATTTTCATTTGCTTTAGTCAAATCGAGAATTAATCTTGCAATCAATTATTTAGAGCATTTTGGCTAACACTCAACCTAACTTAGAATATTTTCATCTTGTCAGCTTTGGATGCCTAAATTAGATTGTTCGAATACCCGAATATAGTAAAAATTGCTCTAAAAATTATTGTAAGCTTCAGACATTTGAAGCTTTGGAAACTGTAACTTCTAAATTTTTCATGTTCAGAGTTCGGATGCTTGATGACTTGGTCGAACGCTTGAACTTGTGTTATTCAGGCACTTAAAGCTTATGAGTAGACGTCCAAACTTGTGACTTCAGCTTTAATGGATAGTTCAATTTTGATTGTTGGGATATTTCGGACGTGTAATAGTGGATCAATGAATAAAATTTGAATAATTGAAAATGACTTGAAGAAGACTAAAGATATCAAATCGGTGCAATAGGTTCAGATTTTCATTTGTTTTAATCGAGTTGAAGATTTGTCTTGTGATTAATTATTTAGAGCATTTTGGCTAACACTCAATTTATCTTGGAATACTCTCACCGGCTCATTTTTTATCCAAGGTAAATTTAATATGATTTCTAGCATGAAGACTAAAGTT
>RXID01014474.1:0-436154 GCA_005019695.1 Trichopus zeylanicus subsp. travancoricus | reverse complement strand
TTAAATTTTTTTTAAAAAAAAATTGTGAAATGAACTTATTAAATGAAGTATAAATAGCGAGTCAGTTCTTCCAATGTGGATGGAAAAGTCCGACAATAGGGTTGTGACGCCCCCACGATTACACTTCTTCCAACGCTGAACGCTCAGTCTGACCTTGCCAAACATTTGTCTTTGACCCGAAGCCAAGACGCCAACTCCCCCGGGACCCAGCTCTATTGGATTCAATTGTCGTTGGCTATTGTGTGCTGAACGATTCAGACTTTCGAATAAGCGTTTAGTTCAAACCGAATTACCTATTTATATTAGGTATTGTATCTCAAAATAAATTCTTGTAGACCAATTTGTAACAATGCAGAGAGAATACTATTTTAGAAAAAAAAAAATTTTATTAGATCATTTACCTAATTTTATCTTTTATTTTTTTTATTTTATAATAAAATTTTATATTTCTCAATTTTTATTATAATATTTGAATCTCCAAAGTGAAGCCGAACCCTGATTAAACTTGGATCGCAACCATCTCCCACCTCTGCTAGCCACATTGTCTGACGTGAAACTGAATTATCTAACTATTGTCCAGTGTCATCGCCATTTGTTTGCTATCCACTGAACTAGCTGAAACCCGTACCTACGAACAAGGTTTAAACCCGAAACTGAAACCGACATTTTCAATCTTCCACTACAGCCGAAAAGCCAGCGTGCAAGCCTGTGCCCACTTTGATTAAACAGAACAATACAACTCAATACAAGCCATCTCCTTCCTCTCCTTTTCTTCCCTTCCGATGTAAGCCACACACCTCTCACTCTTTTCTCCCCACACTTCTTCCTTTTTATTTATTTATTTATTTATTTATATCCATTTTATTCCCCCATAAAACACAACTGCAAGCTACCGTTCCATGTCCAATAATCCGCCTCCTCGTCTTCCCCGGAGCCATTTTCTCCATGGCTTGTCTCAAGCTCTACGTCTGCTTCCGCCACCCCCGACGCCTCTCCGACGACCCCGAGCGCCCACCGCCAATCGCCAAGGTCGCCGACGACACCCCCCGCCGGTTCGATTGGAGCGAGATTCAGGCGCTCACTGGGAATTTCACTTCTTTGGTCGTCGGCGAAGGCGGGTTCAGCACCGTCTTCTTCGCCCGCCTATCCAACTCCTCCGCCGCCGTGAAGCTCTTTCGTAGCAGTGAGCGCTTAAACCAAGCCTTCCGTCTCGAACTCGACGTCCTCCTCCGCCTCCGCCACCCCCATATCGTCCGCCTCCTTGGCTTCTGCAACGATCGCGGTATATTCCAATCAATATTGCGTTCGAAATCCATAGATTAGATTTGTAATTCACGTTGTAGTTGTATATATTTCAGAAGAAGGAGTCTTAGTATTCGAGTTCATCCCCAATGGAACTCTCCATGAGAAGCTCCACGGCAGCGATGGCAAGCAGTTACCTTGGCCACGTCGGACGTCAATTTTGTATCGGCTGGCGGTGGCGCTGGACTACCTCCACGACGGCAGCGACGTCCAGATTGTCCACGGGGACATCAAGTCGTCTAACGTACTGTTGGACGAGGAATTCAACCCCAAGCTCTGCGACTTCGGCTTCGCCCGCGTCGGCTTCTCGGCGGCTGTGGCGGCGAAGCCAGTGGTGATGGGCTCGCCGGGGTACATCGACCCGCACTACTTGCGGACAGGGATCGTGTCCAAGAAGTGTGATGTGTATAGCTTTGGTGTGCTGGTCTTGGAGACGATCACTGGTGGCGAGGCCTTCTGCTCGGAGGATGAGGTGCGTCTGACGACAAGGGTAGGGCCAATGCTGGAGGACGCGGCAGTGAAGGTGGTTGAGTTGGTGGATGCGAGGTTGGAGGGGGAGTATGACGCCAACGAGGCGGCGGAGATGGCGGCAATTGCAGAACAGTGTGTCCACCCTCAGCCGAGTCTCCGGCCGTCGATGAAGGAGGTGATGATGGCGATGAGAGAGAAGGTGCAGTCGGCAGCAATCTCAGCCGTTGGTGGAAAATCTAACGGCAGATGAAGATTTTACTGATGGGAGTACTCAAAAAGTTCGATGGTAATTTTGAGAATTTTTGTAATTTGTATGGCTTTGTTGAGATACAGGGTATAGACATTACATGTGCTTGGACTGTTAATTAGATTTTTGTCATATATAATTCGTATACGTTTTGCAGTATTTTTTGTACCAGTTATAATTAGTTCTTTTATTAAAAAAAATCGAACCACGGGCAAAATAAATAGAAATATTAATTTTCTAAGAGAAAGGATTAACTATATTATTACGCGAAAGACTATCTGCTCAAATCTGATAAGTGTTGTTAATCTTAAAAATAAAAATTAACAAAAAATTCTTTTAAGTTCCTCAATATATTTATTTTTCAGCTCAACAAATTTTTAAAATTTTTTATCAGCGTTTGGTGGGGAATGGGTGGGTGTGACGAGGAGAGCAACGAGCGTGCAGAGGTACAACGGCCGGGCCAACGGGTTAGAGCCAGTGTGCAAAGGCACGGCGGACCGGGCCGGGAGGGGGAGGGGGAAGTGGGTCGCACGCACAAACTGGGTGAGGGGCGTTTTCGATGAAAGAAAAAGTTGAAGTTAAATTTGAGGGGCTAAACAAAATTATAAAAAATTTCTGGACTGAAAAAAAATTACAAAAATAACTCAAAGATTGCCGTCTACCTTGCCAATTTCAAGAGTAAACATATTGTTAGCAAATGAGGAAAACAAACACAAGAAAACTTGATAATACAAAAAAACAATCGTTCATAGGTTTTTCTCCAAAATTTTTAACAATCACATATTCATATCATACTACTTGTTTGATTAACAGTTTTTGTGATTCTATTTCTTTCAACGAGTAACACATATGGTTAAGTACACTAACCTTGATTAACCAAATGTATGTTGCTTGACTCAATCTATTAAACTCAACCATGAAATCAACAAATAATCAGTCCTCTCAAATAAAAAAACACAAGAAAAGAAAAAAAAAAAGAAAAAGAAGAAATCAACAAAGAACCAGAACGGAAACTGACTTGCTCGACAAGAGGAATGACAAGCTTAGCCATCCAAAGGAGATGGCTGCAACCCCTTCTTCTCGCCTTCATCTCCAATGCTTTGCCGGCGCCACCCATTGTGTGATAACAATGCTGCTAATCGCGAGGCACATTCTTCTCGTTCATCTTCTTCCGTGGGATGTGGAGCTCAAAGTTAAACGGGCATGTTAAGCGAGGAGCAGTAGGAAGCCCACAGCCTTCACATAATTGATCCTCACATGCCAATCCATGCACGCAGGCTTGCTTCTTCTTGTTCAAAAGAACAGCAAGGAAAACAACATATTCCGTTTTGGTTTTTCATTTTGATTTTGAATTTTGGGTTTCTTTTCTTCAGGTGCGGCGATTTTGAATATGTGGTGACAGGGCTTGGCTCAATGAATTGCTCAAGAATTTTTAATTTTTAATATTTATTCTTATACGAGTGTTTGTATGAGGCTTCGGAAAGTGTTTCCATTTCCTCCGTGTTGGCTTTGGACAGAAGACCTATTCAAGTATAAAAAAGGCATACGACCATTAAGATCTACATTTTTTTTACACTCGATATATATTTTTTCAATCAATAATATTAATTTTGTATTGGACGCTGATCCCACTATTGCCGCTGCACTTCTATAGGAGCCTCGCTGAGGCGGAGAAGGACGGGGTGAGGTTGGGAGTGGCGGTGGTGTTGACGTGGGTGTAGAGCGTGAGACTGATACATAACTATTTTAGGAGGGAGAAGTGGGAATGGGGGAGGAGGAATCACTGGAGATTTGCTGACATGAGGAGGGAGTATGGGAGGCACTGGTGGTGGGTCTCCTTTTTCGCAGTTTATTTCTCCCAGCAGGTTAGCAAACTGCCTGAAACCTGTTTGAGGAAATGTTCAAGTTGCTTATCTTTGTTACAGAACCATAATTTCAAAGTCTAACATCATCCACTGTTAGTATTGATGTGTCTCTTTTCTTATGAGGTGGATGACTCACATATATTATAATTTATAAATGATATAACTCATAAGTGATAATAACATGTGGATGTTCTTGTACAGTCAAATGACTTTTTAGGAAAGTTATTCTTAAAAAAAAATGAAGAGTTATCATATTGGTCTGTCTTTATTTTTAGAGCAAGAAAAAAAATTCTCTTTTTCTCATAGTGGTGCTCCAAAAGTAAAAAAAATATATCATTATTGTAGAAGCTAGAAACTAAAAAAAGAAGATAAAGAAGAAGTATTTCTTACTTTGTGAAGTTAATCCACAAGTTCAAGAGAATTGATGACATCTTCAAGATTCTGTTGAAAGAGTTAAGATCTCTATTTGGTGAGATATCCATCTTATTGATGATGCTATTTATTGTGAGTCAAGAGTAAATTCTCTCTCGATGATCTTATAATTCTCTAGCTAGTTTAGTTAGAGAAAAAAACTTGTTATTCTCTACTAATGTGGCTTTTTCTTTTTTGCATTGGAGGGATTTTTCCAAATAAATCTTGTTGTGCTTGTTTTTGATTGTTTAGATTTTCTTGATCGGTATTCTTGTTGTTTATATAGGCAAAAAATTTACACGTTTTCGCACTTTTATTCAGCTTGATTTTCCAACGAAGTGATATTAGAGTTTTAGTTGAAGCTTTTGAAGTTTTAGGTGAATAGTGGAGGCAAACATAATTAGAATGGTGAGCTTGAACAATAGTAATTGGGCAATTTAGAAACCTATAAACCTGAACATGAGGCATGATAGTGGATTAATGAATAAAATTTGAAGAAATGTAGATGACTTGAAGAATGCTCAAGAGATCAAGATCGAAATTGACTAAGTTTAGTTTTTTTATTTATTTTAGTTGTGCCGACAATTTGATTTAAAATCATTTTATTTAGAGTATTTATCGTGTAGGGTGCTGTAATAATTACTACATTATTGCTACAATAATTGCTACAGTAATACTATAGTATGTTATAGTACTAGACATCCGATTCATGAATCAGACGTCCAACTGATAAATTGTCCGACAGAATTGGACTCTCGGTTGTATGAAATGGACATTTGGTTCGTGAAATTTATATGCCTAACGGCTAGTTTTTTGACCGTTGACGCGAACCAAGTCATAGGATCTCACTCTTAATAGATAGATTCGACCCTAAAGGTATAAATAGGTATAGTTGAGTTTCTCTAAATAATTTTTACATCTTCCAATTTGTTTTAGAGAAAAGATCAAAGTTTATTCAAGCCTTCTAACCAAGAGTGCTGTAAACCTTCACTTTCATATTAAATCTTCTAGTCCTTATGCCTAATTTTGAGAGATCTTGTATCGAGCTTAATTTGTATAATTTATTTTTATTTTTTACTTATAATATACTCCAAGGTTGTTTGAAATGGTTAAGAAACTCTACTTCGAATTGGCGTTGTATTTTGTCAATTGGAGTAAGAAGAGTTGTATGGAGTGTTGAAGTTCTCAAGAGCGCAGCAATGGCTGCGAAGTAGAAGTGGTTGGTCTCTGAATCATGTTAAATTATAGTATCATTTTTTTTTACTTTATATTATAACACTCATGATTTGATTAAGATTTGGGTGGATTTACTTTGATAATTTGAATTGGTATTTTTTTATTAAAAAATTATTATTTATTCTATTATATCTAATTCACTCCTCCTCTTAGGTTCCCTTTCTTTGACTTTAATTTTAATCTCAGATGCCTCTTAGTTTCAATTTCCAACGTTTACATACCCATAGATGTTAACCAATACTTACTCTTTAAGTAGTCTGTTTTAGTCGATAATATGTCGATATGATATTGGGTCAATCCTCCTAATTCCGATATGCGATCCAATTTTCTCTCATTTTTTATTTTTTTTCCTTTATTTGCTTTTTTTTTTTTGCAATCTTATTTTTCTTTTAAACTAACCGGTTCTTACTCTTTGAGTTCGCCTTTCTTGACTTGGTTTTTCATATGGACTTGTCTATTTAGGATTTTATTTTTTATTTTTTTTAGGGGAGTGATCTTTTGCCTCTAGGTGTAGATTCCTGAGAGGTTATCTTTCGATCTTAACACTTTTATCTTTGAAACAACCGTTCTAATAGGATTTTAGTTACTTGCAGATTGACTATCATATTTTTAGGCTTGCATTTTAGTTACTTGCAGATTGACTTTCATTATCGACTATCCTTATCTTTGAATATTTTCTTTCATTTTTAGAGACCTTATCTCTAAGACAAAAGGTATTTCACTTGAATGCTAAAAAAATTATTTTATTATTTTTTTTATGTTATACCTCGAGAAGTATTGAATGCATACTTCACTAATTGGTTTTGATGTAACTAGGAATTCCGTCATCGGCTAGATATTTTTTTTTTTTGGCTTTGAAGCTCATGTAACTATTTGACTCTTCCATGTTGTTGACTTGGTGTAAGCATCCTTCTTTTTGAATTTAGTTGCTTATCCATTAATTAGTCTGGTGAAAATGGCATTGCTGAATTCTTAGTTGAGGAAGGTTGAATGCATGTTCTTTGTTATTTTCCTTTAGTCCTTATAGCATTGGAGGTGAGGATTGTAGAATCTAGTTTTAGGTTCAGTTCTACATCCCGAAGTTGACTGAATGTCCCATTGATCCTTCCTTTGATAAGTTATACGTAGTCAAAACTACCTTTTGCCTATTGCTTATCCTTGAAAGACTGATGTCCTAATTTTTGCTAATGAAACATTTGTTTTATCATCAAGATTCAGCATAATGAAATTTGATCTTTGCTTCTGGGGCAAACTAGTATTTGCCCCCCTTGATGGACTTGAACTTTTGCCCCCATGGTAGACTTGATCTCTTACCCCCTGGATGGACTTGATCTTTTACCCCTTGAGTGGGCTTGATCTTTGCTCACAGGGTGGGAAGCGGAGGACTGATTCGTACTAAATAAGTAAAGCAGTGATTGGATCAATAGTAGTATTAGCAATTTTAGGAATAGTGATGCTGTTAATGAGAGCAGAAGCACCATACATAAATTGGATGGAGTTGGACATAGCCTGATGACTGATATGAACTCCATTTGCCTCCATGATGGCTGTTATTTGTCATTGAGAATTATCATAATAACATTTAGACTTAGTCCTTTTTAATAGGTTTGGCTGTTGCCTCGCTAGATGGAAGGTCCTTACCCCTGGACAGAAGGTCTCTATCCCATGGATGAGAGATCTTTACCCCCTGAAGAGACTTGGTCATTGTCCATTAGGTGAGAGATCCGTTCTTACATGGATTCTGGTTACCCTTGCGATAATCGTTGGTTGATAAAGTGTGTCACAATTTTGCCGCCGTAGTGATCGTTAGTTGATGAAGTATGCCGTAAAACTTTCACAGAGAATAATGGTGTGGATTGGGGCAAGAGAGCCACTTGATAATGCCATTTTCCTTTTTTTTTGTCAATCATCAACTTTCAACTTTTCGTCTTCTGATATGTACCGATTTTAATTAGTTTTCTTTACTTGAAAGAGAAGTCAAATCCCATTGGACATGGAAAAATTTATGAAATTAAAGTTAACCACCCGAGATAGCGAAGACCCCAAGAAGTGATCTCAAATTACAAATTAAAATTTACTTTAATTTAAAGTGCACCATCAGGTATTGTGAGAACATGACTTTCAACATGTGTAAGTCTCTATTGATTAATTACCCCGATAATTGTCAAGAACTTTTTAAAGCGAGAAAACCTAGTTAATAAAATAGAGGTATAAAAAATAAAAGAAAAAAGCGTTTGATTGATTTTAAAAAATGATACATGACTTAAGAAAGAATATATCCTCACTTTATAACAAATTTTAACACAAAAATCTGAAAGAAATGAAGAAAAGTAAAAAGAAAAAGAGTGGAAAAGAAACTTTGATATGTGTTGCTACCTCTCTCTCCCTACATTGGATCACGTGACGTTTGACTCGAATCATGGAACAGAATGAGAGAAGTTTAAAGTATTTCTAATAGTTTTGAATATCAGCAATAACTTCATAACTTGAAAGAAGCTAATAAGGCATTGGTGATAAGTTTGCTTGCGTTGAAGTATTTTCATTAGTCAATAAGCCATTGACAATAACTCTATTTAAGTTGGAGTATTTCTATTAGTTGATAAGATATTAACGATAACTCAATTTGGGTGGGAGTGTTTCTATTAGCTGATAGGGCTTTGGCAATAACTTTATTAACCTTGAAGTGTTTTCAAAGCCAACAAGATATAGGCGATAGCTTTTTTGGCTTTGAAGTGTCTTCATAGCTAATAAGGCGTAGGCAATAACTTTTTTATTTTTAAAAGTATTTTCATATCCAATAAGGCGTAAGCGATTACTTCATTACTTGGGTAGTATCACCAATGACTTATGAGGTTGAATATAGCTTTGAGAATTGCATTATCAATTACTTTTGGGGTTGACTAACTTAAAAGAGCGCATCACCAACTACTTCTAGGGTTAACTACCTTGAAAAATGCATTGCCAACTGCTTCTGCGCTTAGCTAACTTGAAGGGCGCATTGTCAACTGATTTTGGGGTTGGTTAACTTGAAATAGTGCATCGTCAACGGTTCTGGGGTTGACTAGCTTGAAGAAATGTATCGTCAATTATTTCTAAGGTTGACTAGTTTGAAGGGCACATCATCAATTTCTTTTGGGATTAACTAGCTTAAAGGACGTATTGTCAACTGCTTCTGGGGTTAACTAGCTTGAAGTATGGTTAATAACTTTAAGCATATCATTGGTCGACTTTATTAATTTGATTGTGTCACCAACAACTTAGGAGGTTGAGTATATCTTTGAAGTGTGACCAACAGTTTGGAACGTATTGACAATTAACTTCATTGGTTTGATAGCATCATTAACGACTTATGAGATTGGATATAACTTTGAAGTGTGGCCAATAGCTTGGAGTATATTAGCAATTAACTTCATTTAATTTGCAGTATCAACAATGACTTAGGGGTTGGATATAGTTTGGAAGTGTGACTAATGATTTTGAGCGTGTAGGCAATTAACTTTTTTAGTTTGATAACGTCACCAATAACTTATGGAGTTGAATATAGTTTTGAGGTGTTGCTGAAGGCTTTTGTAATACACTCAGTGAGACTTAATTTGATCTTATTTAGTTTTATTTGAACTAATTTTGGTTTTGATTAGGGTGGTAACTTTACCTTTTATTCATAACCTCAGAGTATTATCGAAGGTTCAGTGCACCCAGAAGGACTCGGTTTGACCCTATTTGGTTCGGATTCGAGTTTTACTTCACTTTACTTAAGTCAAGTTCGACCTTGTGTTGGGTCTTTATCAAGTTCGGGTGTATGTCTTGATGGACTTTGGCTCAAATTCAAATCAATTTATTTCAACTTGGCTTTAGTTTAAGCTCAACCTGACTTAGTTTTGTTTTGACTTTGAGTCTCTTCTTTTAATTTGGACTTGATGTAATCCAATTAGGACTTAATTTGAGTTTAGTTCAATCTAGATTGAATTTGATTTGAATTCAATTTGGTTTTAAATTAACCATTTCGAGTTTGATTAGAGTTGAATTTGAGTTTATTTGGTTAACTTAATTTGAACTTTTCAGAGTTCAGTTTAATTTGGATTTTAGTCCATTTATTTGATCAATTTAACTTTATTTAAACTAACTTGGCCTTTATTTATTTATTTTGATTGAGTTACTTCACATCAATTTATTTGATTTAAAGGTCCTTAATTGTCTATGATAACTTTAGGCGATTTTGTGGCTTGATTTTAAGTGTGTGAACTCGAAAGTTAGCTTAGTTCGCAAGCTATAAAGCTCACTTAGTGCGAGCCCGAGGGCTAAATGAGTGTGAGTCTAAATAGTGGTTTAGATACGAGCCCAAAATCTGGCTAAGTACGAGCTCGAAGGTTGGCCGAGTGCAAACTCAAAGGCTAGTTTGGATGTGAGTCCGAAGGCTGGTTGAGTACGAGCTCGAAAACTAACTGAGTGTGAGCTCGAATACTAGCTTAGATGTAACCTTGAAAGTTGGCTGAGTGCAAGTTCTAAGACTGGTTTGGATTCTCAAAGGTTAGCTGAGTGTAAGCCTGAAGACTGGCTTGGATACGAGCCCGAAAGCTGGCTGGCTAAGTGTAAGCCTGAAGGCTGGCTGAGTACAAGCCTAAAGACTGACCGAGTGTGAGATCGAATGCTGACTTGAATATGAGCTTGAAGACTGGTTGAGTGTGAGCCCGAAAGCTGATTGGATGCGAGCCCGAATACTGGCTTAGTACAAGCTTAAAGGTTGGCTGAATGCAAGCCCGAAGATTGATTTCGATGTGAGTTTAAAGACTAGCTAAGTGCGAAACTGAAGACTAGCTTGGTGCAAGCCCAAAGGCTAATTGAGTGTTAGCCTGAAGACTGGCTTGGTGGAACGAGGATCTACCATCTTCAAAGGAGTCGCGGGTGGCCGCAACGAAGTCATGGGTTAGGCATTTTCATCGTCATCGTTGAAGGACTATGGGTGGTGGCAGTGAGATCATAGATTCACCGTCTTTATCACCGAGGGCCGCGAGTGACCATAATATTATTAAGAATCTACCGTCACATCAAAAATTGCGAGTAGACACGATATCGAAAGTTTTTTTTTTCTTAACCAAATGTTCCTCTTTTTCTCATAACAATTTTTTTATATTTATTTTTCTTTTTTCCTCAAACTCAACATTTTTCTTCTTTTTATTTCTTGACCAGTTTTTTTTTGCTGCACAAGTATATTTTTTTATATTAACCCTAAATTTTATGAGATTAATTTATAATTTTGGAATTTTATTTAACTTTTCTATAAAATTCTAATTTCAGGGGCTTATTTATAAGAAAAATCTGACTAAAAATTCATTTGTAAGGATTTATTCAATATAAGAATCTATTTTGTCATTTTAGTCCAAGTTTTATATAAATTTTGGGTTCAATTCTGGTCCAAAAATCTATCCCACTCATCCCATCTTGATGAAGCCTAGCTTGAACCCGAATTTTTCAGTGATTCAGATTCAAATTAAACTCAATTTTGGATTAAACTCGGATGTGATTTAATTTTGATTGAGACCCACATTTGAGTTATAATCTAGTAGTATACAAGTTTTAATTTTAATTATATTTCAATTAAATTTGATTGTGGAAAAAATCATCTCAAATAGTTGTAAATCTGGGTAAAGAGTATTGGAAGGTAATGAAGTGGATACTTCACTATCCTAAAGGTTCTTCTAAAATTTATTTATATTTTTGAGATGCCAAACAAATGCTAGAAGCCTATATTGATATGAATATGGTGGGAGATATTAATTCTAGAAAATCTATCCCAAGATATTTATTGATTTTTGCGAGTGGAGCAATTTCTTGGCAATCCAAGTTACAAAAGAGTGATTTTATCTATTATTGAGGCGGAATATATTGCGGTAACCGAAGCTTGTAAAGAGTTATTATTGATGAAGAGGTTTTTTGAGGAATTGGGTACCAAGTAAGAGAGGTAAATTCTTTATTGTAATAGTCAAAAGTATTATCCATCTTATCAAGAATGCAAGTTTCCATTCTAAATCTAAACATATCGATATGTGATATCATTGAACTAGAGATGTGTTGGAGCTCAAGTTGTTGCATCTTGAGAAGATTTACACTAACAAAAATGGATCGAACATGATGACAAATGTATTGCCAAAGGAGAAGGCTGAGCATTGCAAAATTATGCTGGTTTGAGTGTAAATCCTTTCTCATAAAGAGTGAGGGGGAGATTTGTTGATGTGAGGATGACCCATATGTGTTATAATATGTTAATAATGTAACTCACGTGTGATAGTCACATGTGGATATTTTTGGAAAATCAAATAACTCTTGGTTATAATATTGGTTTACCTTTATCCTTGGACCAAGAAGGAAATTCTCTTTCTCTAATGATGGTGCTCCAAGAGTAAAAAAAAAAAATCATCTTTCTAGAAGCTTGAAGGTATAAGACGAGGGTGAAGAAGAAGTTTTTTTTTGTTTTATGAAGCTAATCCATAAGTTCAAGAGGTTTGATGACATTTCTAAGATTCTTTTGAAGGAGTTGGAGTTTCAATTTGGTGGAATCTATTTTTGTTGTTATCCATCTTATTGATAGTGATATTTATTGTGAGCCAAGAATAAACTGTCTTTTGATGATCTTGTAATCCCTTAATTTGCTTGGTTAGAGAATAAATTTGTAATCATCTACTAGTGTGGTTTTTTTTGTTTTTGCATTTGAGAAATTTTTTCACATAATTCTTGGTATACTTATTCTTGGTTATTTAGATTTTCTTAATTCATTCATAGGCTTTTGTATTCTTATTCGGCTTGATTTCCCACCAGTTAGACTAATTGCTATTATATTCTTTTTTCCATAGTTGCTTTAGAATAGATTCAAGAAATAAAAATACGTTATAACAATCAAAATTACATGAACTTTGATGAAATATTCGAGATATAATTAACAATTCAAGAATTTCATGAGCTAATTCACGTATGGGGTGTTAGGAAATAAGATTTTCTAATAGCATTTCATATTGTAGATATGGTCGGGGGGCCTTTTGGCTCTGAAAGTAATGAATTTTGTTTGAATGATTCAACATGTACGTCTTAGCTCCACGGATATAGTTGTATGGTTGAGAATAACAGTTATGCTAATGCTTTTTTTTTTGTGTGTCCATTTTCCATCACAAAATATTTTTGACTCACCTTAGGTAATAGTTATTAGTTGGACAACAGGAATGGTTTCTATTTGTGAAATGCTTTGAAAATGTGTTGTATCTTAAAACTTGAATTGGATACATCAAAATGAATTGACAACATAGGTGTCTTCTCTTTGACCTTCATGATGTGCATGAAATAATCAAAACTTGTTTTGTTCGTCTAGTCCACATTTCAACATGATGATGATGTGGGATTCATAATTTGTCATGTTTCAGAATATTCTTGAGAAAGTCTCTTGTACTTTGTTTTTTTTGTGTTTCTTACATGGCGGATCTTTCTGATTGGCCTCTGTCTACCAATGTATGTTATTCACTCGAGCAACAAACCATGGGACATGTGGGATTCTTAGGCTACCATTACATGCATAGCTAGAATCATCATTGCCTACTTTGCAAACACACAGCTTTATGATTTTGTACAAGGCAACCAAAGGTAAAAAGAATTCGGTGGAGCCCCAGTTCCCAACCTAGAAAAAGGTTTGTGGAGGTAATCTCGCCATCCAAATTGCTTTGGAGAACAACTATGGTAGTGGGGTTTGTTCATCTTCGCATGGAATGTCGAGGAAGGATGGATGTTCACTGGGCCACTCGTGAATAGTCTGTGCCTAGCTTATCGCACTATCGTCATTGAACGGCGCATGTTGAAGCAAAAATAGAGCTGCCTATAGGTTATACCAGAAGATGACATCTGTATATGTCCTCTCGTTCAGATCAGCTATCAACGATGTTGCGGAAAATATCGATGTCCACCATAATTCACGATATAAAGGAAGAATAGAAAAGAGGAAAAGATAACACACAAGAGATATATATGAGGAAGACGATCCAGAGGATATTGTATTGATGAGAAGAGAAAGAGAAGATTACAACGATAGAGACGAAACTCCAATATCACCAACTCTCACAAAAGACTAAATAGCCTAACCGTCACAAGACGTATTGAGAGTATTGATCTATATATCTCTCTCTTACTCTGTTTTGAAACCCTTACATCAATGGTGTATTTATAGATGTGGCCTAATGATGTTTGAGTCAAAGTAGAAGACTGACTCAAATAAGACTTCTACTAATTTAAGTTTTCTAGGAGAAGATAAATCTAGATAAAGATTAGGCACACTAAATAATTTCCTAATATAATTAAGACTATCCGGAAAATCCGAATTCGAGACACCATAAAACCAACACAACAAAACCAAAAGATAAGGATAATTGATATAATTCCACGGAGGATTGATCATTCTTCTCTGTCTTAAATGTTAGTTAACTCTGCATTGTGCTAGATAGCTCCAAGATATCCGGTATGATGCATCATATGTATGCATATGCAAAACATTGATTATTTTCAGAATAAAATGTAAAGTCCGGAGCTTTAAGTGAAGCTTGGTCTGTGATTATATTTTTTCGCTTAGTTACATACTATATGATGCTAACCACAATAGAATATAATCCCTCATATAACTTGCTTGCAATAGGAACATTATTTCTTTGTGTCTGGTAGTAAGTATTATTTCTTTGTGTCTGGCAGTAAGTCTTAGATTCTTTGATGCCAAAGTTCCATTCACTAATCTTGCCTACTATCTGCTTGAAGATCCATACCTGAATTACATTTGTCTAAATTTTACTATTTGAGCTTGGGTTTGTAGATTCTTATTTGTATGCATCAGATGGAGTTCTATTTAAATTTAATGTACTTTTTAGCAACTTACCATAAATTATCCAAATGGATTAGAACATTTGAAGGTGTTTATATAATTCAGGTGATATATATTACAACCAAATCATAGAATTTGTGAGTTAATTACTCAAAATTACTATTTGTCTTGTATATCAATTATTCATATTTGGATTATATTCGGTTTGATTTAAGCAAATATGCCTATGAATTTTCTCTTTTGATTCCCATTTGTTTCGGCATTTCTGTAGGAGAATACAGATTGAAGATTGGAGCCAAAAAATAATACTCAATTGCAAACATTTCAAACGCAGGTCATGAACAGAATACAGAAATGACACAATACATGATTTCATGCAGTTTTTTACTTATACATTCAGCTAACAGTGTCATGCACCATTACTAAGCTGCAAATTCAAGTTGTTCCTTCTTCGCCGAGCTCTCAGCCCTCTTCTCTGATTCCCTTTTCTCCTCTGCTGCTGGCTCCTCAACCTTCTCCGCAGCTTCGCTCTCTGCCATCCCGTCCGCAGCCGGAATTGAGTCTGCCTCATCTTCTTTCTTTCGCTCCTCAGGGACCTCCAATTTCAGCTCGCTGATCTCCGGAGCCAAACCTTCGCCTTCCGGCTTTGCCTCTGTAAGGCCCACTGGCAATGGTTCCTCCTTATTCTCCTCAACCATTGCCTATAACCCATACAGACAAACCGATTCCAGACAAGGAACATGAGAACCCAGGGAACCGAAACACGCCAAATCAGTTGAGAAAACTGAAGATTTACCTCTTGAGGAGTGTGCTCGGCGACCAAGGTTACCTCCCGGGCGGGGGAGGCCACGACCGGGAGCTCCTCGGGGCACTGGCCATTCAGCTCCTTCGGTTTGCTTGCACAGGCACCCATCTACTTCTCTTCTGTAATGAGGAGAGGAGAAGCTTTGGGTGCTCTAGACCGTTCGGAGAATGGCGACGGAGGCATTGAGGAGAAGTGTATATATACGCACAGAGGAGAGGAGAAGGAATGGTGGAGAGTCGGAAGTCTAAATTTACAGAAGGAACTCTTGGTTTGGAGGGAAGGAAGGGTTGTCACCGGAGAATATTAGACCTTTTCTTCAATGGAAAATTTGCAAATATGTGCTTTAAAAACAAATATTTGCCGAATTGAATTTTAAACATTTTAATTACAAATTAAGGATCTAGAAGCCACTTAACATAGAAGTCTAAATTGACTTTCCATTCACAAAGATTGCAGGTAGTATCCCCCACGAATCTTTTTTCTTAAAATTAAAAAAGAGAAGGTAAACATTGATGCATGCACTTTCAAGTAAAGAAAAATCTTAATTACTTGCGGAGTCGCTCTGGTCTTTCATAGTTTCTCTATATGCCATCTCTGGAGTTCAGGATTGATTACCTTTCAATTCGCTTCTTTTGTTGAGATCAGTGTTCCTGAGCTTCTGAAGGAGGTTTTTAGAATATTTGCTGCTGCCTGCATCACTATTTTCTGAATACATAGTGGCCAACATTTTGGAGCTATTTAATTATTTGAAAATAAACATAATTAAGAAAAAATTGTTTCTCTTCATCTTTAATTTATTTTTGGCAGTGATTAAAAATGTTTCATTTTTTATTATTTTGTTAGACCAAAATATATTTTAAAAAAATAATTATTAATATGTAAAATATTATTTATTTAAAAAAAGTTTATAAATGCATTTTTTAAAAAATAATATTATTGTATGCAAAATTATGAATATTATTATATTCAAAATATTATTAGATTTATTTTCAAAAATCACTTTATAATACAAAATATTAAAATAAAATCTAATTTATTTTTTATTTATAAATCGAAAATAGTTAAAAGTAGGCTGACCTTCCAAAAATTACTTCTACACAATCAAACACCGAAAGTGGACAAAAATAATTTTATTTTTAATTACTTTTCTCCAATTTTTGCTACCCAAATAACTCTTTGAGCTTGCATTAACCACTCCTTCTGTAGGTTGTTCTTATAAATGATTTGTTGGAGCCTTATTATTTGCATTTTTCATTAGGCAAAATTTCTTTTGGGCCCCTCAAATTTTTAATTTTCAATCCAATAATTTTTTTCTTCTTTTTTTATCAACTTCTTATGCGGAATCGATCATTCAAATTTTAGTGTTCTATCATCAAACGGATGAATGCACACAAGGGAGAGGGGAGTTGCTGGCCGGGCGAGGGATGGGCGAGCATACAAGCATGGGGGACTATAGTGAATGTGCACAATAGAGGGCGCTTTGGCTTGAAAAAATGGCTCAAGAAGAATTTTAAGGAACTGAAAAACCTCAACTTAATTCACCTCTGTTGAGATTTACAACGAAAGATTCACGAATCACTTTATTCTCAAACAATACAAGAAACGAGAAATAATGTAATATAAAAGAAAATAACAAAAAAAGATATAGTGATATACGTGGTTCAGACTATTATTTAGTTTATTGAGTTTTGGGTGTTTCAAACTCATATTAGAGTTTGAGTTAAAGTAGAAATCCAAAGTTGGATTCAAATTTATAATTGATTTGTAATATTAGAAGTTGTAATTAGAGTAAAATTTAAACTTAATAAGAGCCTATAAATATTCTAATAATACATAGGGTATAGGGGAGCAGTGCTGAGATTAAACTAGAGAGAAATAGAGAGAATAGAGAGAAAAAAAAAGAGAGAGTATCGACTCTCGTATGTGGGTCTTTTTAGTATTTCTCGGTGGTCTCTCGTGGTGATTTCTTGTGGTGTTCTCTTGGAAATTCTTTTTGAAGGTGGACGCATTACTGAGACTTAGTGAAAGAGTTTAGTTAAATTAAGAAAGAGTGCAGTCTTGTTATAATGTTAGGTATGATGAATTAGTTCCACATCAGATATTGGATAGATAGAGTCCAATAGATATAGTGAAAAAGACCCATATCCCATGAGTTTGAGCTTTTGGGATGGTTTGGTGTCTGACTCACTATATGGATCTGGTTTGACACTCTTGTGCCTCCCCAATAAGTGGTATCAGAGCTTCAGGTTTCAAGCTGTGCGAACTCTTAAGATCAAAATTACCGCGATGATGTGACTAAATTGAGTCATATATTAGTCTCATGGCAAAGACCGGCGAGAGGACGCGGTGCGGGCCTACAAGGGCGTGAGTGCAGGCCCAAGGGCTCGAGCGCATGCGCTGGCGCCAGAAGTCGACGCAAGGGCGCGGGCACTATAGGCCGGTGTGAGGACATGAGTCACACGATGGAAGTGGTTGAGTAAAAGAGTTCTTGATTAAGAGTGTTAAATTGATGTGGTCTCAAATCACACCTGAAGGGGGAGATTGTTATAATGTCAGGTATGATGAATTAGTCCTACATCGGATATTGGATAGATAGAGTTCAATAGATATAGTGAAAAAGACTCATATCCCATGAGCTTGAGTTTTTGGGATGGTTTGATGTTTGGCTCACTATATGAATCTGGTTTGATACTTTCGTGCCTCTCCAATACAGTCTTTCTTCTAAACTCTTGTAAATTATTTTGATAGTGGACCTCTCGTTCCTCCCGTGGACGTAATTCGATTTCAGATGAACCACATATATTATTATGTCTTTTCTTGTTATTTTTTTATCTTGCATTACTTCTTATTTCTTGTGTTATTTGAGAAATAGGACACATGTAGGAATAGGACACATGCTTGCGCAGAAGGTGGAGCTCAAGTCGGTAAGCTGGGAAGCAACACAACTGTAATTGAGGCTGGTCCTGCAATAGAGAGGAAGACATAGCGAAGCCGTGAGATGATTAAGGTTGTGCGACAATGATGAAGAGTCGCTTGTAGGTGGCGCAACGATTGAAAGGTGGTGTGATGGTGGCTGCACAAGAGGGTTACGTAGCCCCATAGTGGTGTTCAACTCTAATCAGCGAGTAGTAGAGGTGATGCTGACTGCTTGATAGTGCTTTGACGAAGAGGAAATAGAGGTCAAAGCAGCTTGGTCGGGGAAGATGGAGCTCCGGTGGTGCACAACTTAGTGGAAGTGGTGAAACCTCTCCTCTCTATTGGCTTGTAAGTGACGATAGTGCCCTCTTCAGCAGTTTTGAGGCAGGGGCTGGTAGTGCGATCTAAGCAGGTCACACTTAGACATGGTGTGAGGTGGGTCAATGAGGGAGGCGTGGTTGTCGGGGTTGATGTCCTAGTTGGCGGTGACGATGGAGAAGAGTAGGAGAAGAAAAGCTGGTTAGTGATTAGCTGAATAAGCTAATAGCTCAGGGGGAGGACCTGATGAGAGATGATGACTGAAGTTTCGTAATAGTGATACGCTCGAGTTCAAACCAAGGTGGATATTATTGAGTTTTGATTGTCTTAAACTCAATACACCTCTTTATCTTAGTGTTATTATGAAATATCGTTCAATGATAGTCCTCTCTTTTCACTTGATTCTATAGAAATTGCAACGTGTGCTCTTATGTCTACACTAACCCAAAAATAAAAAACAGGGGTTGACATAGAAAAGAAAGATAAATTACATATAACTCTTTAAAATTTTACTAAATTATATATTTTTTCTCAAATTTTAAAAATTACATATAATTCTTTAAAATTTTATCAAATTACATTTTTTTTTTGAAACTTGAAAAATAACATGTAACTCCTTAAAATTTTTTCAAATTATCTATTTCTCCTAAACTTAAAAATTAAATTTTTTGTTTTTTTGCATTACTGGCTATATTGCAAAAATTTTATCGAATATATATGCATCATTAGAATTAGGAATATTTAAAAATATATATTATTTAATGTCATTCAAATTAAAGTAAAAAAATAAAGATACTCCTGACTCAGTTAGAAAATTTTTTTTATTGTTATGTCATTATTATGAAAAACTCATTTGTTTGGTTAAAGTATTTATCTCATATTAAATTTTAACTCAAGATGTAAAATAACTATTTTGTCATTGGTTTGATTTAAATTTGTTTCACTCTAATCTCGAATTAAATTTGAACTCGAAATATAAAATAATAAATTTGTCATGATCTGATTTAATCTCATCTCACTTCGATCTTAACCAAAACTAGGGCTCAGAACCATATTTGTGTCTCGATATAAATTAAATTTGGAGTTAATTTTTACCCATATTCTCCAATACGTTAATGATCAAAAGTATTTTCATTTTTTACTTCAATTAAATAATATCGGACGATATATATTTTAAATATTATTAATTCTAACAATAAAATTTAGAGGAAATTACTTACAATCCCTTATAATTAACCTTAATTACCTACAACCCCGTAATTTCCGGAATTATCCACAACCCCCTGATTGTTATTTAATCAAAATTTTCTCAAAAAATTTCGATTTTACCCTCGGTTATTTTTACAATTAAACCCCTAAAAACTTATTCTTTATTATTTAACACCCCGAAATTCGAATTTTTGCAAATAATACTCTGAAATTATTTTGATTTACATAAAAGTCCTAGAAATTCAAATTTTTGAAAATAACACCCCGAAATTATTTCGATTTACAGAAAAGTCCTCGAAATTATTGCAATGGGGGCGAGGGTGGCGGCGTGCGGGCGATGACGTCGGAGGCTGGCGAGCGGGCGTGAAAGCTAGAGGTCTAGACCGGTGCGCCGGCCCGCCGGCACGCGGGAGCGGACGGCCAAGGCCGAGGCCGTCTGGGGACGGAGGTCGAGGCAGGTGCGCCGGCACGCCAGCATGCGGGCATGGACGGCCAAGGTCGAGGCCGATGCCAAGGCCGTCCACGCCTGCGTGCTGAGGCCGAGGCCGGCGCACCGGCGCCGGCCTGCAGGGGCACCGGCGCCGGCCTGCAGGCGCGGACGGCCTTAGCATGTGGGACAGAGGCCGAGGCTGGCACGCGGGTGCGGACGGGCAAGGTCGAGGTCGTCCGCGCTCGCGTGCCAAGGCCGAGGCCGCATGGGGACGGAGGTCAAGGCCGGCGCTTGGCAACGGGCGCGAACGACCTCAGCCTTGGCTGTCCACGCCCGCGTGCCGGCGCACCAGCGCATCAGCCTTGGCCTCCGGCTTCTGCACCTGCTCGCCTGCCTCTGCCGTCCACTCCCGCACGCCGGCCTTGGGCCTCCGCTCCTGCTGCCGGTCTCTGGCGTCGCCGCCCGCACGTCGCCACTCTTGCCGTCGTCGCAATATTTTTGGAAACTTTTCTGTAAATCGAAATAATTTCGGGGTGTTATTTGCAAAGATCCAAATTTCGGGGATTTTTCTGTAAATCGAAATAATTTCATGGTGTTATTTGCAAAACTCCGAATTTTGGGGTATTAAATAATAAAAAATAAGTTTTTAGGGGTTTAATTGTAAAAATAACCGAGGGTAAAATCGAAATTTTTTGGGAAAATTTTAATTAAATAATAATTAGGAGTGTGTAGGTAAATATTTTGAAAAGAAAGGGAGGTGTGGGTAATTCTGGAAATTACGGGGGTTGTAGGTAATTAGGGCTAATTTCAGGGGGTTGTAGTTAATTTTCCCTAAAATTTACATCCAAATTTTTTCAAAATATTGAGAAAAAAATATGTAATTGGAATAAAAATTTAAGGAGTTATAGATAATTTTTTTAAGTTTAAAAAAATACTTAATTTAATAAAATTTAAAGGAATTGTATATAATTTTAAAAATTTAAAAAAGGGATAATTACGGATAACCCCCGTAATTAGCCTTAATTACGCTTAACCCCCCGTAATTTCCGTAATTACCCCCACCCCCCTCAACTTCGAAAATATTTACCCACACCACCTGATTGTTATTTAATCAAAATTTTGCCAAAAAATTTCGATTTTTCCCCGGTTATTTTACACATACACCCCTAAAAATTTATTTTTTTATATTTAACCCACCAGAATTCGGATTTTTGCATATAACGCCCCGAAATAACTCAGATTTACAAAAAAGTTCTCGAAATTCAAATTTTTACAAATAAACCCCAGGAAATTATTTCGATTTACAGAAAAGTCCCCGAAATTTGGATTTTTGCAAATAAAACCTGGCGCGGGCCGGAGCGGAGGAGGAGGCCGGCAGTGGGAGCGGAGGCGGAGGCCGGGGCGGGCGGGAGCGGAGGCGGAGGCGGAGGCCATTCCGCCCCCGCGTGCCAGGGATGGAGGCCGAGGCCGGCGCGCCCGTGTGCCGGGGACGAACGACCTTGGCCTTGGCCGTTCGCGCCCGCGTGCCGGCGCATCGGCCTCGGCCTCCGTCCCCGGCACGCGGGCGCAGATTTTTGCAAATAACACCCCAAAATTATTCAAATTTACAGCAAAGTCCCCGAAATTCGGAGTTTTGCAAATAACACCCCGAAATTATTCCGAATTACAAAAAAATCCAGAATTTTCTTATAAAACCCTCTTCTTCCTGTCCCGCCGGGCTAGTGTCAGAGGCAAAAGGGGAGGGGCGGGGCTAGCGTCAGAGGCCGTCTAGTGATAGGAAGAAGAGGGTTTTATAAGAAAATTATGGACTTTTTTATAATTCGGAATAATTTCGGGGTGTTATTTGCAAACTCCGAATTTAGGGGACTTTTCTGTAAATTTGAATAATTGCGGGGTGTTATTTGCAAAAATCCGCCCCCGCGCACCGGGGAAGGAGGCGGAGGCCGGGGTGCCGAGGACGGAGGCCGAGGCCGGCGCGCCTGCGTGCCGGGGACGGAGGCCGAGGCCTAGCGCGCCGGAACGGGTGCAAACGGCCCAGGGCCACGGCCGGCCCGTCCCCAGCACGCGGGCGCCGCCGCCTCGGCAATGCCATCGAGCCTCCGCCCCCGGGGGCAGCGCGGGGGCGGAACGGCCTCCGCCTCCGCCTCCGCTCCCGCCCGCTCCGGCTCCCGCCCGCGCCGCGGGGCTGCCTGCCTCTGCCAGTCGCTCTCCCCGCCCAGCCCGGCCTCCGCGCCTCCGCTCCCACTCGCCTCCGCCTCCGCTCCCGCCCGCCCGGCCTTCGCGTCCGCTCCCGCCGCCGGCCTCCTCCTCCGCTCCTGCCCGCGCCGGGGTGTTATTTGCAAAAATCCAAATTTCGGGGACTTTTCTGTAAATCAGAATAATTTTCGGGGGTTTATTTGCAAATATTCGAATTCCGAGGATTTGTCTGTAAATCTGAGTTATTTCGGGGCGTTATTTTCAAAAATTCGAATTCCGGGGGGTTTAATATAAAAAAATAAGTTTTTAGGGGTGTATGTGTAAAATAACCGGAGGTAAAATCGGAATTTGGCAAAATTTTGATTAAATAAGTGGGTAAATATTTTCTTTAAGGGTGGGGTAATTACGGAAATTACGGGATTAAGCGTAATTAAAATTAATTATGAGGATTATCCGTAATTATTCCTTTAAAAAAAATATGATTGAGTAAAATTTTAAAAAATTATATGCATTTGATAAAAAAATTATTCTCCCACGACGCTGTCGCAACGACGGATTTAACGGTTCACAAGCATCGTGCTCCAGCGAATTTTGGATCTAATTTCTTATTAAAAGTCGAGGAATTACTCTCAAAAAGAGCGGAAGAGTTATACGTAATTCAAGAGCTCTTCTTCCCCTTCCGCCTCTCTCAGATGAGGCCGTTGGAGCCCGAGTGGTTGGCTCTTCCAGGGCCGGCGCTGTGGGCGGTGCCCGACCACCTCACCGCCGCTGCCGACCTCGTCTCCTTCCGCTCCGTCTGCTTCTCCTGGCGCGCCGCCTTCCCCAACAAACCCCCTCAGATCCCGCGCTTTATCGTTACCTACAACGACGTCGAATCCAATCATCGTCTCGGCTTTGGAAAGCTTTCCAACAGCCAGATCCTCCCACTAGACCGCGGCGCCTCCGCCGTAGGCAAACACTGCTGCGGATCCGCCTTCGGCCTCATCGCCCTCCTCGATCCCGCTACTCTCAGGATCATCCTGCTTGAACCCCTCACCGGCGCCGAGCTCCTCCTCCCTCCAATCACCGAGACATCTTGGCACTCCGGCCGACTGATTTCGGAGATCGGCGATGACTTGGTCTATATCAGCGAAGATGGATCCTCAACATGGACGAACTCCTTCAAAGAGAAAAGGACTCTTCTTGCGCGAGGGATTGCCTTGTCTTCGAATCCCTTCAGGTCACCCAACAAAGACTGCATTGCAATGCTCCTTGGCGAGGGCATATTCATTTGTCGCCTGGGAGATGAAGCCTGGAATTTAGTACACTCGTCGTGTTTTGATGTGAATATGTTGTTCTACAATGGGCGGTTCTACGCTTGCCGAAGCAACTCATCGTTCCAAATCGAGATTCTCGAATTTGAGATTGGCGCCACGCTACCGCAGATTTTTTGCTTGCATTTGGAGCTGCCAGATTCAGATTACCTATTCGATGACAATGGGGCGTCGTCTACGGATAGCTTTTTGGTGGAGTGCATGGGGGATCTTTTGCTGCTTGTAGCGATCGATAGTTGCAAGTTTGCAGCTTATAAGTTGGATCTCGCAGGGATGCGTCTTGTGAAGCTTAATGGTTTGGGCAACCACACCTTGTTCTTGGGATCGAACCAATCGATTTGTGTACCGGCTGACGGCTTTCCAAGTTACAAGGCCAATTCGATATACTATCTTGATGAATCAAAAGGCGGAAGGCTGAAGATTGTGTTGTATGATTTCGAAGATGGTAGCTCGATGCACATACCCGCAAATGTTGGCGATTTTCGATCAATTGTGGAACCACTCACATGGCTTCAACCCGACATCTAGCATTGCTTTCTTGGAATCTATGTCATATTTGGTCGTTTCACCTGTTTTAAGTTGTGGGCTCAGCTCTGTGCCTGTGCTAGTCATTTCTTAAGATTTTGTGGTTCATAATTTGAAATTTTCGCCATTCAATTGGATCTTGACCCGCAGGATTCAAAGTTTGAAGGGATTGATACACCAAAACTAATGTGGCCAAGTCCAATGTTGTGCTGAATAAATCAATACAGCGGACTCCCAATTATAGTCGCGTCGTGGTGACGCTCTGAACCGGCCGAAGAGGCTCCGAAGTCGGAGATATTGTCAGTACAATCGATCCGCTTACTACGTGCCTCCTCACACGGGCGTCATACTCATTTATGATTTTTGGTTGGGGAGCTGTCTCGGTCGGAGCTTATTTGCATGTGATATTGCATCGTTTGAAATTAATATTTTTTTATTAAAATTAATATTTTAATAATTTAAAATTTAAAAAATTAATTAATTTTTTATAATAATTTAATTTAATAATAATAAAAAATAATTAATATTAATTTTAAAAAAAATAATTTATAAAAAAATTAATTCTAATTTTAATCCCAAACAAAACAAAACTTCGAGATCAACAACCTGTCATTTATTAGTTGAGGTAGTACCTACTACCTACCCCAGAGAAAGGTGGGCCGGCAATGGCCATGGTCCGCCAGCGTGCACTGAATTTGGGACTTGAGTTAATAGGACTAGTATTATTTTACAACCAAATCATTTATTAATTATTATAATTAATTTTAAAAAAATAAAATTATAATATATAGGACTAATCATACTAATTTTATTTTAATCTAAATATATATTAATTAATATGACTAAAACTCTAATCATACTAAAATTTAACATTTGCATTTGACCCCTCCAAACTTTCGAATTTTGTAATTAGAATCACATTTCTCAATTTAAAGGATTCCAGTGTTGATACCCGCCTAATTTTAAAGATTTATTAGTGCAGGTATCCATATTTTCTTTGTTTTTTTTTGTTTTTTTTATGTGACTTAAAACTGAACCCGAACCCACGTCCAAAATTGTCGCTAGTTAACTCAATTGATCGTGGTTTAATTTTGCTTATTTTCGGATTAATACGTGAATATGTGAATGTTTAAAGTTTATTTGCAAGATTATCGCATTCACGGCTTCTTGCATTTTGATTACTTGAGAAATAAATTTAATTTTAATTTGCAAGACGATGAAGGTTTAATTTATAAAATTTAACTTTCAAATATTTATTTACAATTTGAGGATTTATTTACCAAATTGTTGATTTTTATAGGGGTATTTCGTTAAATGACCCTCCCAATAATAAAAATTATGAAAACAACCTAAATAAAAAATATTTAGGTAAATAACCTTATTTGGTCCGGTTTACATGAATTTCAAAATCAGAATTATAAAATTGGCCAATTTCAATAATTTTGTAAAATTAATGGGATTGACAGAATAAGTAAATTTAATTTTTGATTGTATTTTTTTTTGTTATAATTAAGTAATTTCGAGTTTCTTTAAATTTTTATTTTTATTATTTTGTTTGCAAACAGAATTGAACAAATATGTCAATTCTCAACAGTTTGGTGGTTGATTGGAGAAAAAAATTAAGAATATAATCGTCCATTATCAAATGGTTGAATTTACATTTTTTTTAATTGGGAATTTATTTTACAAGTAAATATGCCTATTTAATTAGTGCACCAATAAAATATATTTTAAGGTAAACATTGATAAACAAATTTCTGAAAAATAATAAAAATTTACAAAATTACCCAAAAAGTTCCAAATATAAACTTAATCCGTCATTCCAAATATCAACTAAATCGACCCATTTAAGCATCGACCAAGCAATCCCACCAAACATTCAGAAAACGAAGCGTAAGCCATCAAAAGACGCTGACACGACAATGTCGGCCACGACCGAAATCGGAGTTACAAAAAAAGGTGGCTTTTTACGCATAATTTTTTTAATTTTATTTTCTTTATCAAAATTTCTTTACAATTTAATTATATATTTATTTTTTTTCAAACTTTATTATTTATAATCCTTTATTATTATTTAATTAATTTTTTAATAAAAAATTGTACTTTTATTCTTTGTAATTTTACAACTTAATTTTTCAAAAATTTGTTAACTATTTTTTTTATAAAATTTTTTCCTTTCTCCTCTTTCTGTCTCTCCGGGCGTGGGCGGGTGCGATAGAGAGGCAGCACGAGTGCGGATGCGAGGCACCTTGGCCTTGCACCTTGCGTTGACACTCACCCGAGCTCGTGTTTCGCGCTTGTGTCCGCTTGGCCTCACACCTCGCGTTCGTGCCTGCTTGCACTTGCTTTTACCTGGTCTTGTACCTTGCGCCCACGCCTCCCCACCCCTACATCGGCCTTGCGGCTGAGTCGGCCCGCACAGCCCATGCCTACGTCGTCTTTCACCTGGAGAGAAAAAAAAAAGGAGAAAAAAAAGTTAAAAAATTTATATAAAAATAATTATAAAATTACTAAGCGTGAAAGAGAAATTTATTACTAAAATCATAATTAAATAATAATAGGAGGGTGTAGGTATATACTGAATAAAATTGATGGTTCTTTTTGTTTAAAACTCTAGATAAAATGATACGTATTAGGAGGATCATATGGCAACTTAACACTAAAAAAAAAAAGACCGAAAATTACCTGAAATTGTTTTCATTAATTGTGATTAAAATTCATAAAGAATTGAATTTGGTACTATCAGCAAAGGAATTAAGTCATCAAGTATTATGTTCTCGTCATTAACTAACGTCAATCTTCTAAAAGGTAATTTATAGAAGCGATAACGACTATTTGTTCCACCTTCCGTTATATGGTAGAGAAGCATTGTGTAGTGAATTTTCAAGGTAGCCTTTGGATTAACTCAACTTAAAAATTTGAGTAAAGTTAGCTTAACCTGAGAGGCAAATTACACACCTTCTATAAAGATAGGCTTGAGGACAAGAAATCTTCCTCTCTCACACAACCTTCACTCAACAAGGTCTTCTTTTTTTTACTTTCTTCATTCTTATAAAATGTCTAACTCAAGCCATAAAGTCTCTTTTTCCAAACTTTTCTGGGTGGATAGCTGGCCAGTGCTTCTGCTACCGGTTGCAATTCAGCTAAAGAGGAAGATAAGTCTCGACCATATCCCAAACTAAATTGATGCGAAAATGGTGTTTTCATTCAAATCTTCTTCAATACCTCATCCAGCTAATCACACTACGA
This sequence comes from Trichopus zeylanicus subsp. travancoricus, assembly GCA_005019695.1. Classification (NCBI taxonomy): domain Eukaryota; kingdom Viridiplantae; phylum Streptophyta; class Magnoliopsida; order Dioscoreales; family Dioscoreaceae; genus Trichopus; species Trichopus zeylanicus. The sequence continues at coordinate 408,816 of RXID01014474.1, read as the reverse complement.
TAACCATGTCATCAAAGAAATCCAGAGTATGGAGGCATACATTTGGTGGAAATATTAAATCTATAACTTCCCAACCAGCCCAGTGAAGGGCCATGAGCACAATAGCATATAGCGAGGACCTCATCAGATCATCCCGCTGGATCTCACCGAAACCAAAGATCCATTGGTAGCTCCTTTAAAAATAGCTTGTTATTATATGGAACATCAAAAACGACCATGGAAGTTTAGCGGTTGTAATTCAAATTATTTATTAGCAACACTAAAATAATTAGCACCACTAATAATTAACATTAATAATATTAAAATAATTAGAGCCATTAATGTGATTATAAAGCCCTCTTCTAGCCTGAGCTTTCTCAGGCCGAGCTTCTATTCCTTGTGAATAGCTAACTATCATTGGTTTCTGCCTACCCGCCAGCTCCCCATGTGCAAGCTCCATGCTGAGCGGCTTCCTGCATGCAAGCTCCCCACCCACCAAAGATTTTGCTCCCCACCTGCCTACCCACTAGAGATCCTGCCCTATATAGATGTCTACTCCAACCCAAAGCCATGAAACAAAATGTACAATCCCTAAACTCATCATCTATGTCGTCGCTAGCGACCTGGATCTTGATCCGCATCAATGAGTACCCTTTTATACCCTATTTGTCTATCAATAGTCGCACCAACTTTGATCGGACCCTCTCCGTACTTGTCGGCTCCAATTACTCTGGCTTCCCACCTCGTCTTTCTTCACATCTGAGTTCCTGGCGAGGACGATGAGGGTTGAGTTTGGATATCTTCAATTTAGATTGAAATTTAAATTAAAATAAAATTTTAAAGTTGAATTTAACTTATATTTAATTTTAGATATTTATTATTTAATATTAGGAGTTATATTTAGAATAGAACTCAGACTTAATAAGAGTCTATAAATACTCTAATAAAACATAAGGTTTAGGTATGATGTAGTATTGAAGTTAAATTAAAGAGAAATAGAAAAAATAGAGAGAGAAAAATGAAAGAGTGTGTCAGCTCTCGTGTACGAGTCTTTTTAGTAGTCCCTCGTGGTAGTTCCACATATTATTCTTTTAGAGATTTTCTCTAAAGATGAAGATGCTGTCAAGACTTGATAAAAAGTCTAGTTAGGTAAAAAAGAGTTGAGTATTTCTTGTATATATTTATAAAACCTTTGATAGTGGGTCTCTTACTTTTCCCATAGATATACCCAATTTTGGATAAATCACGTATATCACTATATCTCTTTTTATTATTTTTTATATCTTATATTACTTTTCGGCTCTTGTGTTATTTGAGAACAAGGTGATTCGTTAACATTCTACTATGAATCATAATAATTGGTATCAGAGTGTAGGAGCAAACAAGTAAGATGACAAAGTTCTTACTCGAGGTAGATAAGTTTGATGGTAAGATAAATTTTACTTTATAGTAGAAGAAAATGAAGACAATTTTTATTTACCAATGTCTACAAAAGAAGCTAGAGATTAAAGAAAAAAGCCAACTAAGATAAGTGATGAAGACTGAGATGAAATTGATAAAAAAGTATTGAATTTAATTATTCTAAATCTGACTGATGAGGTTTTGTATGATGTCATTGATGAAAAGATAACGGTGAACGTCTTGATAAAACTTAAGAAATTATACATATCGAAAAGCCTCACAAAGAAGTTCTATATAAAACAATAATTGTATGGACTGCGTATGAGTGAATTTACAACTATGTTACATTACTTGAATATCTTTAATAAAATTATTAATAATTTTTAAAAGTTGATACAAAGTTTGAAGAGGATGATAAGACGTTGATTCTCCTGATGTCTTTTTCTACTTTGTATGATCATATTGTGACTACTATTCTTTATGTTAAAGAAACTCTCAAGATGGAGGAAGTGACAGCTAGTCTTTTTTGTAATGAGAAAATAAGAAACTCTAATTTGATATTGACGTTGGTAAAGGATTGGTGATTTACATAGATAAAACATTGAGAGAACGTGGAAAAGATAAATAATAGTCTAAATCAAAATCGAAACTGAAGGTACAATGTTATTCATATAAGAAATATGGTTACATCAAGCAGTATTACCTAGAACATGAGAAGATAGAGTCTTCCAATATGGTGACAGCAATGGTGGATAATACTTTTGTGAATAGTACAGATAGAGACGTTTCTGTGATATCCATAGAAATCGACACTTCTGATAAGTGTATTTTAGATTCTAGTAGTTCTTACTAAGTTTGCTTCAAAATGGATTAGTTTATTTTTTATGAGAAAAATAAGAAGAAAAGTACTATTTGGTTGGGTAATAATTCAACATGTAAGATTGCTGGTGTGGGAACAGCCCAAATCCATATTTATGATAAAGCGGTTCGCACTCTTACTGGGGTAAGGTATGTCCTCAAGATGTGGAAGAATATAATTTTACTTAGTATATTGAACTCAAAAGGATGTAATTATTCAGTGAGAGATGAAGTTATGAAGGTGGTACACGGTATTAGGATCTTGATGAAAGGAGAAAAATATGAAATTATTTACTGATTAGTAGGAAATACTATTATAGGTAGAGTTCTAATGACTACAGTGGCGAAGAGAAAGCGTGATACTCTAAGTGATTTGATGGGAGATAGATATTCTTTTCGAGTTACTTTAACTATGGCAGCAGACACAGGTCTTTCGAAAGGCTTCTAGAAGTATAAATATAGAGGCATGAAGAGCAAATTTGAGGTTGGTTCGAGCTCGTATCTTATGGTTAGCTGAATAAGCTAGTAGCGTAGGAGGAGGGGCTGGATGAGCGACAATGGGTGAAACTTCATGATGATAGCACGTCTAAGTTCAAGATAAGATGAAGATTGTTGAGTTCGAATGTTTCGAACTTAGATTGAAATTGAGTTAAAGTAGGAATCTAAAGTTAAATTTAGACTTATGTTTGATTTCGGATATTTATTATATAATATTAGAAATTATATTTAGAGTAGAACTTAGACTCAATGAGAGCCCATAAATACTATAGTAAGACATAGGGTTTAGGTGTGGTGTAGTGCTGAGGTTAAACTAGAGAGAAATAGAGAGAATAGAAAGAAGAAAATGAAAGTGAGTGTTAGCTCTCATGTGTAAGTCTTTCTAATGCTTCTCGATGGTCTCTCATGGTATTCTTTTGAAGATTCTCTTTAAGGGTGGAGACATTACCGAGGCTTGGTGAAGAGTTTAGTTGGGTAAGAAAGAGTAAAGCCTTTCTTGTAGACTTATAAAATTTTTTAATAGTGGATCTCTCGCTCCTTCTATGGATATAATCCGATTTTGGATGAACCACGTATTTCGCTGTGTCCATTTTTGTTATTTTCTTTTATCTTACATTATTTCATATTTCTTATGTTGTTTGCAAATAAGGTGATGTGTGAACTTTCCGCTGTGAATCCCAATAAGTGAGAGCTGTCCTCCCTTTGCTTCTTGTGATTTTTGCATGCAGATCCATTTCTATATAGAAAGATCTCAAATTTGATAACTATTTGGTTTTTTGCACTATGTTGACAGTGGTGTTATGGCTGATCAGCGAGGAGACCATCTTCGTAGTGCTGTTACAAGTAGTGGAGCTATTGGGGCACCCCAAGGAGGCCGTAAGGAAGAAGGACATCATGGCACTGCACTGGTTCTACCAGTGGGCTCCGGCATTAGTGGTACACTTGTTGTCCAATTTTTGGAAGGTATGGTTGATATTTAGGGATTCAATTGACTACATTGTGCTTGTAGTGACAATGTGATTTAACTGACACAAATATGAAAATCTCATAGGAAGGAATGTGGTCTCACATATCCTATCGTATTAAGTGATGGCTCATTAATCATATGCTGAAATGATCATTAATAGTATTATGAAGCAAAATCATTTCCTTGTCAAGAACATACTTAAAAAGGTTTAAGAAAATGTTACCAGCTATGATTTATTTGTGCATAGTTGTAAACTTGATAAGCTACATATGAGATATTCATTGCTATTCGTATAAACTTGTCATTATGTGTCCTTAGATTTTTGATCTTCCTCGTATGCTTTTTAAAAGTGTTAATTTTGATTAAATACTTGTTATTTGTATAGCTTCTCATCCAAAAATAAGCGATGGATGAAAACTTATCAATTATTTGCTATTTCTATTCTTTGATTTCGCTACAGACGCTTTGTGACAATGATCCTAGAGTAATGGGTGCAATACTTTGCCCACTTTATAAGATTATATCAGTAGATGCAAACTCTTATAAAGATTTGGTTATGAGCTTTGTGAGCATTTTAAAACAAGTTGCTGAAAGAAGGCTACCAAAATCTTATGATTATCATCAAATGTTGGGTTCATTCATTTAGGTTAGTCAATTCTTAAAAACCATTGACTCATGAATGTTTCTCATTGCTTGAAGTACTTTTTGATCAAGAATTCTTTCGAAATTCATTCATCATAGATTTTACTACAAAAAGCTAATTAATAATACTTTTGTTATTTTGTTTGCTAAATTTTAGTTTTTATTTTACTTAAAGTGAGAGCAAAATATTTTCTTTTATTTGCTAACTTTCCTACATCCATATGTCCAAACAAAATTATCAAATATTCTTGCATTGTTGGGGAGTGGTGATAAGCAAGCAAGTGAACAAATGTATACCATCCTAGGTGATATTTTTAAGAAATGTGAATCATCAACAAACATATGAAATGTTGCATTATATGAATACATTTGTTGTGTTTCTTCCATTTATCTAAATACCAAATTAACAGAGTTTGTTGCTAATGCAACATCAAAACTTTTGAAGGTTTGTTTGCTATCAGTTGCTCCAGTGTTTCTAAAAAAGATCATTTGAACAAGATTTATTACTTGATTATTGATATTTGCACATGTGTTGAATCCTTAATGCTCTTATGAAAAGAGTGATAGTCATCACCTTAGGTACGTGGGAATTGATGCTCTAGGTCAACTAATAAAGATTAGTCTTGAGATGGCAGAAGAACACCAACTAGTTGTTATTGATTAACTTGAGATAATGCATTTTTCCTTTTCTTGCTCTTAATTTAGTGGAATTAATTTTCTAGAATGCCAGTAAATATACGAAAATGTACAATTGTAGACTTGTTTGTCTTAATCCATGGAATTGTTATTCTTATATTTTTGTTTTCTTCTTGGTAATGGGCAGCTCACAAACATGTAGTTGCTTTCTATAGATGGCTTTCTTAATGTTTACACATGAGACTAATTGGACGAATACTATTATGTTCTAAATTGAAGAAACCAGGAGATGACTTGTTCTTTATTATTTTTTATGTACTACAATAAATCCTACTAGTTAGCTTAAGTTTGAAATGTACAAAATTCAAACATGTTCAATTGAAATCTAATCAAATTGCTTTGCTCCCTTAGTTGTGAATTTCTTATCAAGTATGTCTTGCCACAACAAATGATTTGTATGTTTAAATTGAAGCAATTGACTCATTGTAGAGTTTGGCATCTTTTGCTTGTGAGCACCTTGATGTATTTACACAAACATGTACAAACCTATAAATTAAACAAACTCAAGAACTATTGGGTGGTAGTGTTAATTGTTGAAATAATATAAACATGGTAGCAACCAAAGCAAATTGCCTCAATGTTGTTAATGTTTTGTTTATCTAACTAAGTTTAACTCTTCATAATGTAGAACATTAGCACTTTTGGTTGCTTTTTGTTGAATGACAACAATGCCTGTATTGCAATATATAAAATATCTTTTTTTAGGCAATGATTTTTTGTTCCAACTTTGATTGATTTATGTCATTTCTACAGGATCTTGATAATACTTTAAAGAGGAAAACATTTGAGTTACTTTATAAAATGACAAAACAATCAAATGTTGAAGTCATTGTTGATTGCAGGATCAATTTATGATTATGTTTGGCTGATATGTCCTTCCAGAATTTAGCTTACTCTTGTTATGATAATATTTTGTGCAGAAATGAATATTCAATCAGTTCAACGAAATGCTCAAGTACCCTAATAAAAAAATGGATATTCTAAAAGTTGATTGGTTTTGGCATCAAAGACCATGTGATCAACAAAATACTATTATCTGCTTATGTTGTTTTATACAACAATATTTAAGCCATCAGATTATGTTGGTTTTTTTTATCACTATTTGTAAGAACTAAAATGTCCAAACATAAATCAATAAATTTATAAGTTTTTCTATATCCTTCTTATAATTATGTATTGATTGTGAGATCTTAGTCTATCCTTTTTTTTTCTTATAATTTATATATTTTATGGATGAATTCAAGTTCCCATAGCCATTTGTGCTCCTTCTTACATTCCTTCAAACTCCTTCTGATTCACGAAAGATGGGCGTTGCTATAGTAGCTATAGCTACAGTAGCGTGCTATTGTAGTGCTGCTAATATTTAGGCCATTACCTGTGCTAATAATTAACGCGGCTAATGGTCTAACAATTAGTGCCACTAATGTTTGAATATTAGCAGCGCTAATGAAATTCAACAACAATGCAAATTATTAACATTGCTAAAATTTTTAGGAGTATTAATTTAGCACTGCTAATATTCGTGATGCTACTTAATACAATGCTTAATTTAACGCTGCTAATGACTTTTTGACACTAATTTTAACTATCATGATATTAAATTAGCATAAAAAATGCTTATAACTGATATAGTGGATATAAAGTAGAGTATAAAAGAAATAAATAGAATTAGGGTTTCTCAATTAAACTCAATATTAACAAAATTATAGTTTATAATTTTAAATAAGTGTATTTTAAACATTTCATAAATATCAAACAACTTTGAAAAATATGAATATCTATTTAAATTTTAATTAGAGGGAGTTAATAGTAAATTAGCAGATGATTCAAATAAAAATATGCAAGTTTTAAAATTTAAAATATTAATTTATAATTTCGTAAATTACTAAGTAGATATATGGAAAAAATCATTTTAAATGAAAGTTTAGTTCTTTGTGAAAGTGGAGGATTCCTTTAATATATGCTCTATAAGGAGTTGGGCTTGGGAGGAGGTAGGGGTATCAATAAGGCGAGTTTGAACAAACTTATGTTGGCTTGAGTTTTGCTCGTTTGAGAGAAGGGGGGATCGAACTCAGCTAGTTGAGTCTGAGCTCAACTCAATACAAACTTCAAGTTCAATTCAGTTTAGCTCATGATATCAAATGTGAGTCGAGCTTAAATTAAGCTCGAGCCGATCTCAATCAAGCAATACAAATCTCAAGAATCCCAAATCCTAGTGGTGGAATGGCGAGCTCGGAGACAAGTTGGAATATCAATCTGTATGGTTAGACCATCAAGAATGCATAGTGAAGCAAGGTTGACTCAGGGGCATATGAGGAGTAGTGCGAGGTTAGGTTGTTGAAGACGCACAACGAAACCAGGTTAGACTTGTGGGAGGACAATAAGAAGAGCAAGTCGGGCTGTTGAAGATGCATAGTAGCACGTGATCCAGCTCGAGGTCTAAGAGAAGAGATACTATCGGGAACGTGTAGCATAGGGTTGGCTTTAGAGTAAACGAGAAAGAATTGAGAAAAAAATGATGTGAATATATATGTATCAAAAAAATTATATATTTGAGCTATTTTTTTTTTTGAAATTGAGCTAAATAGTTAATGTGTTTATTTTTGAGTTTGACAATTGAGTCACATGAGTCAAAACCAAATTAAGCCACCTAGGAGTGACCAAACCTCCTTACCGTTTCTCTCTAGGAACACAATTCCCTTTCCATCCCAAGCCCTTCTCTTTCGATTCTCCGTCACTCTGATGAGCCTGCTAATGGTTAACTAGTCAACTCTCCAATGTGGTTGTTGAGTGTTATAATGTTAAGTGTGATAAATTAATCCTACATCGGATATTGGATAGATAGAGTCCAATATATATAGTAAAAAGGCTCATATTTCATGAGCTTAAATTTTTAGGATGATTTAGTATCCGACCCACTATATTATTCAGATTCGACACTCTTTCGACTCCCCCAATAAGTGGTATCAGAACTTCAGGTTCGAAGTTGTGTAAACTCTTAAGACCGAAATTACCATGATAATACAACTGAATTGAGTTGTATGTTAGTCTTTTTAAAAAAAATCAAAAATTAAGATAAAAATCTATTAGTATGGATTACATAGTGAAATTGGTTAAGTAAAAGAGTACTTTGATGATGTGACAAAATTAAGTCACATGTTAGTCTCTCTTTAAAAAATAAAAAATTGAGACAAAAATTCGTTAGTATGGGTCACACGGTAGAAATGGTTAAGTAAAAAATTTTTCGATTAAGAGTGTTAAAATTGATGTGCTCAAATCACATCTAAAGGAGGATATTATTATAATATCAAATATAATAAATTAGTCCCACATTGGATATTGGATAGATAGAGTCCAACGTATATAGTAAAAAAAGTCAATATCCAATTAGCTTAAGGTTTTGGGATAGTTTGGTATTTGGCTCACTAAACTAACGGATTTTTGTCTCAATTTTTTATTTTTTTAAAGAAAGACTAACATTCAACTCAATTCAGTTGCATCATTATGGTAATTTCGATCTTAAAAGTATGCACAGCTGCGAAGCTAAAACTTTAATACCACTTGTTGGGAAGTCAAAAGATATTGAATCAGAATAATATAGTGGGATAGACACCAAACCATCCTAAAAGCTTAAATTCATGGGATATGAGTCTTTTTTACTATATATATTGAACTTTATCTATCCAATTTTCGATATTGGACTAATTCATCACACTTGACATTATAACAATCTCCTCAATTTAGTTGCATCATTGCAGTACTTTTCTACTTAACCAATTCAACTATGTAACCCATATGAACAGATTTTTGTCTCAATTTTTGATTTTTTTAAAGAGAGACTAATATGCAACTCAATTTAGTTATATTATTATGGTAATTTTAATTTTAAAAATTTGTACAGATTCGAATCTGAAGCTCTAATACCACTTGTTGGAAAAGTCAAAAGAGTGTCAAATCGGAATAATATAGTGAGTCAGACATCAAATCATCTCAAAAGCTTAAGATTATGGGATATGAGTCTTTTTTATGATATATATTAGATTTTATCTATCTAATATCTGACATAAAAGTAAATCATCACACCTTATATTATAACAATCTCTCCTTTCAGGTATGATTTAACCATATCAATTTTAACACTCTTAATTAAAAACTCCTTTACTCGATCAGTTCCACCGTGTGACCCATACTAATGGATTTTTGTCTTAATTTTTTTTTAAAAAAGGGATTAATATGTGATTCAATTTAGTCGCATCATCACAACACTTTTTTATTTAACAAATTCCACCATGTGACTTATGTTAACAGATTTTTGTCTCAATTTTTTTAAAAAGAAATTAATATGTAACTTAATTCAGCCACATCATCACAGTAATTTTGGTTTTAAGAGTTTGTACAATTTTGAAACTAAAGCTCTGATATCATTTTTTGGGATAGTCAAAAGAGTGTCGAATCAGAATAATATAGTGGGTCGAATACCAAACCATCTCAAAAGCTTAAACTCATGAAATATAAACTTTTTTTACTATATAAATTGGACTGTATCTATCTAATATCGATTTAGGACTAATTCATCATACCTAACATTATAACAGTTGAGGACGCATAGTGCTGCGAAGTCAGACTCGTGGGAGGATGATAAGAAAAGCAAGTCAAGTTGTTAGAGATGCACGACGATATATGTTCAGGCTCGAGGGCTGACGCAGCATATGGCCGAGCTGAATTGAAGGAAAAGAAACACTATTAGAAATGTATAGCACGAGGTTGACTTTTGAGAGAATGAGAAAAAAATAAAATAAAAATTTTTTATATATAATATAGTATATGAATTTTTTTAAAAAAACATTTTGAGTTGATTTTGTCGAAAGCAAAATGGTTTCAATCCAAACTAGATACTCTTTTACCAAATATGTTCATTTTTGAGTTCCACAACTGAGTTTCACTAGCGGGGAATCAAATTGTGACATGTAGTTGTCACCAACCCCACTTACCGTTTCTCTCTAGAAACAGAAGCCCGTTTTGATCCCAACCCCTCTTCTTTCAATTATCTATCTCTCTGATGAGCTTGCTGATGGTCGACTAGTCAGCTCTCCCATTCCCAGGGCTGTGGGCCATCGTCATCAACCTTTTTGTTGCCACTGACCTCGTCTCCCTCTGCTTCGTTTGCTCCGCTTGGCACACCGCTTTACCTGATATACCCCCAAGATTCTGTGCTTTCTCATCACCCAACAAGTGATATCAGAGTTTCAGGTTCGAAGTTATGCAAACTCTTAATACCGAAATTACCATGATAATACAACTACATTGAGTCTCATGTTAGTCTCTCTTAAAAAAATCAAAAATTAAGATAAGAATCTATTAGTATGGGTCACACGGTGAAATTAGTTGAGTAAAAGAGTATTATGATGATATGACTGAATTGAGTCACATGTTAGTCTCTCTTTAAAAAAATCAAAAATTGAAACAAAAATTAGTTAATATGGGTCACACGGTAGAACTGGTTGAGTAAAAAAATTTTTGATTAAGAGTGTTAAAATTGATGTGATCAAATCACACATGAAGGGGGAGACTATTATAATATCAGGTGTGATGAATTAGTCCTACATTAGATATTAGATAGATAGAATTTAATATATATAATAAAAAAGGGCTTGCGGTGAAAGAGAAGGAACACTATCAGGGACATATAGCACAGGGTTGGCTTTAGGGCGAATGAGAAAGAAATAAGAAAAAATGGATTTGAAAGAAACAGTGTGAATATATATGTATTAAAAAAATTATATATTTGAGCTGATTTTTTTGAAATTGGGGAAATAGTTAATGTGTTTATTTTTGAGTTTGGCAACTGAGTCTCACAAGTCGAAACCAAATTGAGCCACTTAGGAGTGACCAAACCTCCTTACCGTTTCTCTCTAGGAACACAAGCCCCTTTCCATCCCAAGCCCTCCTCTTTCTATTCTCCGTCTCTCTGATGAGCCTGCTAGTGGTTGATTGGTCGAGTCTCCAATATGGTTGTTGAGTGTTATAATGTTAAGTGTGATAAATTAGTCCTACATCAGATATTGGATAGATAGAGTTTAATATATATAGTTAAAAAAAACCCATATCCCATGAGTTTAAGCTTTTGGGATGGTTTGATGTCTGGCCTACTATATTATTCAGATTTGATACTCTTTCGACTCCCCCAATAAGTAGTATCAGAGCTTCAAGTTCGAAGTTGTGCAAACTCTTAAGACCGAAATTATCATGATAATACAATTAAAGTGAGTCATATGTTAGTCTCTTTATTAAAAAAATCAAAAATTAAGACAAAAATCTATTAGTATGGATCACACGGTGAAATTGGTTAAGTAAAAAAGTAATGTGATAATGCGACTAAATTGAGTCACATGTTAGTCTCTCTTTAAAAAATAAAAAATTGAGATAAAAATCTGTTAGTATGTGTCATACGGTAGAAATGGTTGAGTAAAAAAATTTTTGATTAAGAGTATTAAAATTGATGTGGTCAAATCACACCTGAAAGGAGAGATTATTATAATATCATGTGTAATGAATTAGTCCCAGATCGGATATTGGATAGATAAAGTCTAATACATATACTAAAAAAGCCCATATATAATGAACTTAAGCCTTTGGGATAGTTTGGTATCCGATTCACTATACTAACATATTTTTGTCTCAATTTTTGATTTTTTTTTTTAGGAGAGACTAACATTCGACTCAATTCAGTCACATTATTATGGTAATTTCAATCTTAAAAGTATCCATAAGTTCGAACTTGAAACTCTAATACCACTTGTTGGGGAGTCAAAAGATATTGAATCGGAATAATATAGTAGGCTAAACACCAGACCATTTAATAAGCTTCAATTCATGGGATATGAGCCTTTTTTACTATATATATTGAATTTTATCTATCCAATTATTGATGTTGAACTAATTCATCACACTTGACATTATAACAATCTCCCCCTTCGATGTGATTTGACCACATTAATTTTAATACTCTTAATCAAAAACTCTTTTACTCTATTAGTTCTATTATGTGACTTATATTAATGGGTTTTTATCTCTTTTTTTAATTTTTTTTAAAAGAGACTAACATGCGACTCAATTTAGTCGCATCATCACAGTACTTTTTTACTTAACCAATTCTACTATGTGACCCATATTAACGGATTTTTGTCTCAATTTTTTATTTTTTTTTAAAGAGAGACTAACATGCAACACAATTCAGTCATATTATTATGATAATTTTGATTTTAAAAATTTGTACATATTCGAACCTGAAGCTTGGATACCACTTATTGGAAGAGTCAAAAGAGTGTCGAATCGGAATAATATAGTGGGTCAGACACCAAACCATCCTAAAAGTTTAAGATCATGGGATATGAGTTTTTTTTACTATATATATTGGATTTTATCTATCCAATATCCAATATGAAAGTAATTCATTATACCTTATATTATAACAATATTCCCTTTCAGGTGTGATTTAACCATATCAATTTTAACACTCTTAATTAAGAACTCTTTTACTCGATTAGTTCCACCGTATGATCCATACTAATGGATTTTTTTCTCAATTTTTGATTTTTTTTTTAAAAAAGATTAACATGCGACTCAATTTAGTCGCATCATCACGATACTCTTTTATTTAACAAATTCTACCGTGTGACTTATGCTAACAATTTTTTGTTTTAATTTTTTTAAGAAAAACTAACATGTAACTCAATTCAACGACATCATTACGATAATTTCGGTTTTAAGAGTTTGTACAACTTCAAAACTAAAACTCTAATACCACTTTTTGGGGGAGTCGAAAGAATATCGAATCATAATAATATAGTGAATCGGACACTAAATCATCCCAAAAAATAAAGCTTATAGGATATAAACTTTTTTTATTATATACATTGAACTATATCTATGAAATATCAATTTAGGACTAATTCATTACACCTAATATTATAACAGTTGAGGGCGAATAGCGATGCAAAATCAAACTCATGGAAGGATGATAAGAAAAACAAGTCGAGCCGTCAGAGATGCATGACAGCACATAATCGAGCTCAAGGGCTGATGCAGCACATGGTCGGGCTAAATTGAAGAAAAAAAACACTATCAGAAATGTATAGCACAAAATTGACTTTTGGACAAATGAGGAAAAACTAAAAAAAATTATATATAATATAATATATGAATTTTTAAAAAAAAATATTTTGAGTTGATTTTATCAGAAAAAGATGATTTCAATCCAAATTAGATACTCTTTTACAAAATATGCCCATTTTCCAATTCTACAACTGAATTTCACCAGTGAGAAATCAAATTGTGACACCTAGCAGTGCAGTCGGTAACCCCACTTACTATTTCTGTCCAGAAAAACAAATCCCTTTTAATCCCAACCCCTCTCTTTCAATTGTATGTCTCTCCGATGAGCCTGCCGGTAGTTGACTGGTCAGCTCTACCATTCCCGGCGCTGTGGGCCATCGCCGGCAACCTCGTTGCCGCCGCCGACCTCGTCTCCCTCCGCTCGGTTTGCTCTGCTTGGCGCGCCGCTTTACCTGATATACCTCCTAAGATTCCGCGGTTTCTCGTCACCCACAAGGGCGTCGAATCCAATGATGGTCTCGCCGTCGGCTTCGGCAACCTTCCCAACAACCAGATCCTCCCGCTCGACCGAGCCGTCTCCGCCGTCGGCAAACACTGCTGCGGATCCGCCTTCGGCCTCGTCGCCCTCCTCGATCCTGTCACCTTCGAGATAATCCTGCTTGATCCCTTCTCCGGTGCAGAACTCCTCCTCCCGCCAATCAACCAGGACCCCTGGAATTTCGGGCAGCGGATTTCGAAGATTGGCGACGACTTGCTCTTCTCCAGCGATGATGGATCCGTAGTATGTGCAGTCCCCTTCGAAAATGAAAGGCACTGGCTTGCCCGAAGCATCGCCTTGTCTTCTAACCCCTTCAGGTCACCCAACAATGTCTGCACTGTCATGCTCGTTGGCCAGGCAGTATTCATTTGTCGCCTGGGAGACAACACCTGGACTTCAGTGCGCCCAGCGTTTTCGAATACTAATTTGTTGTTCTATAATGGGCGGTTCTATGCCTGCGAAGGCTACTTCTTGTATAAACTCGAGATTGAGGCAACTCCCCTGAAATTTTCTCACGTGGATCTGGAATTGCCGAATTCAGAGTTTATGCTGAATGAAGATGGGAGTATATATTCATGTAGCTTTTTAGTGGAGTGCGTGGGGGATCTTTTGCTGATTTTAAAGAGCGATCGATATGAGTTTGCAGCTTATAGGGTGGATCTCGTAGACAAGCGCTTCGTGAGGCTTAATGGTTTGGGCAACCATACATTGTTCTTGGGAGTGAGCCAACCGATTATTGTTCCTGCTGGCAGTTTTCGGGGTTACAAGGCCAATTCAATATACTATCTTCATAAATCAGTTGACGAGCAGTTGAAGATTGTGTTGTATGATTTTGAAGATGGTAGCTCAACAGACATACCCACAAATGTTGGTGATTTTCAATCTATTGTCGAACCACTTGGATGGCTTCGACCCGACGTCTAGTATTGGTCCCATTGTATCAAGGACTTGGATGCTGTGAGGTACTTTCACTTTCTAGGATTTTAGAAGGAATAATTGTTACGTTTGGTTATTGTACCTATTTTAAATTGTGTAGTGCTGTCACAACCTTAGTTTTAATGTCATTCTCAATTACTGCCTATGCATAAACTAACATTCCGTTTCGTTATAACAGTTCATGTTCCTTGTTTGGAAGACATGCATCTGGAACTAGATTACAAGTTTTGTCATCACCTATGTATTGTATTTGTGCCTATGCATTAGTTTTCCCAAAATATGTAGATTTTGTTTATTGTATTAGTTGATGGCTTGTCTAGTTAAGCTAAAGTTGAAGCGCCGTTGGTCAACTAGAGTCTTATCAAACTGTGTATCCTTCTCTTAGCAAAACTTATGACACTTTTATGGTTTTAATCAATTGTTTTGTACTAAATGCATAGTTAAAGTCGGTTATTAGCTCTTTTGTACTCTTATGTCCTTGTTTGGAAGACATGCGTCTTAAACTAGTTTACAAGTTTTTTGCCGTCATCTATGTATTGTATTTATTTATGCCTATGCATTAGTTTTCCCAAAATATGTAGATTTTGTCTATTGTATTAGTTGATGGTTTGTCTAGTTAAGCTAAAGTTGAAGCTTTGTTGGTCAAATAGAGTCTTATTGAACTGTGTATTGTTTTCTCAGCAAACCTTATGAGTCTTTTACGATTTTAATCAATTGTTTTGTACTAAATGAATAGTTAAACTCAGTTATTAGCTCTTTTGTACCATATTTCCTTGTTTGGAAAACATCCATCTTAAACTAGATTACAAGTTTTTTGTCGTCATCTATGTATTGTATTGATGCCTATGCATTAGTTTTCCCAAAATATATAGATTTTGATTATTTTATTGCTTGATGCTTTGTCTAGTTGAGCTAAGGTTGAAGCTTTGTTGCTCATCTAGAATCTTATTGAACTGTATATCCTTTTCTCGGCAAAACTTATGAATCTTTTACGGGATTAATCAATTGCTTTTTATTAAATGAATAGTTAAACTCAGCTATTAGTTCTTTTGTACTCTATTTACTTGTTTGGGAGACATGCATCTTAAACTAGATTACAAGTTTTTTGTCGTCATCTATTTATTGTATTTATGAGTATGCATTAGTTTTCCCAAAATATGTAGATTTTGTTCATTGTATTAGTTGATGCTTTGTCTAGTTAAGCTAAAGTCGAAGCTTCATTTCGCAACTAGAGTCTGATCGAACTGTGTATCCTTTTCTCAGCAGAACTTATGAGTCTTTTACAGGTTTAATCAATTGCTTTGTGCTAAATGAATAGTTAAACTTGGTTATTAGCCCCTTTTGTAATATGTCCCATCTTTATGAATTTTCCAGTTCAGGACAAGTTTTCTTTGTCTAAGGTTGGAATAGAAAATTAATGCTATGGATGATAAGGCAATAATAATTGTATGTTCAAAATGAGGAATTATTACAATGATTTTCTTCTATTATGCTGTAATTTGGGGCTTCCGAACTTTTGAACCTCTATTTTGCTAGATCAATCTGATGCTTGTAAGCTGTTTTATATAAAACAATTCTATAGTTTATATAGAAGGAGAATCACCAAGTGATTAGAAGTGAGATGATGAACAGTTGAAAGATGCCCAACTAAAACATCAAGAGCATAATGTTTGATGACAAAAGCAGTAGAAAATAATTTCATCAGAGTTGGATAGTTCAATATGCACAAAAGGCAAATGTAGTTAAAAGTAAATCCTTCTCTCAGGAAGGAGAAGCCACTATTTCATTCTACTTCTTTTGAAAATGGGAGAAAGGTATCTTCCATTACAATAAGACATTTTGAAGTAGCAATTGACCTATCATGGTAGGCAGCCCTTAAGAAGAACAGATCCAAAATCAAATGTGAAAATGGCTTTAAGTCTATATCAGTTTCCATAGGAAAAACAAATTGAGAATGAGAAACTCTTAGCTTGTTGTATTTTGCATTACTTTGGGCCACTTGCCAACTGTTTCCTTTTGGACTAAATGGTAACAATAAGGAAAAACATTTATTTGGTCTAGGTATGGTAAAGCCCAAAGAAGAAAAAATATTGTCTAAATTTGAACCATGCAAGAGAAAAAGGATGAGATTGATACCATATTTGATCTTATCTTTTAGTGGGAAGAGCAACATGTTGCTCATAAATAACGCAAGTTTTAAGCCTAACACAATTATATTGGACAGAGTATCATGCATAGCAGGAAGGGTCATTTTATATATAATTGGATGCATATTTCTTCTTATTAGTGTTTGGGATTAAACTTTCAGTTGCTGAAGCAAATGACATATAATTGATAACTTGTTATAGTTCTTTACCTGCAAACTTTGGCATTTATAGAGTTATGGTTTCTCACTTCTTTCAAGCATTTACATTTTTCTGGTCTCGTAGTTTTTGTATCATACACAAAATGAAGTGATTAACAATGTATGTTTTCCTATTGGCAGTGTTGGAATTGCTGGAGTTTGTCATATTTGGGATAGGACAGGTAGTTTTCGCTTTTGGGGGCAAGATTATGTGCATAGACATCCTGAAGCAGAAGCCATGGCTCTTCTCTGGACAACAGTATGAACTCTGAGTAGTTCGCTTTTCTGAGTTTTGGGTGCTTTATGTAGCTGACTGTTGTGGCTTCATGTTTGTTATATAATGAATTGCCTTCAGGCAACTCCCCCATCCATATGTAGAATCCAAAGGCTAACATATTTCAATGACATTATCTTTTCCCTGAAATCTTTTATATTATGTATACTTTTTTTGTGGTTTTTTTGTTGGGTTTTTTGCCTATACTTGCTTAAAAACTCGTCGAATTGTAAATTTTATGTCAAAGTCTAAAAATTACATGTTTTTACTTGGGTGTTTGATAAGTTACAAAACCCTCCTCCAGTTAGAATATACTGCAATTGTAGGGAATGTTTTTAAAATATTTCATTCGACATAGTTAGTTACATTGTAAAATATCTAAAATGTTCATAAATAGAATTTTTACCTCTAATTATTTTCTTAAGCTTTAATAATTTGGGTTTTGGTTTTCAAGTCTCAATGGCCACATTTTATAACTACTGGAGCTTATTTAAAGGATTTAAAGAATATAAGTGGTTCTGAACATGTGATTGTGGGGGACCGAGATTTAGAACTCGTGTCGCCCTTGGTTAAATGATGGAAGCGATTCCGGTATATGTAAAATAAAAATTTTAAATTTTTAGAAATTTTGAGGGGTTAAAAAAGAATTAAGATTTTTTTTTCTGGATTGATAGAAAGTTTTGATTGATTTATAGATAATTATCTCTTTAATGAAATGTAAAAATAAACAATTAAAATCAAATGTTGATAACAGCTTTGCTTAAATGCAACATCAATTTCCGCAGAAAAACCAAGCTGATGACTAGGAATTACATGACTTTTGGGCTGCTTACAAACTGGCTCCCTTGGGACAAAATGACAACAAATAGAAAAAAAATATTGATGTGCTTTACATAGGCTAACGCTCGGCGAAGAAAAAGAATTTTCTAAATATGAAAGATGCAAGGCAAAACAGATGTGATGGAGAGACGAGTAACGCGTAGCTCTGTTAAAATGTTGATGTCTTCGATCTACTAGATCAGCGTGATACATGCATTGAATGATCAGACAAGGTTATTACTCGGCGAAGTTAGTAGCAGAGGCAAAGTCCATTCAGACTGAAAACTAAGGGGATACAACAATGTGTATAAATATTTTTTCGTGATTTACATACCAATTAGATTTCCTATTTTTATATTGATCTCATCCATCAAAAGGACACATTTAAGCCTTGATTTTTTTGCAAAAAAAGAAAATGGGTACAAGCATGGATCTGAGTCGGAACGGTAGTAACAGCATAATCAATTCAAACTGTTCGCTATCTAATTATGCCGTAAGTATACAATGATTTGTCAGTTTCTTTTTTGCCTACACACTCCGACAGAGACTATGTTCAAAATTCCGGAGCCAGAGCCCGACCAACTTCAGCTGCTTAGGCCGCCTGAAATGCAGCAGATCCACCCCGTAGAAATTTAATAAACTATTCTTGTAAACTAACATTCTTTTAGAACAGGGCATTCATCCGTCGGATTAGTCTAACTCGGTTGGATTAATGTTACAGTATGAGTTCTTTCCTTCTTCAATTCTGATACCAGAGAATCTTATCCTCCCAGTGATAGCAGCCGTTCCATAGCTTTCAACAGTCTACTTAAGGAAAATATTGACGAAAGAAAGTGAACCACGGAAAGAAAAGAAAATGGTTGTCTTAACAAAGCTGCACAGCCTAAGGTTTCCTGTATTTCACCCCAACAACTTGTCCTGGGCAGAGCTTCCGATTTTTGTAAATTAATATATTTTTATTAAAATTAACGTTTCAATAATTTAAATTTTAAAAAATTATTTATTTTATATAAAATAAATAATATCGATTTTTTTAAAAAAATAAATTCTAAAAAAAACTGATTGATTGCGAACCAAACAAACCCGTAGGCATCCAAAGCTCCGGGGAGGGGCAAAAAAGTCATGAACACTACAGATTACAGTCCAAGGAACATTCGGCCCTCTTCTCTTTCTTCTTGTCCGAAAACCAAACAAAATACAACGAAAACAAAACACCCTGTTTTCGATCACCAAACACTCATCTCTCCGATCAATCTCGATCCATGGGATCTCCTCCTCCTCCTCCTCGCTTGTTCGGCCGCCGCCAATCCCTCCACCAGATCCTAGGCGGCGGCCTCGGTCCGTGAAAGATCAAGTCTTTTTAGCCCATTTCTTTTATCTTTTATTTTTTCTTTCTGTTTCTCTCATTTGGATTCACTCTGCAGTTGCGGATGTCGTACTGTGGCGGCGCCGGGAAGCTGCGGCGGGGATTCTGGTTAGCGCCGTGGCGACGTGGCTTGCTTTCCATCTCTCCGGCTACACTCTCTTGTCTCTTGTTTCCAATGTTTTGCTGCTCTTCTTCTTCTCTGTCCTCTTCGTCTGGACCAAGGCCGCCACTATTCTCAATAGGTAAATCGGGATCTCTCTGTTTTTTTTTTTTTTGAAACGTCGTTGTGATCATCAAAACTCAACTTTTGGAGTTCTAGGAATGCATTAAATACGCGTTTAGAGTATGATTTCATGCTGTTGGAAGATATTGTAGCTGCAAAAGAATGTTTTTCTGTAAAAAACAGTGTGTGTTCTGAATTGTGATGTATAAACCCTACTTTTGGAGGTTCGAGTGTGAAATAATCTTGAGCAAGCAGTAGAAATCAGCGATTTTGATAGCCAAAATTTCAAAGTTTGGATTCCAGAATGTGAAATGATCTATGTTTAACAGCAGAAATAGTCCTTTGTGATCATCAAAATTGCGACTTTTTCTGTTGATTTCATGTTGTTGACTGGCAGGGATTTTAGCAGTAAAAAGGATGCTCAGATGTAAAAAGCGATGGAGTGTTATGAACAATTAATCTGCAAGCTGAACTTTAGAATTTATTTCGATGGATCTGAGAACTAGATGATTTGGGTGCAAGCCACCGCCGCCAATACCGGAGCTGCAACTTTCTCAGGGTGTTATACATGAGGTAGCGATTTTTGTACATTCTAATGTGAATTCCATGCTATCTGCATCGTATAGGATCGCGCTCGGAAAGGATGCATGGCTTTTCTATAGAATAGCTGCATGCTTATGGATAATCTCGCTTCTCGGTGCTCTTACTGATTTTGTTACCCTGACCTACATAAGTAAGTAATCCTTTTGTTTGGTGTTGCATAGCCTCAAGTTTATTGAAGTGAACTCCTTATTGATTCTCTTATCATCGCTTTTGCTGTTCCATGTAAGTAAATTTTTCACTGTGAATGAATGACAAAGTAGATTAACATGAATAATGAAGATATTCATTAGGATTAGTACTTTGTGTTGAATAAGAGCTAAATGGCATTTTAGCCCTTAATCATGTGGTGTGTTTCGCGAAGGAATGTATCAGGAGTAGACAAAATTAGCCAATTCTACTTAGGAAGGCTACCCGATGTGTAGTTTGATGTAATTTGGGTTAAATATAGATTGTTTAAACATGAAGAAGAGTCTGTTATTACACCTAGGTCAGTTATTCAAATTTTTTTTGGATATATGGGGTTGAGAAGCATATGCTTTCAAGTTGTCATGAAGACTAGAACATGATTTCAGAATGCTGTAAGTTTTGGGATTTATTTTCGATTTCAGGCATTGTCGTCGTTTTGACAGTTCCAGTGCTTTACGAGAAGTATGAAGATCATGTCGACAAATTCTTAGTCATGGCCTGTATGGACCTGCAACATGGATGCAAAAGCTATCCAAAGTGTTCGAACAAGTTCACGAGGTGGATTCTGGAGGAGAAGAAAGCAAGCTGATAGCTTATTTGGCCTCTGATCTACTTGTAAGAAGTCATAAAAGAAAGCAAATTTACCTCAATTGCTGTCTTTTGGTTCATGTCAGAGCTGAATTGTTCCAAGCACATGATACTCCATACCAATCGGCTTTTGTCTATGTCTGATTCTAATAAATGAGGTGATTTTTCTCTCTGTGAACTAGTTTTTGTTGAGCATGTTTCAGGTTGTTTTTCTTTGCGTTTTGGATAGAAAATTACAGAACTACGCGTCATTTACTACTAGAAATTTCCAGTTTCAGATACAACTTCATAAATCTTCATAATTACATTTAACTGTAAATTCTTCATTTTTGTTACATACAGCTCCGTGGGTTTGATTAACCAGAGAAGTATCGTCTATAGTCTTCATGAATTGCTCTTTTTGCCTTCAAACAATTATGAACACTCTAAATGACCAGACTAACCATTAATAGTTAGTATACATTATCACAAGGGAGTTATACATAACAACATCAAAGGAAAAATGCTCATTTTGATTCAAATGAATTATAAAATATCAAGAATCCTCCTTACTAGAATCTCACTCTGGCAACGAAACAAAAAAAAAAAAAAAAAAAGAAACAAAACGAAAATAAAGAAAAGAAAATCCTGGTCTTGCAATCTTTTTTGAGAACAATTTGTTACGAGAATAAGTTTTTCTCCAGAATGCTAAATTCTCCTAGAAGCACGGAGATGAGGGAGGAGGGAATGAAAGAAAGACTGTTGCGGAAGAAGGAATCCATCTTTCCTCAGTTTTTTTTTGAGTGATACGACAGACACAATTGAATCCAACTTTGTCTACTGTATCAGCCTTTCCTCAAGTTTCTCGTAGTTTTTAGAGCACAGGATGACAGGTGTGGTCTCAATTGTTCTCATCGGGGAAGAACAACAAGATTTTTTCGTGAAAGACTTGAGGGAAACCTGTTCGCTGCTTCATCCTCTCCATTTTTGGCTTTCAAGCATGTCCTCGAGCTCCTGTCAGATAAAGAGTTTAGTATAGGATTTGTTAGTTTCGGAATGTTCACGTATATATGACAAGGCTTGAGTAACCTGATCAGCTGTATGAGTTTCTTTTTGGCACGATCACAACTTTGAATGCCTCCATGACAGTCCAAATATGCTACACCGGCCAAATTTCTATCTTGAAATTTCGTCCGTGATGGCGCCAAGGTTCGCCCACCTCGGCCCACCAAACTCGCACAAGTCCACAAGAGTATAGAGGAGAAGAGAAGTACATCAACCTTACCAATCTTTTATTACTCACATAAAAGGAAATACAACTATTAATACGAAGTGACACTACAAGTCTATCTACCTGTGTGTATTCCCAGCTCAATAGACCCCCCCAGTCTATTTATAGTACCATATTTGGCTGTGAGTAACTGCTGGAGATCATGAAGAACATGTTCCACAATGTTCTCCCTGCAGTCCAACCGCTGGAGGCTATGGAGAACATGCTCTACAATGTTCTCCTAGCAGTTAGTTGACTCTCTGAGCTGCTGCTACCTGTCCCACGAGCCCACAATTGCCTCTTTGCTGGCCACGTGTCCCTTGACAGTTGCAGCTCTGGTTCTCCAACCTGCAGCCACGTGTCTTCAGCCTGCGGCGCCAAGTGTCCAGGCTGTTCATATGCTCCTGCAGTTCACTTTAGCCAACATGTCCCGCTGCTAGCTCTGCAGGACTGTTTGGGCTGTTCGGGTCTCTATCCAAACATGTCGCGACTCCGTCACTTGCTGCTATGTGTGCTACCCGTGCACACATACGTTAGAGGCAGTCCGTCGCATCGCATGATCATGCGCTCCCTCGCATGATACTCCCTCGTAGTGGCACCGACCACCACAGCTGGTTGTTTGCTCGAATGTGTGCTGCCCGTGCACACACACGCTGGAGGCACTCTATTGCCTCTGAGATCATAAGGTCCGTTACATGAACTCGTTGTGGTGGCACCTACCACTCACAACGGGTGTGACAAACCACCCCCACTAGGAGAGTTCAATGTCCTAGTCAGAGTAGAGTCCATGTACTCCTTGATTTGTTTCTCAAACTACCATAATGTAGAGTCCCACTCCCACGTGACATCTGCCTCGCTGATGCCTTTCCACTTCATAAAAAAATCAGTCCGTCGATTCTTCTTACTTTGCCTCATAGTCCAGTGTGCAAGGATCTTCTCGACCTCCTTGTCGAACTGCTTTCGAACTACTAGTGGAGCACTCCTGGCTTGCTGTCTATCTCCAAGCAAGTCCCTGTTGAAATGTTTGAGAAAGCTTACATTGAATATTGGGTGTACGTTCAGCCTGTCGAGTAGCTTCAACCGATAAGCAACCTGCCCGACTTTCTTCATCACCTCGAAGGGGCCGTCATACCTTGGTATCAACCCACGATGTACGGTCTTGCTGCTGATTTTCTTCCATATCTGTGGAGTAAGTTTCAACAACACCACGTCCCCGACCTGGAACTCCAATAAACACCTTCGTTCATCCGCATGCCTCTTCATGCGTTTTGTTGCCTTGCGCAAGCTATTCCGAGCTTGTTCTATCAGCTCCTCCTTCTCCTTGGCGAAGCAATATGTAGTAGGGCACTTTCCTTGGTTCGTCGATTGAGCCAACTCGAGAGGAGTAAGAGGCTGCTGTCCCATGACAAGCTCTACAGGACTTATTCCTGTAACCGACGACCTGTGGATGTTATAACAAAATTGGGCTGTGTCCAACAGCTCCAATCAATTCTGCTGGCTGGCCGTCACATAATGCCTTAATTATTCCTCCACCAAGGCATTAATGCACTCCGTTTGGCCATCTGTCTGCGGGTGATTAGCCGTAGAGAACTTCAACTCTGAGTCCATCGAGTTGAAGAGTGCTGTCCAAAACCTGTCCGTGAATCGAGCATCTCGATTACTCACGATGTCTTTCAGGACACCGAAGTGCTTCACCACATGCTTGTAGAACAACCCAGCTGCTACCTCTGCTGGACATGCGTGTGGTGTTGGTATGAACACCGCATACTTCGAGAGACAGTCGATGACGAATAGCACTGAGCTCATCCAATCCACTTTGGGAAAGCCCGAAACAAAGTCCATGGAAATGGACTGCCACGGCTTCTCCGGAATAGGCAGGGGTTGCAGCAGCCCTGCCTGCTTCTTCCTCTTCGTCTTGTCAAGCTGGCACACAAGGCAAGTCTTGACGTACATCTCGACGTCTTCCCCCATTTTTGGCCAATAGTATGACCTGGACAAGAGTGTCATCATCCTTTGTCCTCCAGGATGTCCTGCCCATTGAGGATCTTGAGTCTCTCACAGCAGCTCACGCCTCAGTCCTCCTGCCTTCAGGATGTACAACCTGTTGCCTCTAGCATACAAAAAGTTATCTTTAAGCCAATAACACTTAATTACCCCTTCACGTACCTCTCCCCTGAGTTGGACGTATTTTGGGTCCGCGTCAGCTTGCTCTTTAACCCTCTCCAGCAGGGTTGACTGCATTGTGGATAGCGCAGCTACGTAGCATTGCACCTCCCTTGGGCTCAATGCATCCGCCACTTGGTTCTGTTGTCCAGGCTTGTGCTCCCACATGAAATCAAACTCAGCCATGAACTCCTATCACCGAGCTTGTTTGGGGGTCAATTTCTTTTGGGTCTTGAAGTAGGTGTTTGCAACATTATCCGTTACAACTCTAAACTTCGTTCCCGATAGATAATGCCTCCAGGTGTCCAAGCAGTGCACCACTGCTATCATTTCCTTCTTATGTGTGGTGTAGCGTTGCTCCGCATCCTTGAGCTTGCGGCTCTCAAATGCCACTGGGTGTCCTTCCTGAACAAGAACTCCCCCAAGAGCACGATCTGAGGCATCCATATGTACATCGAATGGAAGCTCGAAGTTAGGCAATCACACCAGTTCCGTTGACACTACTGCCTTCAGCTGGTCAAATGCCACTTGGCATGAATCCGTCCATGCCCATTTTCGATCCTTCCTCAACAAGCCAGTCAGGGGATTCACTTTCCTTGAATAACCCTGAATGAATCTTCTATAGTAGTTAGCCAAACCGAGGAAAGAACGAAGATCCGATACCTTTGTTGGGGCCGCCCAATCAATGATTGCCTAAACCTTCCTCTCATCCATTTGTATCTGTCCCTTGCTCACCCTGTGTCCAAGGAATCTGATTTCCTTCTGACAGAACTCGCACTTATCCTTCTTGACGAAGAGCTTGTATTCTCTAAGCCGAGAGAATACCTTTCTGAGGTGGTTGATGTGATCCGCCAACGTCTCCAAGTTGATGACAATGTCATCCAAGTATACCACCACGAATCGATCCAAGAACTCGTACAATACTTCATTCATTAAGTTGCAAAAGGTTGTTGGAGCATTTGTCAATCCAAAAGGCATGACTAGGAACTCAAATGAGCCACACCTCGTGACACATGTCATCTTTGACTCATCTCCCTCAGCAATCCAGACTTGCCAATACCCCGATCGCAAGTCCAACTTGGTGAAGTATGTCGCCTTGGCCAATCGATCGAACAAGTCACCTGCATTTGGCACCGGGTACTTGTTCTTGACAGTCACCTTGTTTAGTGCCCGATAGTCCATGCACATCCAAAGTGAACCATCTTGTTTCCGTTGAAACAACACTGGGGCACCATACAGGACTTTCGACGGTTGGATCAGTCCCGCATCCAACAGTTCGTTGAGCTGTCTTCTCAGCTCCAAAAGCTCCGCATTTGCCAATCGATAAGGGGCCTAAGCTCGAGGTTTAGCACTGGCTCCAGCTCAATCTTGTGGTCAACTTCCCTCCGAGGGGGAAGTTCGTTGGGCAGTTTTGGTGACATCAAGTCCGCGTAATCCACCAAAATAGTTGCAACATCATCAGGTACCTCCATGACCTGATCCAATTGTATCTCGATCAGTGCTGCAACATAGGTGGTCTCGCCCCTCTTGAGACCCGCTTTCAGCTGTTGGGAAGACTGCATACCCGCTACTGCAGTTTTCCCTCCATATGTTGCCTGTATAAAGCATGGTGATTCCTCTGCAGAAATCAACATGCCTGATAGGTGAGCCACCAAGCTGGCCTTAGCTTGGACAAAGAAGTCTATCCCCAAGATAAACTCGAACTCATCAAGTGTGGAGACTGTCACACTGATCTCTCCCTCCCAAGCTCCAACTTTGAGGGTTGCGCTGGCCATTCCATAAATCGGAGTTGACCCTGAGTTTACTGCCTTCACTTTCCATAAACTTGGTTGCACCTGCAAACCAAATTCGCTTACCAACTTATGGGAGAAGAAGTTGCCGGTCGCCCCTGTGTCCAGCATAGCCAAAACAGGCCTCCCATTTAACAGCACCGATGCATACATCAACCCTTTGCAAGGCGGCTGCCTTTCTGCCGTCATTGAGTTGAGTAGCTGCAATGGATTCATGCGTGGTGTTGTCGCTGCACTACATCCTTCTTCCTCAGATTCCCTGAGAGTTAGAGCAGATAGCTTTTCCCTCCTCGGACATTCCCTTGCCCGATGAGAACCATTGCATATAAAACAGCTCTGCTCTCTATTGGTGGGTTGCAACTTGGACTGGCTCGGTTCCGCAACCTTCTTGCCCTTTCCCTCAGGCTTCTTGCCATCCTTATGTGCACGCCCCATCTCCGTTCCCTCCGTGGCCATTTTTGTGATTGTCGTCAACTTGAAATCCACCAAGCCTTCTGCAGAAGCAATGGCCGAAGAAAGATCCCTCACTCCTTACCGTCAGAGTTCAGCTTGAGCCCACGGCTGCAAGCCAGAAAGAAAGTTGTACAACTTGTCCTCCTCGGACATGTTGGTGATGTCGAGCATGAGGGAGCTGAATTCCCTCACATACTCCCTTATGGTCCCCGAATGCCGCAGCTTCTTCAGGGATTCTCGCACAACCCATTTTGTGTTGCACGGAAGGAACTGCTCCTTTAGTTCTTTCTTGAGGATCTCCCAATCCTCCAGCTGGGCTCTCCCAGCTCGAGCATTCTCCGATGCTCTAGTACGCCACCATAATTTGGCATCTCCACTCAAGTACATACTAGTGATGGTGACTTTCTCCCGTTCCGGAATGTGAGTAGCCTTAAAGTACTGCTCCATATCCCATAAAAAGTTCTCCAACTCTTTTGCATTCCTGTAGCCATTAAAGGAATGGGGTTCTAGAACTCTTACCTTTGAAGGAGCTCTGCCTTCAACAATGGAGTTTGCCACCGCTCTCTTTACCACCATCAAGTCCTGCTCCGAGGACTTTAGACTTGATCTCATGGAGTCCATGATCGCAGCATACCTTTCCTCCGCATTTTTCACCTCACTTACAAGGGCCTCCTTGAGAGCAACATTTTGCCTCTCTTGCCAAGCCAATTGCGCCCATAAGTTGCCTGCATCTTCGGTTGGAGGATTCCCCAGCATCTCCTCAATGCGAATCAATCGATCCCAAAGCTCTACTTGCGTCACCATGGCTTTTGTTGATCTTGGCTTCCGCTGAACCAGTTTTTTACCAAACCGGGCTCTAATACCACTTGTCACACCGGCCAAATTTCTACCCTGAAATTTCGCCCGTGATGGCGCCAAGGTTCGCCCACCTCAGCCCGCCAAACTCGCACAAGCCCACAAGAGTATAGAGGAGAAGAGAAGTACAGCAATCTTGCCAACCTTTTATTGCTCACATAAAAGGAAATACAACTCTTAATGCAGAGTGACACTATAAATCTCTCTACCTATATGTGTCCCCAGCTCAATAGACCCCCTAGTCTATTTATAGTACACATATTTGGCTGTGAGCAACTGCTGGAGATCATGAAGAATATGTTCCACAATATTCTCCCTGCAGTTCAACCGCTGGAGGCCATGGAGAACATGCTCCACAATGTTCTCCTGGCAGTTAGTTGACTCTCAAAGCTGCTGTCACCTGTCCCACAAGCCCACAATTGTCTCTTTGTTGGCCACGTGTCCCTTGACAGTTGTAGCTCTGGTTCTCCAGCCTGCAGCCGCGTGTCTTCAGTCTGCGGCGCCAAGTGTCCAGGCTGTTCACATGCTCCTGCAGTTCACTTTAACTAATCTGTTCCGCTGCTCGCTTTGCAGAACTGTTTGGACTGTTCGGGTCTCCATCCGAACATGTCGTGACTCCGTCACTTGCTGCTATGTGTGCTGCCTGCGCACACATATGTTGGAGGCAGTCCGTCGCCTCGCATGATACTCCCTCGTAGTGGCACCGACCACCACAGCTGGTTGTTTGCTCAAATGTGCGCTGCCCATGCACACACACGCTGGAGGCACTCCATTATCTCTGAGATCATGAGGTCCGTTATATGAACTCGTTGTGGTGGTACCTACCACTCACAATGGGTGGGACACTACACCTGGGGTATCCCCAATGTATTCCATCATAAATGAGATAAACAACTTCAGTAATCAACTTGTACAGTCTTCATACAAAACAGGCTGGGATCGACCAATTCAACCCGACTTCATGATAAAATGTTTCAACACTCATTTTCCATGATCAATAATTTATCGATCAGCTAAACGGTTTCCTTTCAATAAAATTTTATGGGTGGGGGTAACTGAGGCAAGACCACTTTCCAGAACTCTACAATGCATGGTGGCCCGTGATTCCATTGAATATTTGCAAAGCGAGTAGTACCTTGATGAAAGGACCATGGAAAGAAACTAGTGTGTTGCCCAATCAGTCCGTGTTGGATTTTAACATCAACAAATCATCTGGTACAACCTGCAAACTATTTTGTCAAGAGCTCCTCTTGGTATATGCTGTGACGTGATTTCCCTGAACTTTGGCAAAGGAAACAACACTTTTAGCTTGCCAATCTGTGAAGTGACGACCACAACATACAACAAACAAACAATTTTGTCAAAAGCTGCACTTGTCGTGACATAACTTTGGCGGATAATGGACCAGACATTAACCAAGAGCAGAGAATTGCAGCTCGACAGTGACAATTAGGATTCTGGAAAGAGAAATAATTGGATACTTAAGCCATACTGTTGTCGGGATAGTGCTGTTATGGAAAGGAAAGACACAAAAAAACGAGCAATACCTGTTATGAAGATATTAACAGAGTCGCGTCTGCTTCACAAAAGCAACTTTCCTGATTTCTGTCTTGATGTATTTGATGGCTCAAAAGTTTGATCACATTTTCATCCTAAGAAAAACCAAGATATCACGAAAAGTCATTGCATGAACAGAAGCCATTCTCAAAATGATGACAACGGCTGGGTTCTGTAACAATTATCCTCCGGTTAGTGATCTTCGATGCCAGTTTTGTGACAGTGTGGCAATCTCCGCATACACGGAGGTTTCTCACTATTCTAATCTCCATCCCTGGCTCTGTATTCAAAAGAGCAAATGACATGGCAAGCCTCTGATTGTAGAGGAAGGATCCTTTCTTCTCATCCTTCACATTATGCAATACCGAACTAGTGTCTGGAACACAACCCATCTTCCCCTTATTTTCATTCAGCTCAGTCCATATTTTATACATTCCTTTCTTCTCTTCCTTCACACTATGCAATACCGAACTAGTGTCTGGATCACAACCCATCTTCCCCTTAATTTCATTCAGCTCAGTCCATATTTTATACATTCTTTCATATTGTGGGTGAGATTGATCACCTACTCTAAATGCATGCATGGGTTCTTGATCTCAACACAACTGCAACCTGGAGTCTTATTTGACCCAGTTCTTCTAATCACCACTCTTTATCATTCAAGCATCAGCCCACCTTCCAACCTGTGCATATATGTTTGATAGAACCATACATGAGCAGATACTACAAGAAAAGAGAGTATATCCCATATTTCAAAAACGCCCTCAATAATAAAAAAATATCGGCAATAGATTATTGGTGTTTTTTTTTTCCGGTGTTTAGTAAATGCCGGCAATAATATAGTCGCAAAAAATTTCTATTATTTTTTTTGCTGTCAAAATAATCTTTTTTCGGCGTTATATGCAGCATTTGAAAAACACAAGCCAAAAAGAGTATTTCTCAACATTTCATTACTAAAATGCTGAGATTTTTTCAGGCATTTCTAGGTGAAATGCCGAAAAAGTCCCAACATTTTTATGAATGGATTTAGGGTTTAGCGTTTTACCAAAAACTCATCAGAATTCCCTCCATTTCTCTCAAAACTAGTGTTTCTCTCAAAAACGCTAAAAAATTCCATGCATTTCTCGCAAAAACGGTGGAAAAATTTTGATGTAACGATAGAATATTTTTAATTTTTTAATAGATATCTTATATCTAACAAATCCTACTAAAATACTAAAAGATATAAAATATTAAAAACTAAAATCTTAACATATATATTACATTGACATAATAGTCTAAAAATTACATGTCATTGACAAATTATATATAAAGTCCTCGCAAAATAACATACATATAAATCACAAATTAGATGAATAATCATGATTACAATATATCTAAATCCTTCATATATGAGTGTAGACCATAAATTGATTTTGATCTCCCTATAAGAATGAATAATATATTTGTAACGCATAAAATAAAAATACATATTATAATATAGGTTTGGATGATTACTTCATGAGGTAAAGAAAAAGTATATGGATCTCCTCTGAAGCTCGCTAGTGTATCGAATTCGTGATTGATTCTAAATTGGTTTGCTGCATCCAAAACTTGTATATTTTCATTCATATATTATGTCGTATGAAATAATAATATACAATAAAGAAATAAGTTAAGTTAAATAATAATTAAATATCATGAAGGCAGTAGTGTGTCCACTATCAAGATGAGCCTCTAAGATTGCAAAAGCACTCTTAACCTAAATATTGTCTCCTAAAAAAATCAACACGTATATCTACTTGTTCTTGTACCCGTACATTTATAAGCACATCTACTTCAACATTTGTATAAGGATGTCCAACACGATCACCCTCAAAGGTACTTTAGATACTTGTGTAGACATGGGTCCTAATTCAAAAATTTGTAGTCGATCATATCTCTCATGACCAAAATATTTTGACATGAATCTCATTTTAAGTTGTAATATCTGATTGAGAATTCTCTCGTAGTGCTTGTCGCATTTGTTTAATTTGGGCAAATAAACAGTCAAAGATGTAAGTAGATAAGTCATGAATAAAATAAGAAAATACATTATATATAATTCTCACTATTGTTTTTATAAATGTTGTAACATCTTATTACGTCTGATATTGAACTACAACACAAAATGAACAACATATATAAAAATATTTATAGAATATATAGAGTTAAAATTTATTACATTAATGCAAATATAGTCCAAATAACATAAGAAAAGTGATCTAATAGAAAATACTCAAATTTCTCAAGATGATCCCTCCAACAAGAAAATAAAATACTCCACAAATAAAGTAGCTCCAAGCATAAACATGAGCATTTGCACATGAAAAATCTTGATAATGCTTCATATGTTTTGGGTATTAAAATATATAAAGATAGAAAGTATCGATTGCTTTGGTTTTTTCAAAAATATAATATGAATAATTGTAAGGCTAGAAAATCACTTAAAGTCAAATGTAACAAATTCAATCTTTAACAATATCCTCAAAATGAGATTGAAAGAAAGGATATGTAGAAAATTTCTTATGTATCAACTATTGACAGTTTGATGTACTTGATAATATATATTCGTTCAAATATTACTTTTTTATGAGACTTTTTAACAGATATTAGAGTAATTTAGGAATGCTTTATTAGAGAGCAGTTAAAAAGGTTTTTCACTATTTAAAGAAAACCCATATGCGCTCCTATTTAATGGTTGTAAATTATTAAATATTCTTGGATACACACACTTTGATTAAAAAGGATATGAGAACAATTTGAAATCAATATCTACTTATATGTTCACTTTAGTAAAGGGGTTATTTCATAGTATAATATGAAACAAACCACCATTACTTTATCAACTATGAAAGTAGAGTACATAACTTATTATAAGACCAGTAAACATGCGATGTGGTTAAAATATTTTCTTTCTAGCCTCAAAATAGTTAATTATATTGACAGGTCAATATAAATAGTTTGCGATAATGATATAACTATATCTGTTATTAAAGATTCTAGATGTCATTCCAAATCAAAGTATATTGAACTATAATTTCATTATATCCGTGAAAAGGTCCAAAAAAAGGATATTATTATTTCATGAATCTCCTCTACGAATAACTTGACTGACCCAATGACTAAAGGTCTTGCGGAAAAAATATTTAAAGGGCATATCAATTGTGTGAGAATAGTTTATAAAAATAATATCATGTTTTAATTATTACATACAATGTGTGTGTTAATATTCTGTTTATTAGTAAAATATTAGTTTTTTAATTTGAAATGATTTCATTGATGTATTTTATTTTAAATCTTCCAATTTGGAAAATGAAGTCCTTAGGAATGTCGTGGGTCACAAAGTAGATTTGTAATGGCCACTTATATGAGCAACTAGTAATCATGTATAAGTGATTCCTAAAATACTTGAGATGAAGATATGATTGGACATTATACACCTATTTTATACTTCTCATTTAGATAATGCGTATTAGTACTTGTGAAATATCTTTAGTAAAATTTATACATCTAAGTAACATGTTTTTAAGAAAAACACGAAAGGAGCAATCTGTCAGTAAAAAAAACATAGAAATTCTCACTACTATTATATTTTATTATATGCTTTATTTCGCTAGTACATTATCTATATTTATATTTTGATATTATTTAACTCAACTGATGTAATACTTTATTTACTTTGACATGAAAATAGTTAGTATACTATTAGTATGCATTCATTTGTGATTGAGCATGTATGAGGATTATTAAGGAAAAGTGATACAGTTCATTGCTTCTAAATTGTACAATTGGGATTTTATGTGAAAACTGATTACTTGAACGAGGATTATTAAGGAAAAGTGATACAGTTCATTGCTTCTAAATTGTACAATTGGGATTTTATGTGAAAACTGATTATTTGAAAATTATTTTCAATATACATCTATCTATATATGTATAAATAAATAGATCTATAGGTCAAGTAAGGAATTGTTAATCCTGTGGCTTTAGACGCTATTTATTGGTTTGATTTTAGATGAGTTTAATTGTGCAATTTAGATTAGATAGTTTGGAAATAAAATGAGTAGCTCAAATTTGATTGTCTAATTAATATTTAGATGATAATGGATAATAGCATAAATGTAACTAAATTTTATATATGTGCTCAATTGGGTATTCTATAATAGGTTAGAATATTTTTTTTATATGTCCAATATCTAGTCTCACCTTACAGTTGATTGATCGAAGGAGAATAAATTTTATGCGCTTAAATCTAATTGAAAACTTGGATTTGAATTGATTTATTTGAGTTATTTGATTATCGAATCTTTTTATAACTATTTTGACCTTATTTATAATTATGAAACTTTGAATTTGTAGTTACTATAACCCTTGGGGGGTTTTTTGTGAAAATAAAACCTATGTTTTTTAAGTTGCTGAGAGTAAGTAGAGAACAAGTGCAATGAGTTTGAGTTTTCGTTCTTTGTTCTCTTCTAATAATGAAATAAAAATAGAACCCATGAATTTTATTTCAAAAATTTGTCCTCCTATTTAACTCGAGTGATAAAAAATCAAAGTTGATCAATTAAAATTTGCAAAAAAAAAAAGTTTTAAAATTTTGTTTCGAACGCTAAAGTGTGTAAATTCATTTAATTTGATTTTATATATTTTTTTTCCTGGGTTTTACATCGAAGGATAGTATTCAAGTCCATATAAAAGAGGTTGAATGCTCGTAAAGAGAGATTGGTTAGACCAATATATTTTTTTCGAAACTCGGATGAATTTAATCTTTTTATGTTAATTTAATTAGCAAAATAGAGCCAAAATAGATCCTGTGAATATTATAATCTAATCACTGGGAGATAGTTGTTTATAAAATTTAATAATTCGAGTAATTATTTTACAAATAATAATAAAATAAGTAATTTTTATAATTTTACTATAATGTTGGAATTGTTTGATTAAGGGACAGACTGGGAAAGCAGAAGATCACCAAGAGCATTCTTGAATTTTCTTTCTTTGACCAAATAAAATGAAAAAAATGTTTGGCTTAACTCAACCCAGCGATTTATCTAACAAAGAAGAATTCCAGGAGTCATATGTTACATTTAAAAAGTTAGGGACCGCACACAATTTAAAAAAAATTTGGGGACTAATATGTAATTATTCCAACTAAAATATTAGAGCCAAGGCACGTACAACTCTAGTTTATACCAGCATGGACTCCAGGCCATTTGTGAGGCTGTAAAGTAAAAACTAAAACTAAATTTACAAGACCATTTTTTGAGAGTTAAATTCAAAAAAAAAAAAAAAAACTTCACAGCCCTTGATGTTGGATAAATCTCTTCAGAAAGCTTCAGGGAAATCAAACACAAAATGAACTCCGTTATTGTGGAAAACTGTTATTTGGAAGCTTGTACACAATATAAAACAAAAAAAGTACAACTCAAAAATAGTTATACATCCCACACACCACACCATAATTCCTTAGATTACACAGTTACTAGTGCGACCATCAAGGCGAAATAGGTTAAATGGCTGACATTTACATCATTGCATCTCCAGTTGGTGAGCATACCTTCAGGTGCTCCACCTTCAATTTCTCCCACCTGGGAAGCAGATGCTTAGCCTTCTTTGTGACACTCTTTTTAGCCCTTCAATGTAACTTCAACAAAGAATAACAATCTTCTTAATATAAATCTATGCAAAATGCTGGATGAAGCTTCCATCGGCAGTCAACTGCACTCTCTTCGAATCAATTGAATGACTACTATCATACCATGGCATGTGAATTTCAGTGTAATAATCTTACATATATGTGTCAAATGATGAAAACCTTCTTATCTGTTTCTGCTGGCTTGTAGCTTGCTCATGCCAGCCACCAGGTCTTCTCCACAGGCTTTTGTGTTTTTGTCAGTAGGTTTCGGGTTCCTGGCCTTGAGCCAAGGATGTTGCAGGCAATGTGCTGCTGTTGGCCGCTTCTCAGGAGCGAAGTCAAGAAGTGGGCAGAGGAACTCCGCGAGTTCTTGAGCATCAGTTTCTGGGAACTTGTATTTCTCAATCAAAAGACGGTCCAACGGCCAGAATTTCAGCCTTCTAATCCTCTTTAGGTCTCCATATCTGTCAAAATAGTCCTTTGATCGGGAACCAGTGGTGGCAATCTGGACTCACAATAGAATGAGGTAATTGGTAACAGATAACTGAAGTAGTGAAGTGAAAAAATTACCCTCACCTTTCGTGGCATCTTTCCGAGAAGTTCCATCATCAGTGCCAAGTGATCCTGCAAACCAAAGGAGTGGCCGTCTTAGTAAGTTCAGACTGTGCCAAATGCTTTTGCAAGAACTTAGACAATTAGAGACAAAACTTGAGCAAGCCAAAGATTGCTAAGTTAAACCAGTGAAATTATACACCTCCCCTAGTCTATGCTTATTAATTTTGATGAACCTCGTTGTTCCCAAAGTGTCAAAAGTCAAAACATCAAACTTCACACCCATGTAAAGGCACATATAGCTTGAGGGTTCTTTATCGTGCAAGATATTAAACCATAACCCAATGAAATAAGCATAGTATACCATATTCTACACCACTAAGACAGACTGAGCAAAACCTCCACCTCAATTTTGCGTCTGTCAATATATTTGGACAGAAAATAAAAGTTCCAGTTTAGCAAGAGTAGTTATTAAAAAATACTACTCAAGCTACAAATCAACAAACACAAATAATTCGAGACTGAAGTGTTCCTTATGTTTCTTGATAGCACCAGGTTTACATTATTCAATATTAACCTACAAGCAGTATTCTACTAAAAAAATATCAGAGCCATTATCATCTCCAAATTTTCTTTCATATTTTCCTTTCATGTGTCAACATTGTCCTGACTGACAGAACACCTAGAGGAAATAGGATTCAACCTTTCACTTTATCCAAAGGATTCCAACACTAACAGGAGCAGCAGCTCATTATCCCAATGTGAAGCAAGGTTTTCCCCTCTGTGACAGCATAAAAGGGTTAGGCCTGTCCCAAGTAGGTTGACACCCAACTAAAAAAGAAGCAAAAGATATATGTGAGCTTCTCTCAATTGTCAGTTCCAGGTGATGACACAGATTAGGTTCTTCATTTATGCTTGCACAAAGGATCAAAACAAATGGCAGGCTAAATGTACATGGCAAAAACAATGGGTAAAATAGATATTACTGATTTCATTTTGCAAAGTGCCACAAGAAGTTCATAACTTTAATGGAGATGTTTACTTTTATTGTAAGTATCTATCATTCCTTTGTTTACATACTATCCGAATAAACATAGTATACATAGGCACTTATATCTTTCTTCTAACAATGGTCATGCTTCAGGTGCAGCTTATAGGTGTCATAAGAAGAACTCGAATAAATTGCATTTGAACCAGTGTTCATGAGATCCTGCTTGCAAAAGCTAAACAAAAAGCATGATATCCTGAAGCTTGCTCATATTGAATGCTAAGAAATGCTGCTGATAAACACGAATCAAATCAATCCTATCCCTTTAGGAGAATGAAGTAATAGAAAAGAAATAGCTTTTGCTCATGCTCGATTGTAATTGGATAGAAAGGTAGATATTCAAGTGTCTAATGAAGGATTTCAGATAACTTCACCTTGCTGCTTATCAGGAAAATATACCGGAGGCTAGGTTCATCACCAATGGCCACTAAGGCAGCCATGGATCCAACAAAGACAACCATTTAGCTTATAAAAAATCAAATAGAGGAAACCAAATACTAAGGCTAGTTTAACATGTGGCAATAAGGTAAACAGAGATCGAAAATGGAGCTTATTTTATGAACATTTAGTAAAGATAATTATATAAGGGATCATATTTTTCAGAACATTCTTTTTTTGTACTTTATTTGATGTGAAGGTTCAAGAAGTACTTGAAATCTAGGAACTTTTCTTGGTCCTTATTTTAGAAGTCATTGAATTTTTGTTTCAATAGTTCTTTTGTTTTATATGGTTTGAGAATTTAGTATGTGTTTTTTAACTTGATTGATGTTAGTGCTAGAAGCATTCATTTCTCTGATTTAGATGAAATTTGGAAGTTACAAGTTTTATTTTCCATTGAGATCCATGCAGAGTACCATGTTCATAAGATCAAGTTATAAAAATTCAGTAAAGAATCAAATGGAACATCCTCTCCCTCCTACTTTTTTCTTTTTCAAGCTTGTCCCCTTCTACTTGTTCCCTTTTTCTTCTTTTTGTTTGCAAAAGAGATATTCAAAACTTCAGAGATAGTATTCAGTTATGAATGACATAACCTAGTTTTCCTCTTTTTGAGTAAAACAGCCTTAGATGCTGAAAGCCATATTGGATGATGCAATAAGGATCTCACTGCTAACCCACTCTGGTGTCTAGTCCTGCAGAATCTCTATGCTCTTTATCCTTCATCTTGGTCCAACTCATTTCTTGCACAAGCAGACAAGTGTTTCTCATCAACATATGGTTTCTATATGTCTACAAGATGGTCAATTCATCAATAGATATAATCCTATTGACATTTTCAAGAAGGAAAAAAGGGGGTAAAATAGTACAAATAATGCATTTCAAGAAGAAATGTAATAAACTACACACAGTTGAACGAATGACAGTGTTGCTACTTTCAAGTTTTTGACTTGGATCAACACACTTATCACAGTTTATTGGAAGATATTGACAAAAGCAAAGGAAAGGGCAGGTAGAAAAAAGAGGGAAGAAAGATACCTCATCTTCACTATAATCTTGGCCACCCTTAGGAGAAAACAACATGTCACCAGTAGCGAGCTCAAAAGCCATGCATGCAAAAGACCACAAATCAGCAGAGAAAGAGTATCCTGCCCCAAGAATAACTTCAGGAGACCTATACTGCCTGGTCTGAATTTCTTCCATAAATTGCTTATCAGCCCAACAGGCATTGCCAAAATCCACAAGCTTGCATCTCAAATCAATCCCTTCCAAGTTCCTCCCTCTTTGGGAAGCTCCTGCAATTGATGCCTTCCTCTCAGCAATCCTTGCTACAGCCCTCTTAGCCTTCTTTTTCAGCTTCTTCTCGATTTCACTAAGCACAACTTTAGTTTCCACACCACCCTCCGGCCTCTCAAGAATTGGTGAAAACCCAGACCGTATCGGATCCTTTTCTGCATTGATTGTCGAGAAAAGAAGCACATTCTCGGGCTTCAAATCTGTATGAATAATCCCAAGCTCCCCGTGCAAGTAATCTAGACCCACCAAAATAGACGTGCATATATCTCTAACATTATTCAACCCAATCCCTTTGTACCGGTTGTATCGAATAAGCCGGAGCAAGCTATCCCCAAGGAATTCAATAACCAGACACAGATGCTGCCCATTTGGACCAACATGTTTAAAATGATCCAGCAAGCGAATGATACACTTGGAATTCAACGGATCCCCTTCAGCAATTGCCGAGAGAAGCTCTATCTCATGAAGCGCAGCTTGCGCAAATTCCGCCGCACTCTTCTGAATTTTGAGAGCAACAAACCTCTGCAAAAATAGAAAAAAAATCATCATCAATCCTTTTTTTAACACAAAGGCATTAACAATATAATAAAGCTAATAACTTTCAACAATAAACAGCACCAAAAAGAAGAAAAAATGACGAAGATCAAAGAAAACCCAATCCTTGGCAGCAGATCCATAGCAAAACGCAACAGATCCATAACAGCAGTGATCCAATCAGCAATTTTCGATACAACAACAATCAAATTCACGCAATTCAATCAGAATCCTCATACAAAATTGGTCGGATTTGATCAGGGAAAATAAGGCGAGATCATCATGGTGGATTACGTTGGATTGGGTGTCGAAGGCGAGCCAGACGGTGGAGAAGTGGCCCCAGCCGAGCTTGCGCTGGGCGATGTAGCGGCCGACGGCGAAGGTGTCACCGGGGCGGACGGCGTGGTATCCGCCCTTCCGGTAGGCGTCGAAGCCCTCGTTTTCCTCCTCCGACGAGGACGAGGAGCACGACATTATCTATCGCTGCTGAATCGGATCGAATTGAATTGAAGTGTTCGATGAATTCAAAGAGGGGAAGGAGATGTGTCCTGGGGTCGTTGGTTGACAGATGGTTTAAGCTGAGAATAATAATGCGATAATGCATTAATGATCATGGATTAGATCCGACTTTTCCGTGGGGCTGTAAAAAGTAAAAACAAGAATTTTTTTTATAAAAAGCACAAAATAACTAATCTCGCTTTTTACATATAACCTCTAAAAATAGTTAAATCATATATTTTAAAAAAATTCATAAATACTTAATAATTTTTTCATTTAATTTTCAAGAAGTTCTAGATCTATAGATTAAAATGTTATTTTTTAAGAAAAATATATCCAATATATTTTTTAATAATTATAACCAAAAGGTTAAAATATCTTTATTATATTCATTGAACAATTCTTTACAAATATAGCAAAATCATGGGAAGCTCAAATTTTGAATTTTTAAATAAAATTTTTTTTTCATGTGCAGAATATCGCTTCTACCGTTGAGAGAAGATATATTAAGTTAAGGGATAAATTGACATTTTATCTCTTAATTTAAACATAATTAGTCTTTTCTCATATTAGTTGAGTCCTAAGAACTTAAAATATGGTCAAAAATAAAAAAAAGTTATATATAATTATGAAAAAGTTAAAGAAATTTAGTTATTTTTTAAAAATTATACTTTAAAAAAAATTTTAATCTAATTTTTTAACAATTAGTCATCGTATTTTTCAAATTCTAAATTAGGATTTTTGTAATTTTAGATTTGCTGATAATTAGGACTTGTCAAAAATCAACTTGTTCTTTCTGGCAATTTAATCTATTTTCACTCTAAAAACGACGTTTTTTACACACAACCTTTACAAAATACCTAAATTATATATAGCTCTCTAATTTTTTATAATTATATATAATCTTATTCTTTACATTTTTAGGAAAAATTAGGTCTTTTTGGTCCAAGTGGCCCAAAAAATTAAATTATAGGACCAAAAAAATTAAATTACAGTTGAGTTAAAGAGTAAAAAATATTTATTTTACCTCAAATCTCAATTTTGGATCAATAATTCACACAAAATATACCATATACGAAACAGAAAGTAGAATAACAAAATGTGAAGTAGAAAACAGAATTAGGGTTCGATCCACCCATATATAGATTTCTTCCCAAATTTTTCAAACATTTGTGATTGGAGTTTCAGGCTAACCTTGTTACTTAAATCTTTACCCTTTTGTGGTGGTAATGTTTATTTTCTAATTAGATGTATCAAATTTGAAATTATTGTGTTAGTAAAAAAAAGTCAACCAAATATTGCTCTACATCCTCTCAAATTGTTATATTTATAATCAAATTCTCCAATGGCTATATAAAAATATTTTGGTCATGTGGTAATAATTTTCGGAGAATATGCCACGTGTATTTTCTACAAAAGTTAACTCTCTTCATTTAAAGACCTGAGATCTCTCTAAAAATTAAAGAAAAAAAGTATATATAATTATAAAAAAAGTTAAAAGATTATATGTAATTTAGCTTTTTTTAGGATTGTGTGTAAAAGACTCTATTTCTAAACTATTTTTCTCTTTTTAATATGTCCTATTAAGAACGTGAATTGGTTGATTGACTTATCATACTTTACTTTTAGTTACCTTAGTAACCTTATGATATTGGAATTCACAGCGGAAGGTTCATGAATTACCTTATTCTCAAATAATACAAAAAATAAAAAGTAATACAAGATAAAAAAATTAACAAAAAAAAATATAGCGATATATGTATTTCACCTAAAATCGAATTACGCCTATAGAGGGAGAGAGATATCCACTATCAAAAAACTTTACAATAGTCTACAAGAAAAACTTCATTTTTTCTTACTCAACTAAACACTTTCACTAAATCTTAGGCAATGCCTACACATTCAAAAAGAATCTCCAAAAAATATCATGAGAAAACATCATGAGAGACCACCGAAAAATACTAAAAAGACCTATATATGAGAGCCAACACTCTCTATTTTTCTCTTCTTTTTATTTCTCTCTAGTTCAATATCAGCACTACACCACGCCAAAACCCTATGTATTACTAGAATATTTATAGACTCTTATTGAGTCAGAGTTTTGCTCTAATTATAACTCCTAATATTACATAATAAGTATTCAAAATCAATCATAAGTCCAAATTCAACTTTGAATTATTACTTTGACTCAAACTCCAATCCAAGTTCTAGACATTCAAACTTAATAATCTCCACCTTGACTTAAACTCAAGCATGCCACCATCACGAAACTTCAGTCATCAACTCTCATCCACCTCTCCTCCTGGATTACTAACTTATTCAACTAATTGTAAGATGCGAGGTCGAACCAATCTTAAATTCACTCTTCATTCATATAGTCTTGTACTTCTAAAAATTTTTCAGAAGACCTGTGTCTGCTGCCATAGCAAAAGTAACTCAAAAAGAATATCTATCGCCCATTAAATCACTTTGAGCATCATGTTTCCTTTTCACTACTATAGCCATCGAAACTTCACATACAATGGTGTTTCCTACTAATCGATAAATATTGTTGCACTTCCTTTATTTTATCAAGATTCTAATAGCATGCATCATTTTCATATCTCCATTTCTCACCGAATAATTATAATCTTTTGAATCTAGTACACCAAGTGAAATTATATTTTTCTACATCTTGGGAATATGTCTCATTCCAGCAAGAGCATGAACCACTCCATCAAATATTTCGATTTGGATTATTCCCACACCGACGATCTCACAGGTCAAATTATCACCAACCAAATAGTACCTTCTTATTCTCCTCATAAAAAAGTAAATGAATCCTTCATAAAACAAATATTGTAAGAACTATTAGAATCTAAAATCTACTCACTAGAAGTGTCGATTTATGCGGATACTACAAAAACATTTTCGTCCGCATTATTCTCAGAAGCGTTATCTGCTACTATTGTTACTATATTTAAAGACTGTCTTCCCACGATCTAGATAATGTCATCTAATGTAACTATACTTCTTACATGAATAACATTGTACCTTTGCCTTTGATTTTGATTTGGACTGCTGTTTGTCTTGTCCATATTCTCTCAATCTTCCTTTTTCATAAACCACCAATCTTTCACCAGTCTTACTATTGATATTAAAATTTTTCCTCTTCTCATTAGAAGAAAGACTAGCTGTCACCTACTCCATCTTGAGAGTTTCTTTATCATAAAAAATTATGGTCACAATATGATCGTATAAAATAGGAAAAGACATTAGGAGAATCAGTACTTATCGTTCTCTTCAAACTTCACATTAACTTTCAGCAAATTATTGATAATCTTATTGAAGGTATTCAGGTGATGCAATATAGTTATGCCTTTGTTCATACGTAGTCCATATAACTGTGTTTCAGGTAGAACTTGTTCGTGAGGCTTTTTGACATGTACAACTTCTCAAGTTTTGTCCAGATATCCATCATCGTCTCTTCATCAATGACATTGTATAAAATCTCATCAATCAGGCTTAGAATAATTAAATTTAATGTCTTTTAATCTATTTCCTTCAACTCTTCATTGCTTATTTTGGCAAACTTCTTTTCTTTAATCTTTAATATCTTTTGTAAATCTTGATAAATAAGAATTGTCTTCATCTTCTTTTGTCATAAGGTAAAATTTATCTTGCCATCAAATTTATCCGCCTCGAGTAAGAACTTTGTCATCTTAGTTATTTCCTCCTAAACTTTAATACCAATTGTTGAGATTCGTAGCAAAGGATTCACGAATCACCTTAGTCTCAAATAATACAAGAAATAAGAAGTAATATAAGATAAAAAAAATAACAAGAAAAGATACAGTAATATACGTAGTTCACCCAAAATCAGGTTATGTCCACCGAGGGAACGAGAGATCCAGTATCAGAAGATTTTACACGAGTTTACAAAAAAGACATCATTCTTTCTTACCCAACTAAACTTTTTCACTAGGCTTTGGTAACGTCTCCACCTTCAAAGAGAATTCCCAAGAGAACACTACGAGAAACCACTACAAGAGACCACTAAAAAGTACTAAAAAAACTCACACATGAGATCTGATACTCTCTCTCTTTCTCTTTTCCCTATTTCTCTATTCTTCTCTCTCTATTTCTCTCTAGTTCAATATCAGTATTACACCACACCTAAATCTTATGTATCATTAGAATATTTATAGGTTCTTATTAAATCTAAGTTTTACTCTAATTATAATTCATAATAGGGATAATTACGGGTGACCCCCCGTAATTAGCCTTAATTACGGTAAACCCCCCGTAATTTCCGTAATTACCCCCACCCCTCAAATTCGCCCATATTTACCCACAGCCCCCTGATTGTTATTTAATCAAATTTTTACCAAAAAATTCCGATTTTACCCCCGGTTATTTTACATATACCCCCCTAAAAACTTACTTTTTTATATTTAACCCCCCGGATTTTGTGTTTTTACAAATAACACCCCGAAAGAAATCAGATTTACAAAAAAGTCCTGAAAATTCGGATTTTTGCAAATAAACCCCCGGAAATTATTCCGATTTACAGAGAAGTCCCCGAAAATTCGGATTTTTTCAAATAACACCCCGAAAGAAATCAGATTTACAAACAAGTCCTCGAAATTAGAATTTTTGCAAATAAACCCCTGAAATTATTCTGATTTACAGAAAAGTCCCCGAAATTCGGATTTTTGCAAATAACACCTCGTCGCGCGGGCGGGGACGGGGGGAGGCCGGCAGGCGGCGGGAGCGGAGGCGGCGGGAGCGGAGCCGGAGGCCGGTGGCTGGAGCGGAGCCGGAGGCCGGGGCGCCGGCGCGCCGAAACGCGGGCGCGGACGGCGACGGCCGAGGCCGTTCCGCCCCCGCGTGCCGGGGACGGAGGCCGAGGCCGGCGCGCCCGCGTGCCGGGGACGGACGGCCTTGGCCGTTCGCGCCCGCATGCCGGCGTGCCGGCCTCGGCCTCCGTCCCCGGCACGCGGGGGCGGAACGGCCTCGGCCTCGGCCTCCGCTCCCGCCGCCGGCTCGCCGGCGCCCCGGCCTCCGCCACCTTCACCGGCGCGCGGGCGCAGATTTTTGCAAATAACACCCTGAAATTATTCCAATTTATAGAAAAGCCCCGAAATTTTGATTTTTGCAAATAACACTCCGAAATTATTCCGAATTACAAAAAAGTCCAGAACTTTCTTATAAAATCCTCTTCTTCCTGTAGCCCTAAACGTATCTGCGCCGCCGCCGCCGCCGCTCTGCTCTGTCGCTGCCGCCGTCGGTCCCTGCGCAGCTGCTGCGGTCGTTGTCCCGCCGGCTCGCCGTCGCCGTCCGCTCGCTGCCCTGCGCCACCCACGCCGTCGCTGCTCTGCGCTGCGCCCCCCACGACTTGGCCGTCGCCGTCGCCGTCTGCCCTCGCGCCGTTGCTGCCCCGCCGGCGAGAACACCGCCGTCCCGTTGCTGCTGCCCTCCTTCGTCCTCAGTAAGCCACCATCTTGTTCTTTGTTGTTGCCCCGCCTCCACCTCCTCCCCGCTCGACGGCCTCGAACCCATCCACCACTCCCGTCCCTGCCCCTGCTCCCAGACGGGCTCCGACACCCCCGCCCCTCCCCCTTTGCCTCACTGGCACCCCTGTCCCCGCCCCTCCCCCGCCCCCCGCCCGCCGCCCCCCTGCTCCCAGACGGGCTCCGACACCCCCTCCCCTGCCCCCAGACGGGCTCC
The DNA here is from genome assembly GCA_005019695.1 of Trichopus zeylanicus subsp. travancoricus. Taxonomy (NCBI): domain Eukaryota; kingdom Viridiplantae; phylum Streptophyta; class Magnoliopsida; order Dioscoreales; family Dioscoreaceae; genus Trichopus; species Trichopus zeylanicus. The sequence goes on along the minus strand of RXID01014474.1, from coordinate 363,988 downwards.
GACACCGGCGCCCCTTCCCCTTTGCCTCACTAGCACCCTTGTCCCCGCCTGCACCCCCCTGTCCCCGTCCCTGTCCCCGTCCCTGTCCTCGTCCCTGTCCCCAGACGGGCTCCGACACCCCCGCCCCTCCCCCTTTGCCTCACGGGCGCACACCCCACCACACCCGCCCCCACCCCCCACCGCGCCCCACACACTCCTCCCCCCCGCCCCCAGCCCTTTGCCCCTGCCCCCTGGCCCTAGAACGGGCTCCGACACCCACCGCCCCTCCCCTTTGCCTCACGGGCGCAACACCCACCACACCCGCCCCCCAGCCCAAAACCCCTCCACCCCCCCCCCCCCCCTGCCCGCCCTCCCCCCGCCCCCCGCCCGAAACACCCCAACCCCTTGGCCCCGGCCCTCGCCGCCCCCTGCCCCAAGAGGGGCCCGACAACCCCCGCCCCTCCCCCCTTTGCCGCAACGGGCCCTCCCCCTTTGCCTCACGGGCGCACACCACCCACCCCCCCCAGACGGGCTCCGACACCCCGCCCGCCTACCCACCACTCCAACCCCCACCACCCTTTCCACCAAGCCACCTGTTACAATTTTTTTATCTATTTTTTTTATCTAATTTTTGATATTGTGTATTTACAGATGGCTGATTCAGAGAATCTGGTACGATTAGTGCTCCATTATGGAGGATATTGGAAGGAAGTTGAACATACTCAAAGAAGGAAATATGTATTTGGTAGGCAGAAATCTTTACTGGTTGATACAAGAAAATACACATTTGCAGAATTATGGACCGAAGCTTGTAAATTGGTCAAAGCAAGGACAAATGAGTTACTTGTGATCAAGTATTTGTATCCAAACAGCAGTCCTCCAATTTATATGTCAATTAGCAGTGAAATTCAGCTGGAAGCAATGTGGACAATAATTCAAGACTTGAAATATAGCAATATCTATATATCAGTGGAGGACATAGGTGATCCTTTATCAGTGGTGTCTGCACAAAGGCTGACTCCTTTGACAGGAGAATCTTCTGTGTATCACAGTGTGCAAAGAGATGAATATATTGATTCAGATTTAGATGATTGTCCTTCTGATTCTAGTTTTCATAGTTTGATGTATTCTTCTGATGATGATGAAGATGAGGAGGAGGATGATGATGATAATGATGAGTTAGTTGCTGAGCAGGATCAAGAAAATATAAGACAAGGCGAAGAAGAAGGAGTAGAAGTCAGAGCGGAAGATGATTTATTGCCTTTACTTGAAGATAATTTGAATGCCAATGTTTTGAACATAGGAGATATATTTGAAGATGTACATGCATTCAGATTGACTCTTAGACAGTACTGTATTGTACACAGATTTCAGCCTTTGTTTGTGAAGAATGAGCGTAACAGAGTAACAGTCAGATGTGCTGCTGCGAATTGCCGATGGAGGCTTCATGCTTCAGAGAGATCTGATGGTTCAGGTTTTCAAATAAGAAAAATGGAATCAGCTCATACTTGTATTGCTATCAATACTTCTGGAAACAAAATGGCAAATGCTGAATGGGTAGGCAATCAAGTTTTGCATTGGATGTGTATTGACAAGCAAATCACAGTCAAGCAAATACAGAATATGATGAGTGAGAAATACAGTCTCAGACTGACTTATATGCAGGCATGGAGGGGAAAAGATTATGCTTACAGGATTATTCATGGTAATGAAGAAGAATCTTTTAATTTATTTCATTCGCTGAAGGTAGAGTTGGAGATGAGGCATCCTGATAATATTGTGCACATTGCTCAGTGTCCAGATATGTCTTTTCAGAGATGTTTTATGTCATTACATGCTTGTAGGAGAGCTTTTCTTACTGGATGCAGACCTATACTGGGAGTTGATGGATGCTTCTTGAAAGGGAAATATAAAGGCACATTGCTTTCAGCTTGTGGAATTGATGGGGAGAATAACATAATTCCAGTTGCATGGGCAGTTGCAGAAGCAGAAACATACCAATCTTGGTTATGGTTTCTACATAACTTGCAATGGGTTATTGGAAATTTGAATAGCTTGGCTATTATTTCAGATAGGCAGAAGGGTCTTTCTGATGCTGTGAAAAATATTTTCCCATATGCTGAGCATAGAGCTTGTATCAGACATGTGATTGCAAACTTGAAAAGATCGTACCCTGGGAAAAGGTTAGAAAATTTGGTTTTTAATGCTTCAAATACATTTTTGCCTACTGAATTCGTGAAATACATGGAAAGGATTAAACAGCTATCCATACCAGCTTGGCAGTACATGAAAGAAATAAATGATTTTGCATGGAGTAGAAGTCACTTTAATCATTTAGTGAAATGTCATTATGTGACTAACAATATTTCTGAGTCATTTAACAGTTTTATTCAAGATGGCAGGGAGCTTCCCTTTCTTGAATTACTTGATTTCATCAGGCAGAAGATAATGGTGAAATTTGCCACAAGAAAAAATGAAGGATCCCACTGGTCTGGAAAGCTAGTACCAAGAATAGAAGCTTTTATTAGGAAAGTTTCACAGGCACAGGGCGGATACCGTATTTGGAGGTCTTCTGATGATATTTCAGAGGTTAGTGATCCTGCAGGCCGATGGATTGTGGATATAAGGCAGAGGATTTGTGATTGTAGGCAATGGCAGCTGACAGGAGTGCCTTGCGTTCACGGTATTGTTGCTCTCCTTGATATTCGGCTTGATCCTATTGATTTTGTTGATGACTACTATACTCTGGAGACATACAAAAGAGTATATGATGTTCCTGTCACTCCATTGCCAAGTAAGCAACTTTGGGTGTCTGTGCCAAATGCTTTGCAAGTACTTCCTCCACGTTCAAGAAGACAACCTGGTAGGCCTAAGAAGAAAAGGATTAAAGATCCAATGGAAACATCAAGTAGAGCAATATATGCTTGCAGTAGATGTGGTCAGCTAGGACACAACAAGAGAGCGTGTAAAGAGCCTCTTGGACTGCAACAACAAATTGATGTTTCTGGATCTAGCAGTACTCAACAATCAGTGAGAAACCAATATGTTGGAGAACGTGGCAGGGGAAGAGGAAGAGGAAGGTCTACCGTAATGACTTCAAATTTTAGTATGCATTTACCATGTGAGTTTTTCTTTTAAAAACTTGACAATTGTTTTTCTTATTTTATGTGATTTTGAAACAATACAATAATAAATGTGACTGTATTTTTTTGCAGGAAGTTCGTCAAATCTCTAGGATCAATTTTCATTTGGTAAACAGTCTTCTCGAAAATGATGATGATGTCATGTTGCTTGGTTATCATAACTATTGGTGCATTTTGTTTGCAGGTACATATTTCTGCTAAATAGACTGGGGAGAGTTAGATGGCAAGGTTTTGGATTAGCGATTCAGGAGGAACTGTCATATCTTTTATTATCCACCTCTCTTTTGTTGAATGAGAAATGAGGAGTGTTATTTATGACACTTGTTTCATTAATGTATTTAAAAATTTTGATTTATAAGGAATAATCGAATGTTTCCTTTTTTTTGTTGAATATTAAAGGTTTGCTTTTGTTGGACAACAGCAGAACTTGTTATATTGTCTTGTGTCTTGAACTTTCTAGCTGCTATTACTATCTGATTACTGATTAGGCTATATTGTTCTAGCAAACTGCAAGTTTCTATTATTGTTCAGACAGGCTATATGTTATAAAATCTCATGAATGATTGTCATTAATTAGGAAGTGGCTTTATTTATAAATAACTTCAAATTTTATTTATTTTATAAGTAAATTTTATAAATAAATCATTGAAGGTTATAAAACTTAAAATTTAAAAATACAAATTTCATATTGTACATTTACAAATAGATTCCTTGATTTTTTTTAAAATAAATCAATATTTTAATCATTTTTTATATTAAATTTCACGCAAAATACAGTGAAAGTTTAAATTTTTCAAATTTCAAATTACAAGTTTACTATTTTTTACATTTAAAAATAGACGACCACCTTTAATATTTTTCTTTATAAATACGTCCAAAATTTATTTATTTTATAAATAAATTTTACAAATAAGTCATCGAAGGTTTCAAAGTTTAAAATTTAAAATTACAAGTTTCATATTGTACATTTACAAATAGACCCCTTCAATATTTTTATTTATAAATAAGTCTATATTTTTAATCATATTTTAAATAAAGTTTTACAAAAAAGACATTAGTGTTTTGTTCTATTTATAATTACAAATTTAATATTTATAAATTAAAAAATAGACCTTTAAATTTTTTTTTAAATTACTCTAAATTTTTTTAAAACTAATTTTTACATCTTTACATTAAAAATAGACCACCTTTAATATTTTTCTTTATAAATACGTCCAAAATTATTTATTTTATAAATAAATTTTACAAATAAGTTATCGCTTAAAATTAAAATTACAAGTTTCATGTTGTACATTTACAAATAGACCCCTTCAATATTTTTATTTATAAATAAGTCTATATTTTTAATCATATTTTAAATAAAATTTTACAAAAAAGACATTAGTGTTTTTTATATTTATAATTACAAATTTAATATTTATAAATTAAAAAATAGACCCTTAAATTTTTTTTAAAAAAATAACTCTAATTTTTTTAAAAAAAACTAATTTTTACAAATACACCCCTCGCCGGAGGCCCGACGGCGCGCCGGACGGCCAGCCGGCACGCGGCCGCGAACGGCCTCCGCACGCGGCCGCGAACGGCCTCCGCACGCGGCCGCGAACGGCCTCCGCACGCGGGACGGAGGCCGAGGCCGGCGCGCCGGCACGCGGGCGCGGACGGCCAAGGCCGAGGCCGTTCCGCCCCCGCGTGCCGGGGACGGAGGCCGAGGCCGGCGCGCCGGCGTGCCGGGGACGGACGGCCTAGGCCTTGGCCGTCCGCGCCCGCGTGCCGGCGCGACGGCCTCGGCCTCGGCCTCCGCGTGCGGGCGCGCCGGCCTCGGCCTCCGTCCCCGGCACGCGGGGGCGGAACGGCCTCGGCCGTCGCCGTCCGCGCCCGCGTTTCGGCGCGCCGGCGCCCCGGCCTCCGGCTCCGCTCCAGCCACCGGCCTCCGGCTCCGCTCCAGCCACCGGCCTCCGGCTCCGCTCCCGCCGCCTGCCGGCCTCCCCCCGTCCCCGCCCGCGCGACGGGGTGTTATTTGCAAAAATCCGAATTTCGGGGACTTTTCTGTAAATCAGAATAATTTCAGGGGTTTATTTGCAAAAATTCTAATTTCGAGGACTTGTTTGTAAATCTGATTTCTTTCGGGGTGTTATTTGCAAAAATCCGAATTTTCGGGGACTTCTCTGTAAATCGGAATAATTTCCGGGGGTTTATTTGCAAAAATCCGAATTTTCAGGACTTTTTTGTAAATCTGATTTCTTTCGGGGTGTTATTTGTAAAAACGCAAAATCCGGGGGGTTAAATATAAAAAAGTAAGTTTTTAGGGGGTATATGTAAAATAACCGGGGGTAAAATCGAAATTTTTTGGTAAAAATTTGATTAAATAACAATCAGGGGGCTGTGGGTAAATATGAGCGAATTTGAGGGGGGTGGGGGTAATTACGGAAATTACGGGGGGTTTACCGTAATTAAGGCTAATTACGGGGGGTCACCCGTAATTATCCCTAAAAGTAAAGCATATATCTTTAGTTTCAACTTTCAAACATAACACGACATCATATCATAGATATCTTAATACTGGAGTTTGTATAAGGAAACAATAAAGAATATAATGTACATTATTGTCAAATATACAGCAATTGTCTAAGACAATACCTCATAGTTCAAAACGTCATAAGATTACATCAAGAGCTGTAAGAATGCAATGAGAAATGTTTGAAGAACTCCAGATTGAAAAGTAAGCATCAAGGAGAAGAAATATCCTAACTTGCATTATAAGAGGAGTTTGTCATGAAACCCAGCATGGGGTTCACCTTGTTTGCCACTTTTTCACCTACACATGCGACTTCTTTGTGACGAAAAAGTACGGCTTTGTTTTATGCAAGTAAACCAAAATAGAAAAAATCATTAATATGATTATAGAAAATTATCTCAAATATAGTAACAACTAATAACCAATTAAACAACAATTAACTTATTTGAAATCAGTAAGTTAGATACGAGATTTTATATCAAAAAAAAGTGGACTATCACTTTGCATCCCATAAAGCTGTAGTTATTTGATTTTGAAGCATATCCACACTTCATACTTCATGTTGCGATATACAGGTGTCAGGTTCTGTTGTTTCATTGTAAGTTTTCATATCTTTTTTGGTGTTATCATCAACCTATTCGTTAGCCCAACACTCACGATACAGCTGGTCCTCACTGTAATTTCTATGTATGAAATTATGTAGTACATCACAAGCCAACATCATAGCATATTGTGTCTTGTAAAGATATGGTTGTATTTTACAGAATATTTGAAATCGTTGCTTAAATATGCCAAATGTCCTCTCGATATAATTTTTCAAACTGACGTGCATATGATTAAACTTGTCCTTTGGATTCTGATATTGACTCTATTGTGATCAAACTGTCCAATGTGATACCGTTCATTTCGAAATGGTGCGACAAAGTGGCTAGTATTGGCATAATTGATATGTACCTAAAAATAATCTATCATAAGCATTACAAATATTATCATTCGTGTTTAAACAAAAACAAAAATATGAGTTTCACCTTCAGGGGCCGAGAAATTGCCTCGTATTAAACATTCTTGTAAGACTCATGCGTCTGCCGCGATTCCTCCCAACCTCTACAAATGTACAAGAATTCCATATTAAAATACACAACTACCATAACATTTTGCTTAAGCAAACCATGTCTATCTTGAAATGAAAGTTGCATTTCTCAATTCATAATCACAGGTATATGCGTGTCATCTATTACACCGAGTGCATCCTATAATGAATAATTCATATGTTAGGGTTTTAATTTGACATTACTTTGAGAATTTTATAATCATTACCTCACCTTAAAAAATGGATATGCTCCTCCTCCATTAAGAATCGCAGGATGGACCGGAGCATCATCATGCAATAATTGTATATAGTCATTTTTGAGTGAGATAATGCCTTCCAAGACAATATTAAAGTACCTACTTATAGTCTCTGTAAAATGTTGAAATGTCAGTTGTAAGCTTCTGTTAGACGCCGCATGTGCAACTGAGTAATAAAATATCCCTACTTGTAGTTCAGATGATACATATATAGATACATTACTTTTCCGTTTAACTAACAATCTAGTAAGATGTAGAAACCTATGGGGCACAACTCTGAAGGTTCAAAAACATCAGTCCTCATTACCAAGTAAACCATACATAGTCTCCATTCCAGTAAAGGGTCGATTATTCAGTGAACGAGGTGGTCTTCTCATATAGGTTGAGGGGCCTTGTATCTGATCGAAAATGCTATCTTCCAACACACTCCATTTCTAACTCCTTGTTATTAATAATGTCTCACCAATTAGATATTTTTAGGTGCTACAAAGATAAACATACTTTGGCATAATATTCCCAATAAGGTCTATTTATAAATAGAGACCGACCGGTGTCACATGGACAATAATTGTGTCTTCTAAAAGATATCAGGGGGAATCACATGTAATACAAAATCCTAAATACAACAAATCACAAGAGAGGTAGCTTAAAGAACTCACGAGATATAATCTCAATGACACGAGTCGTCACATGTCCAATAGTTACAACAAACAATGATCGTACAAAAAGTTAATGACATGAGTCCTCACATGTCTAACAGTTAGAGCAATGTCAAAAAACATTGGCACAACAGTATGCATTAGAAAAGTTCCAATAAAAATTCATATGCAAAAGTTATTTGAGTGATAGATAATGCCTGAGTGATAGGTCATGTTTGTGCTTTTATACATTATCATATTTGAAGAGTAGATACACCGTGTTATACCTAATTATCACAAAAGTGACAAACTTTGTAAATTATGAGTAATAATGGCGATGAGAAAAAAGTAAATAATAAATGAAAATAACTCACCTTAGTAAAGAGGGACTAGTGCCTAGCATGGCTACTCATCTGGCAACCTACTCGAACTTATTTGATAGTTGAGCGGAGGACCCACTTGATCTACCAACATCTATTTCGTGGTTTGTATTGAATTCACTTATTCGCAAGTTAGCCCATAATTTTAATCCATCCGAGTCCTCCTCTCACAAAATATAATCTTATTGTCATGAATCCTTCAGATATTTAGCGCATTTCAATCTTTCTAGTCCGGACAAAAAACTAAAACAGAATAACTTGTCCAATTACTTGGCCTTCTTAAACTTGTATTCGGTGTATTCATCTCTACTACGAACATTCTTAAGAATTATTTCATCCAAAATATCATACTTTTTCTCTATGATATCTATCCACCTGTCTAACCTCTCATGATTAATATTTTTTGCAGGCTTGCTTGTAGTACTTCTTGTTAACTTTTCACTATGTCTACTATTGTTTTTTCCACTATTGTCATCCAATGCTTCAAGAGAACATTTCCCACATGGCCCAGAGGTATGGTCCTCACCATAAAGCAAGTTCCTCCGAGCGGTATGATTGACTGAGTCATCGTCGACCTTAGTATTTTGCCTCATTGGTGAGCCACTTGAACCGGATCCCTCTCGTGGTATCGATGATGCTTCAGGTGCACTTCTCAATGAATGCATACACCTTCCTGTCGCAATTGAGCTCTTCACCATCATTTTTACCTCAAAAAACTGAGGAAAACTATTGATCCAAGCATTTTTCATATTGTGGGTTATGCTTCAAGAAAAAGAAAGAACATTAGAAATAGAATTTCACATGATATTCGCAAAATTACAATGTAGAGTGTAACATACCATGAAAAAAAATCCTTCATTACTTCCAAATCTCCTGTTGTTGGCCTGTGGTGGTCGTAGTCCCATGTCCATCCACTCTTGTTCTTCATAAATTGAAAGTCATTATATCTTTTTTTTCAGTCTCTTCCATCTAGCCCTCATTTGCTCTACATCACATGACACTACAGATAATTCATTGAATCTTTCCACAACTCTATTCAAAAATTGCTTTCTAAAATTTTCATCCTTATTTCTTCCATCAACGTGTTCCTCCATTAGCAACCAAACAATAGAGTGTCCTCATCTGTGGCCCAATTTGGAGAGCATCCATTCCTGTCAAAAGACTGTTCAACTTGTTGACTTGACTTCTCCTTGCATTGTGTTCGAGGATTTCACCAAATTGGTGGATTTCGAGCATCCATTCTTGTACTAAAATTACAAGAAGTAAATAATTGTTTCAACCCAAGGAATGCAAGCATAATAACATCAAAACCTTTTCATCACAATAATATTCGACTATAATAGTAACTATTCTACAAAGCGTTTGACATTAAGATTTTTTTGGGCACATATAAGCATATTTTGGAGGCACAAACTGCAATTAAGAACATATTATTAGTTATTCATATGCAAAGCTTGATCAGTTAACCATTGAATCCTAAACTATGGTTAGTTTAGATTTTCATGAGGGTTAAATGACACATTAGGCAGGCGTGTCAGGGAGGAGGGTGGAGATATATAGGGTGCTATTGGTTGACAAGTTGGTGGTCTCTCTCACTTGGTCTTAGGTAGGCATGTTAAGGAGGAGGGTGGAGATATGCAGCTATGTGGAAGAGTTTTCAGATTAGTCTTGTTAAGGATGAACATGCAAGAATCAACCATTCTAAGGTGGAAATTCCCAAGGGTATTCGGGTGAAGATGTAGAGGGCACACAAGGGGTAGTCATTGGAGGAATGAGAGGGACTAGGGGAGAGTTCAAGGGGTTATTGATTGGAGAAAGGGTCCACTACCTGAGATTCAGAGAACTTGGGTTATAAGACAAAGCAGTGTTAAGGGTATACTAGCATATCAGAGGCCAAGCTGGAGCAAGGAGTTAAAAATGTTGCTAATCAAAAGTTACAACAGTAAATCATGTTATCAGAATACTACATCAAGATTGAATTAATCATCAAAAATATTGAGGACATCATCATAAGCAAATAACATCACACAAAGAATATCGAACACCCCTGATTTGACATTTCAAACAAAAAATAATATGCTAGGATAAATTATCTCTAGTTATTTCTTCAAAAGTAATTTGAAAATACAAAGTAACAAATAGCTTTCAAGCATGAGCCATGTTCAAATATCTAATAAAAAGAAATTTGAAACAAGCTTAATCATTTGGTGAAAATACTTTGCAAAATGTTCAAAATGATAAATATTTTATATGCTAAATTTTGCATTGAACTGTAACCATCTGGTGCCTTTTTTGTTTGAAATAGGGAAAATATGTGACTCTTCAAAATGGGACCATTCGACCTGTGATAGATAATTCGAGGGTGGTGGCGGTCTGGCAATGCCCAGAATCCAACTTGATTGGGGTGAGGTTGCAGCAAAGGCCTGGGATCAATCAGAATCAGAGCAGACCCGAGGGTGGTGGCGATCCGACAACGCTCGAAATCTAGCTCAATTTGGGCGAGCTTGCAGCAAAGGTTGGGGATCGGTCAGATTTGGAGCAAACCCAAGGGTGGTGGCAGTCCGATGATGGTTAGAATCTGGCTCAATTAGGGTGAGCTTGCAGTAGAGGCTGGGGATCGGTCTAATTCGGAGCAAACCTGAGGGTGGTGGCAGTCCGACGATGCCTAGAATCGGGCTCGATTGGGGCGAGCTTGCAGCAGAGGTCGGGAATCGATCAGATTTGGAGCAGACCCAAGGGTGGTGGCAGTCCGACGACGCCCGGAATTGGGCTCCATTGGGGCTAGATTGCAGTGGAGGCCAGGGATCGGTCAGATTTGGAGCAAACCTGAGGGTGGTGGCAATCCTGTGACACCTAAAATCGGGCTTGATTAGGGTGAGGTTGCACAGAGGCTGGGGATCAATCCGATTGGGAGCAGACGACGATGTCTCAGTGATGGAGCTTGGTCCTAGGCTGGATTCAATCATATCTGTGCTACAAAATTAGGGTTCAATGGTGCTTACCCGGAAGCTGTGCGTAGGCCAACCTACAAGGGACGATCCGAGGGTGGTGACGATCCGACAACGCCCAGAATCGAGCTCGATTGGGGCAAGGTTACAACAAAGGCTAGGGATTGGTTGGATTTAGAGTAGACAATAATGAGTCAATGATGGAGCTCGGTTCCAGGCTGGATCTACCAGTCTTGTCATGCAAATTAGGGTTCGATGGTGCTTACTCAGAAGTTGTGCGTAGGCCGACTTGCAAGGGACAATTCGATGGTGGTGGCAGTCAGGCGATGCCCAGAATCAGGCTTGATTAGGGCGAGGTTGCAGTAGAGGCTAGGAATTGGTCGGATTCAAAGCAGACAATGATGAGTCGGTGATGGAGCTCGATTCCAAGCTAGAACTACTAGCCCTATCGTGCAAATTAGGGTTTGATGGTGCTTACCCGCAAGTTGTGCACAGGCCGACCTACAAGGGGTGATCTAAGGGTGGTGACGGTCCAGCAACACCCAGAATTGAGCTCGATTGGAGCAAGATTGCAACAGAGGCTGGGGATTGGTCGGATTCGGAGTAGACGATGATGAGTTGGCAATGGAGCTCAGTTCCAAGCTAGATCTACCATCACTGTCATGCAAATTAGGGTTTGATTGTGCTTACCCGGAAGCTGTGCACAGGCTGACCTGCAAGGGATGATCTGAGGGTGGTGGCAATCCAGCAACGCCCAGAATCAGGCTCGATTGGGGCGAGGTTGTAGCAAAGGCTGGGGATTAGTCGGATTTGGAGCGACGATGATGTCTCATCGGCACAGCTTAGTTCAGGATTGGATCAGCCAGCTGCGCTGAATAGCAGTGGTAGATCCTCGTTCTAGGGAGGAGGATGGCGATGGGAGATGGGGAAAAGTTGTGCGTGAAGACAGGTGAAAAGGAATAAACACAAGGGCATTTTAGTAATTTTATATTTAAAATTAAATTAAATTATATAATGTTAGTCTGGTTAAATTTTGGATGTTTGGATGGTAGGCCGGTTAGAATAGGATGATCTTAATCCTGATCTGAAAACAAATGTAACCTAATAGATCTTAAATTTAACTCTTATTAGGTTCTTATTAGATTCTTATTGGTTCTTGAATTCAACCCTTATTAGATTCTTATTGACTCCTTTATGGATCTTGGATCTAAATATGATTGAGATTTTATTAGATCCTTAATGAATTTTGGATATAACTCTTATTGGATTTTTATTGGATCTTTAATGGATTTTGGATCTAACTCTTATTGAGTTCTTATTAGATCATTAATGAGTCTTGGATCTAATTTTTATTGGGTTTGAATTTGAACCAAGACCCTTATTAAGTTTGGGTTAGATCCCTTAATTGATTTGGGTTCGACCTACATCAAACCCCCCTTAATTGATTTGGGTTCGACCTACATCAAACCCCTATTGGTTTGAGGTTCAATCCTTTAGTGGATTTGGGTTCGACCCATGTTTGACCCATAATAGGTTTTGGTTCAAACCATGTTGTTTTAGGTTTAACCTATCATGGTCCTAGTTTTAATTTAGTTCTAATTTAGGTTTAACCTAATTTTGGTTCAATTTCAAGTCTCGATATGATTTAGTTTAGGTTTGATTTGATCTAATTATGGTTTAGTTCAAACTTAGTTTGACTTGTTTAGGATTTGATTCGAATTTGATTTGACTTTATTTAGATTTAGTTCAAATTTGGTTTGACCCAATTATGATTTAGTTTGAACTTGGTTTAATTTAGGTTGATCCAATTTGAACCTAATTAGGATTAAGTCTAAACCAATTAAACCTAATTTGATTTAAGTTGACCTAATTTGGATTTAGGTCCATTTCAAATTGAATTTAGTTTATTAATTTATTTGATTAATTAGGTTCATTTGGTGGTTTGTTTAAATTACGTCGATTTAACTTGATCAGATTATTTGATTGGGTCAAATCGACTTAATTTTAATCTAATTAAGTCAATTATGTAAATCAATTTGATTTAATTGATTAAAAACCCTCATATTATCCACTAATTAGAATGATTTTTTAATGAGCGTGCAGGTTGGCTTTGAGTGGATTTAATTTTCAAACGAGTCCCCACACTAATTCTAAGTTAATTTAACTTTTAAACAAATCCATGAGTTGATCCTTAATCAATTTAACTTTCAAGTGAGCTTAGTGAATTCGCAAAGTAGACTTGTATTGATTTGATTTTTAAATGAATCCGCGGGTTAAATCCTAAATTAATTTAACTTTCAAATGAGTTTAATAATTAGCCTTAAGTGAATTTAACTTTTAAATAAATTCACAAACTAACATTAAATTAATTTAATTTTTAGACCAAGCTAGAGACAAACTCTAGATCTGATTTAACTTTCCTACAGAATTACAAACTAATCTTAAATTTAAATTAATTTTTAATCGAGTCTATAAATTATTTGGAAGTCTGAATTGACTTCTGCATGAATTATAGACTACTACTAGATTGAAAGTTTAAAAACCCACAAATCGATACGAAGAATATGTATACGGCCAAACCATCTCCTCCCGTCGGTTTTTTTTTTTTTTTTTGTCTTTCTTTTTCCTTTTTTAATTTTTTTCCTTTTGGCAGCCACTTTCACCGCTTTTTATTTATTTTTTTATTTTTCTGCTGGGAGCAAATACCTTTTTATTTTTCTTCGTACTTCATCTTCTTCTTCTTCCGCTTACCTCCTCTCTTCTCTATCCGAACCGTCCTCTTCATCGTTGGATCCGGCCCCCCTCCCAGGCAATAGCAACGGTAGAGGCGAGTGGCAAGGGAATGAGGCAGAGCGGACCCTTACCCGATGCTCCGGCTGATGCTGGGGGCGCTGCTCAACCGCAACATGTGTAGGCTCATGCGAGGTGTGGCGAAGGAGCGAGAGCCTGGAGCGAAAGCAGACGAAGTTGAAGACTGTCAGTTGCTCATCTCTCAGGTGTGAGAGGCTAGGTGACAGGGGCGGGAGGAGCCACCAAAAACCCTAGATTTGATGCCAGAGCTTAGCAAGCAGGGCAGTGGAGCAATGCTGTGGCCACCGACGCATAGGGCTGAGGTTGTGGGCCTTTGGTGGTGGTAGGATTTGACAATGGGGGTGGCTGCCATGGCAGGCAGCATCATGAGAGCACGTTAGGCGGCCGTGGTGGAAGGAGGAGTGGGTAGCACAGGGGAGCAATGATGTGGCAGCTATGCAGAGAGCACATCAGGCGGCCATGGCGGAAGGAGAAGCTGGCAGCACAGGGGAGTAGTGATGTGGTGGCTGTGCAAAGAGCACGTAAGGTGGCCATGGCGGAAGGAGCGGGCAGCACAGGGGAGTAGTGATGTGGTGGCTGTGCAGAGAGCACGTAAGGTGGCCATGGCGGAAGGAGCGGGCAGCACAGGGGAGCAGTGATGATGATCGACTGGGACTGCTAAGGCAGAGTAGAGGAGAGAACAAAAGAGTACACAAAATCAAAGGCAAAAAGATGAGATTGAATCACTCACTGTTTTTTTTTTTTTTCTCGACTTGTGCTTCTTCATTTTATCTAATCTCTAAAATCTCTTTTTCTCTTTCGGCCCGTTTGATTCGAATTTTAAAATCTGAAATCAAAGAAATGAAAGAAATTGAGAGTCAATTCCCTTCATTCATATGTTTGGTTCGATTCTATATCTCAGAATCAAAGGAAACGACTAATTCCCAATGAATCTGGATTCCGATTTTGGATTCCCTAGGTTTGGGTCGGGGAGACGCCAATTTCCCCCGGAATTGGCGTGGGTCCCACAGCTCATTTCCCAGTGCTTTCTCGTGACTTCATAGCGAATTTCAAGGCTTTCTTAGTGATTCCCAACCATTTTCCCCTCTCATCTTTGTACTCGACTGCGCCCTTGCTCGATCGCGTTGAGGAGCTCGTCTTCGTGCTTGACTATGCTCGTGCTCAACCACACCAATGAGCTCATCTTCGTACTCAACTGCGCCCGTGATCGTCTTTTATCAATGATCGATCATGTCAGTGTGGAGGAGCTTGATTTGTGCCTTCTACAGTGAGCTGATACCGATCGTCCTCGATTTGGGCCTTCTGTGGTTGATCTATGGCTGCCGAAGGACGATTGGGCCTTCTATCGTCAATCTATGGCTGCTTGGCTGCACCCCGTGCTCGATCGCACCCTGTGCTCGACCGCACCTTGTGCTCAACCTTGCACCATTCTCGACTGCGCCCCATGCTCAATCTACGTCTCCGTCAGTGATCGAGCACAATCAGCGCGGAGGAGCTTAGTTTGTGCCTTCCGCAGTGAGCCGACACTAGTCATCTGAAAATTTGAGCCTTCAGTGGTTGATCTACGATTGTCGGAGGACGATTGGACCTTCTGTCGTCAATCTACGGCTGCTTGGTCACGCCCCGTGCTCGACCGTGCCCCGTTCTCAACCTTGCACCGTGCTTGACTGCACCCCATGCTTGATCTGTGTCTCCATCAATGATCGAGCACGTTCAACACGAAGGAGCATGATCAGCGCGGAGGAGCTTAATCTGTTGGTTGTGTGCTGTGGGAAAGAAGGGAGCAGGAGCAGCAAGAGGTGGAGGACGATTGGTATGGGTTTTTGCAAATAACCCCCCGAACTTTTCACTATTTTTTGTTGAACTTATTTCATTGTAAATACCTTAACGATGAGAATTTTTCTGATAAGTGTGTTTATATTGAAATTTTGCAGATGAAGTAGTTGATCCGAAAATCGCGTCTGATGTAAGAGAATGGCTGAAGAAACAAATTAAACTACAATAAATCAATTTGTTAATCAGGTCAGATTTGTAAAGCTAATTCGTTAATTCGCTTCACTCGTAGTATTAAAAATATTAAAAAGTCAATTAAGAATGCGTGAATAAACTATATTTTGACAAATGTGTGCATATTAGATGGATGAAAAGAACTTAAATTTGTTGAGAATATAAGCTACTGGATATTGCTACTTGATGGCTGTATGTTTGACAGTACGAATGCTGATTAGAAGAAGAAAACTCAATTGCACATTGAACCAATAACCAATAGGGAGTTTCTCAGGGGTGACAATTTTTAAAATATTTTATATGGTGGTAGAAGTAATTGTGTTAACTATTTGCGGATGGATGTGTATATATTCATGTATTTGATCAGTATGTTACGAGAACGAAATTTTTTATACGATACACGACATGTTACCATTGAAGAACAACTTGTGATGTTTTTGCATTATATAGTAAAAAAAATTAATATCCTATGAATTTAAGTTTTTTGGATGGTTTAATATCCGGTCCACTATATTATTTTGATTCAATATTTTTTTAATTTTCCCAACACCTTTATGCACCAATCTTAGTTCTGTTTTCATCTCGTCTGAGCACCCAAACTTATACGTATACAGAAGCAGCACGAAACAAAATAACGGAAACTTCCCTCATAATCGAAGTCTTTTCGATTCTTATCGAAGAGAATGCGAGTTACCTGTCAGGTCCATGAGCCAGTGTAGCCGACGATCTCCGGGACGCTGACAGCGCCGAACGACAGCGAACCATTGGCACTGCTGTTCCATAGTGAACAATGCCCGCAATCTCAAACAGGACTAGAAGGATTTGCACTGTGATTCCTGCATTCAGCTGAGATGCAGAAACAGAATGTGAACAGTATGAAATCCAAGTTCCTGACTGGAAGGAATTTTGTCAAAACAATGACGAATAACTCTTCGTTGACCCGACATCACATAGATGATATCTGCCTCGCGAATGCAGGCGATATGAAATCGCCGACCTGATCTTGGTGAAATATTTTCTTATTATTAAACTTTGTTCATGAACTATACCATTCGGTTCATATATGTGAGAAAATGCAGTATAATGCAAAAGGTTTTCTTTTTTGAAATATCGATCATGCACGGGGTGACCCGCAACTATTCAAAATGTAGGGGTTCATCTGAAACATTTCTTTTCTAGTACATGGAATTTCATTATATTCCAAATAAATGCTAAAAACGGAAATTCTGCCACAAACAAAGGGGAGGATAATGTGTTTTTCCCGTAAAAAAAGCAAAATAGAGATTTTTTTTCCAAATGCTAATAATTTAAGGGGTGAACTGCAAATACCACAAAAGAGGTTTATATCAAATATTTTTATTGATGGAGTTAAATTCATCATTGATTATTAAGTAAAAACTACTTGAAATCAAATTCGTTAGATCGATTTACGTCAATCGATCTATAAGATGAATACACCATGAGAGGGACTGTCGAATGGTGAGGGAGACAACCAAACTCCAGCGGCTCCTTAAAACTTAAGTCAATATCATTTTTTGAAGAGAAAAATAATAATAGAATTCAGAAGAAAAAATTATAGAATTCAGGGTTTGAGAGTTTGTCTCTCTTTGCCTATAAGAGATAAAAATATCTCATTTTTATACCCTAATAGACTTTACTTTATAGGAATATTCATGATTTTTAGGAGATTTGACATGATTATCTTCTGAAATATTATTACCTTCATATAATGAATCTTTTTGAATATTTTTTTCTGAGATTATCGAGACCATGGTGTCTAGGATTTGGATCATTTTGTTGGTCAGGAAAACAAAAAAGGAAAACTCAAGTCCTTGAGTTACCGAGATAAAGTCTAGAATTGAAAATACTGATAATACATCGAATCATAAAGACTAATTTGATAAATCTGGTCAGACATAGAGGAGGACCAAAGTTATTTGCTGAGGTGATCAAGATTCGATCCTTGAACTAACTGAATGAAGTGAATTCTCCGAATCCAAAGTCAATGAGAGCTAGGCTCAAAAGTTAAGGGATGAACTGATATTTTCGAGGAGAAAATCAGTTTAAACAGTAGGCTCAGCTACCTTGGCTGATAGATGAATCGGCACATATGTTAGCAATACCATAAGAAATTTGACTTAAGATATGATTAGGTTTGGATGTCCCAACCGATTCATAGTCAAATATCATAAAATCTAATTTACCACTATTTTAAAAAAATAATTTTGAAAAATTTTAGAATTGACAATATTATGAAAAATCTAATAAGATGATTATTTAAAATTACAAAATATTGATATACCAAATCTCAACCTACATTATAAAAAATAAAATGAATGGAGAAGTAAGAGTTAATATATAATTTTTAATTTCACTTTATTGTATGTGAATTTAATTTGAATATCAAACTAACCGTTAAAAAAGGTTTTTGATGTTATTTGTCACAATTTATTTATCTTGTAAATTAAAAGAAGATGATCCAACAAATCAAATTCTAAAAAAGTTTTTCAATTAAAACTGACGGCGAATCGGATGGCATCAACCATTTCTTTATTAATGGATGAAATTCCAATATATTCCAAATAAATACTAAAAAAATCTCCGACCAGATCCCAAACCGTTCACTCAACCCTGACCGTCCAAAAGGACAGCTAAGCATCGCCAACTGGGTATCGCACCAAAAGGTCCAACACAAAAAATTGGAAGTCAAAGGAGCTGTACGTAGAGGTCGAGCCAAGGGATAACAGGTCTGGGGACGAAAGCGCTGGAGGATCGGACGGTGTCTGCCTCATGAGGGTACGCCATCCCGAGGACGATGAACGGCCCGGATTTGTTGATCGGGTCCACCGCCAGCCCGGAGAGGGTGGGAGAGAGGCAGCGGGCAGTCCGAGTGGTGGAAGAGTGCGAGGACGATGGCTGACAGCCGTCCGATGTGGAGGAGGTGCTGGCGGCCGTCGGATCTGATACCGGATTCTTGGAGCCATTGAGCTGCTCGGCGGAGTACTTACTGACAACGAGGGAGAGGTTTTTTAGACCGGGAATGGAAGTTGGGGCCAGCCAGACAGGAACAGTACAGGTACGATCCACCGTCCATCATGCCTCGAGATCTGTTACAAATTTAGGTGACTTTACATCGAACCACTCGAGTTTTTGTTTTATTGCAACAAAGTTCCTCTGGATTTTAAAAGTTGGGTTTTACACATTGCCGCCGAACATAGCATATTTACGAATCTCAGTTGATAAATATATTTTACACATACTTACTCAAAAACATGCGAAATTATACATTTTCTACTCGGTTTGCACTGCCAATGTAAAAATCTACTTATTACCTACTCGGTTGATTTATCGTGATTAATTTTTAATCTAAAATATGAAAAGTCTAAAATATTTCTTACTCCAAAAATGGAAACTGAAATTAGTAATTGGTTTCCTCCAATTTGTCTCCTTCAAATTGGGTTTAGAATTTTGTTTATTTTTTATTTCTTTTATGTTCTATTTATCTCCTTCGACAACCAAAAAGCTCTCTAATTGGTATTGTCACCTACTTTTTCTAAAAACAAATTATAGAACATTTTTTTATAAATTTTTTCCATATTTACAAGTACTTCTAATATTTGTCTTCAACCTCTAAGCCAAAAAATTAAGCATGTATTTGATTCTAAATCAGGATCAGAATTATCCCGTTCTAATTTACTTATTATTCAAACACCCAAAATTTAATAAAACTAATATTATATAATTTAATTTAATTTTAAATATAAAATTATTAAAATGTCTTCGTCTGTACTCCTTTTCACCTATCTTCACCTACACCTTTCCCCCATCCCCCATTGCCATTCTCCTCCGGGGTAATTACCTATAAGTCCTCGTAATTAGTCTTAATTACTCACAACCCCGTAATTTCCGGAATTACCCACACCCCCTCATTTTCGAAAATATTTATCCACACCGCCCTAATTGTAATTTAATCAAAATTTTCCCAAAAAATTCCGATTTTACCCCCGTTATTTTTACAATTAAACCCTTAAAAACTTATTTTTTTATATTTAAGGTCTCAAAATTCGATTTTTTGCAACTAACACCCCGAAATTACTCCGATTTACAGACAAGTCCCCGAAATTCAAATTTTTGCAAATAACACTCCGAAATTATTCCGATTTACAGAAAAGTCCTCGAAATTCGACGGCGGTCAGAGTGGCGGTGAGCGGGCGGCGACGCCGGAGCTGGCGGCGGGAGCGGAGGCGGAGGCAGTCCGTGCTCGCGTGCCGGGGACGGAGGCCGAGGCCGGCGCGCTGGCACGAGGGCGCGGACGACCTCGACACGCGGGACGGACGCCGAGGCTGGTGTGCCGGCAGTGGGCGCGGACGGCCTCGGCCTCCGTCCCCGACATGCGGGGGCCTCCGTCCGCGCTCGCGTGCCGGGGACGAAGGTCGAGGCCTTGGACGGGGACGGAGGCCTTGCCGGCGCGCGGCCTCCGTCCCGGGCACGCGGGGGCCTCCGTCCCTGGCACATGGGCACGGACGAAGGCCGAGGCCGACGCCGTCCGCGCCCGCTGCTGGCACGCTAGCCTCGGCGTCCGTCCTACGTGCCGAGGCCGTTCGCGCCCTTATGCCGACGCGCCGGCACGCCGGCCTCCGCCTCCGCTCCCGCCGCCGGCTCCGGCGTCGCCGTCCGCTCGCCACCACTCCGGCTGCCGTGGAATTTCGGCGACTTTTCTGTAAATCGGAATAATTTCAGGGTGTTATTTGTAAAAATCCGAATTTCGGGGACTTATCTATAAATCGGAGTAATTTCGGGGTGTTATTTACAAAAAACTGAATTTCGAGACCTTAAATAGATAAAAAAAATATTTTTAAGGGTTTAATTGTAAAAATAACGGGGATAAAATCGAAATTTTTTGAGAAAAATTTGATTAAATAATAATCGGGGGTGTGGGTAAATATTTTCGAAAATGAGGGGATAGGTAATTCTGAAAATTACGGAGGTTTGGAGTAATTAAGACTAATTACAGAAACTTATAGGTAATTATCCCTTCTCCTCCTCGGATTTTTTTCATTCCTTGGTCCCCAATTGTGTCTGTGGTCCCTGTTAAGGCTCGGGTGGTTGTGAGAACGAGGATCTACCATTGCTCTTGAGCGTAGCTGGCTGATCCAGTCTAGAACTGAGCTTTACTGCCGAGACATCGTCGTTTGCTCCGAATCCAACCGATCCCCAGCCTCTGCTGCAACCTCACCCCAATCGAACCCGATTTTGGGTGTTGTCGAATCCTAATTTGCATGACAGGATTGGTAGATCCACCCTGGAACTGAGCTGCATTGCTGAGTCATCATCATCTGCTCTGAATCTAACTAATCCCTAGCCTCTGCTATAACCTCACCCCAATCGAGCCCGATTCTGGTTGTTGCCGGACCGCCACTACCCTCAGATCGTCTTTTGCAGGTCGGCCTACGCACAACCTGTGGGTTAGCACCATCGAACCCTAATTTGCATGATAGGGCTGGTAGATCCAGCTTGGAACCGAGCTCCATCATCAAACCATCATCGTTTGCTCCGAATCTGACCGATCCACGACCTCTGCTGCAATCTCGCCTTAATCGAGCTCAATTATGGGCATCACCAGATTACCACTCGGATCGTCCCTTGCATGTCCGCCTGTGCACAGCTTCCGAGTTAGCACCATTAACCCTAATTTGTAGCACATATTCGATTGAATCTAGCTTGGGACCGAGATCCATCGCCTAGACATTGTCGTCTGCTCTAAATCGGATTGATCCTCGGTCTCTGCTGCAATGTCACCCCAATAGAGCCCGATTCTGAGCATCACCGGAACTTCACCACCCTCGGGTCTACTCTGAATCTGACTGATCCCTGGCTTCTACTACAACCTCGCCCCAATTGAGCCCGACTCTGGGCATCGCTGACCGCCACCACCCTTGAGTCTACTTCAAATCCGACTGATCCCCGGCCTCTGCTGCAACCTCACTCCAATTGAACACGATTCTGGGCATTGTCGGACCACCACCACCACCCTCGGGTCTGCTCCAAATCTGACAAATCTCCAACCTCTGTTGCAACCTCGCCCCAATCAAGTGTGATTCTGGGCATCACCGGACTGGTGGTAGCATCACCGGACTGCCACCACCCTCGGGTCTGCTCCGAATCCGACTGATCCCCGACGACTGCTGCAATCTCGCCTTAATATTGCCGATTCGGGGCATCGCCGGACTGCCACCACCCTCGGGTCTACTTTGAATCTGACTGATCCCTAGCTTCTACTACAACCTTGCCCCAATCGAGCCTGATTCTGAGCGTCACTAGACCGCCACCACCCTCGGATCATCCTTTGTAAGTCGAATGATACTATTTTGAAGAGTCGCATATTTTATCTATTTCAAATAAAAAAGGCACTAGATGATTAAAGTTCAATGCTAAATTCAACATACAAAGTATTTATCATTTTGAACATTTTGTAAAATATTTTCACCAAATGATTAAGCTTGTTTCAAATTTTTTTTTATTAGATCTTTGAACATGGCTTATGCCGGGAAATAGTTTGTTACTTTATATTTGCAAATTACTTTTGAAGAAAAAACTAGAGATAATTTATCCTAGCATATTTTTTTTGTTGGAAATATCAAATCAAGGGTGTTCGATATTCTTTGTGTGATGTTATTTGCTTATGACGATGTTCTCAATATTTTTGATGATTGATTCAATATTGATGTAGTATTCTGATAACATGATTTTCTGTTGTAACTTTTGATCAGCAACATTTTTAACTCCTTGCTCCAGCTTGGCCTCTGATATGCTAGCATACCCTTAACACTACTTGGTCTTTATATGTCAGGTATTTTCGGACTAGAAACATTGGATGACATTCCTACAACTTGTTGTCTTATAACCCAAGTTCTCCAAATCTCAGGTAGTGGACCCTTTCATTTCTCCAATCAATGACCCCTTGGGCTTTCCCTTGGTCCCTCTCATTCCTCCAATGACTATCACCTTCTGTGCCCTCTACCTCTTCACCCAAATACCCTTGGGAATTTCCACCTTAGAATGGTTGATTCTTGCTTGTCCATCCTTAACAAGACTAACCCAAAAACTCTTCCTCATCACTGCATATCTACACCCTCCTCGCTGACATGCCTGGCTAAGGCCAAGTGAGGGAGACCACCAACCTGTCAACCAATAGCAGCCTACATATCTCCACCCTCCTCCCTGACATGCCTACCTAATGTGTCCTTAATTGCAGTTTACGTCTTCAAAATATGCTTATATGTATCCAAAAAAATCTTAATAGTAAACGCTTTGTAGAATTATTATTATTATAGTCAAATATTGTTGTGATAAAAAGGTTTTGATGTTATTATGTTTGCATTCCTTAGGATGAAATAATAATTTACTTCTTGTGAGTTTAGTATAGGAATGGATGCTCGAAATCGACCAATTCGGCGAAATCCTTGAACACAATGCAAGGAGAAGCCAAGTTAGTAAGCCAAATAGTCTTCTGACAGGAATGGACGCTCCCCAAAATGGACTACAGATGATGACACTTTATTTGTTCGGTTGCTAATGGAGGAACATGTTGATGGAAGAAATAAGGGTGAAAATTTTAGAAAGCAATATTGGAATAAAGTTGTAGAAAGATTCAATGAATTATCTGTCCTATCATGCGATGCCGAGCAAATGAGGGCTAGATGGAAGAAACTAAAAGAAAGATATAATGACTTTCAATTTATGAAGAAAAAGAGTGGATGGACGTGAGATTACGACTACCAAAGGCCAACAATAGGAGATTTGGAAGTAGTGAAGGATTTTTTTCATAGTATGTTACACTCTACGTTATAATTTTGTGAATACCATTTGAAATTTTATTTCTAATATTTTTTTTTTCTTGAAGCACAACCCACAATATGAAAATGTCTAAATCAATGGTTTTTCTTAGTTTTTTAAGGTAGAAATGATGGTGAAGAGCTTAATTGTGAGGGGAAGGTGGATGCATTCATCGAGAAGTGCACCTGAAGCATCACTGAAACGAGAGGGATATGGTTCTAGTGGCTCACCAATGAAGTAAAACACTAAGGTCAACGATGACTCAGCCAATCGTACTGCTCAGAGGAACTTGCTTCATGGTGAGGACCATATTTCTGGGCAATGTGAGAAACATTCTCTTGAAGCATTGCATGGCAGCAATGGAAAAAATAACAAGAGATGTAGTAGAGAGTTAATGAGAAGTAATGCAAGCAAGCCTGCAAAAAATATTAACATGAGAGGTTAGACAGGTGGATGGATATCATGGAGAAAAAATATGATATTTTGGATAAAACAATTCTCAAGAATGCCCATAGCAGAGATAAACACACCGAATATAAGTTTAAGAAGGCCAAGTGCTTGGACAAGTTGTTCAGTCTTAGTTTTTTGTCTAGTCCAGACAGATTAAAATACGCTGAATGTCTGAAGGATTCATGACAATAATATTATTTTTTGCTAGAGGAGGACCCGGATGGACTAAAATTATGGGCTAACTTGTGAGCAAGTGAATTCAATGCAAACCATGAAGTAGAGGTTGGTAGATCAGGTGGATCATCCACTGTGTACGAACAATGGGGCAATAACCAGCCCACTCAACTATCAGATAAGCTCGAGTAGGTTGCCAGATGAGTAGCCATGCCAGACACTAGTCCCTCTTTACGAAGGTGATTTATTTATATTTATCATTTACTTTTTTCTCATCACCATTATTATGCATAATTTACAAAGTTTTCCACTTTTGCGATAATTAGGTATAACATGGTCTATCTACTCTTTAAATGCGATAATATATGAAAGCACAGACATGACCTATCACTCAGACAACTTTTGCATGTAATTTTTTATTGGAACTTTTCTAATATATATACTATTGCACCAATGAATCTGTGTTTTTTGACATTGCTCTAATTATTAGACATGTGAGGACTCATGTCATTAACTTTTTGTACGATCTCTGTTTGTTGTAACTATTGGACATGTGACGACTCGTGTCATTGAGACTGTATATCTCATGAGTTCTTTAAGCTACCTTTCTTGTGATTTGTCTTGTTTAGGATTTTGTATTACATGTGATTTCCCCGGCTATCTTTTGTAAGACACAACTATTGTCCATATGTCATCAGTCGATCTCTATTTATAAAGAGACTTTATTGGGGATGTTATGCCAAAGTGCGTTGATCTTTGTAGCACCAAAAAATATCTAATTGGTGAGACATTATTGATAATGGGGAGCTAGAAATGGAGAGTGTGTTGGAAAATAGCATTTTCAATCAAATACAAAGCCCCTCAACTTATAAGAGAAGATCACATCGTCCATTGAATAATCGACCCTTTTTGGAATGGGGGCTATGTATGATTTACTTGATAATGAGGAATGATGTTTTTGGACATTCAGAGTTATGCCCAATGTGTTTCTACAGCTTATTAGATTGCTAGTTGAATGGAGAAGTATCATGTCTACACAATATGTATCATTTGAATTACAAGTAGGGATTTTTCATTACTCGGTTGCCCATGAGGCATCTAACAGAGACTTGCAATTGGCATTCTAACACTCTATAGAGACTATAAGTAAGTAGTTCAATATTTTTTTTATAAGACATTATCTCACTGAAAAATAACTACATATAATTGTCATCTGATGATGCTCCAGTCCATCCTGCGATTATTAATGGAGGAGAAGCGTATCCATACTTCAAAGTGAGATAATGACTATATAATTCTCAAAGTAATGTCAAATTAAAATCCTAACATATGAATTGTTTCATTGTAGGATGCACTCGGTGCAATAGATGACACACAAATACATGTGATTGTGAGTCGAGAAATATAACTTTCATTTCGAGATAAACATGGTTTGGTTAAGCAAAATATTATGGCAGCTGTGTCTTTTGATATAAAGTTCTTGTACATTTGTAGTAATTGGAAGGAATCCACAACAGACGCATGAGTCTTATGAGAATATTTAACATGAGACGATTTCTCAATTTTCGAATATGAAACTCGTACTTTTGCTTTGTTTAAACATAGACGATAACGTTTGTAATGCTAATGATAGATTATTTTTAAGTAAATACTATCTTGTGAATGCTAGTTATGACAACAATAGCCACTCTCTCACATCATTTCGAAATGAGCGGTATTACATAGGACAGTTTAGTCACAGTCGAGTTTGATATCGAAGTCCCAAGGACAAGTTTAATTATATGCGCACCGGTTTGAGAAATTGTGTCAAGAGGACATTTGGCATATATAAGCGATGATTTTAAATATTCCATAAAATGCAACTATATCCTTACGAGACACAATGTGCTATAGTGGTGGCTTGTGCTGTGCTACATAATTTCATATATAAAAATTACAGCGAGGGCTAGTTATTTTGGGAGTGTTGAGCTAATGAATGAGTTGATGATAACACCGAAGAAGATACGAAAACTTATAATGAAATAACAAAACTTGACATCCGTATATCACAACATGAAGTACGAAGTGGGTAGCCTTCATCTTGAAGTACAAAACTTGACATTTGTATATCACAACCTTGTATAGCAAGTAACTTGCAAAAGAATTTCAGTGAAAACTCTGATAACAAGAAGTGAATATATGCAAACTTGAAGAATTAGACTAACCTAATCATAATATGTCTAAACTGTTGAGTTTACAGCAAAATTTCATGCTTGAATCCATGAGAATGAAAAGAAAAGAAACACAAGTGAGAGAAGAGTTTCTTGCTTTTAAAAAACAAACAATCTTTGATTTCAAAGATATGGAGATCTAGGGGCCCGTTTGGTACGTGGTCAAGGTCAAAGTTAAGGTCAAGACTAGTGAACCACTTTTGTAAACTAATATCTTTTTATCAAAATTAAGACTTCAATAATTTAAAGCTCAAAAAACTATTTAATTTTTTATAATAATTTAATTTAGTAATAATATAAAATAATAAATATTAATTTCACAAGAAAAAGAAATTCTAAAAAAAGTTGACCTGGTCCCTAACCCCATTCCAAACACAGCCTAGATGCTTAGACTTGAGATCCTTGGGTTCATGGTAATCTTCATGAACTCTTGGTTGTTTGTGACGGATTTCCTTGACCTCCCTAGAAGGCCTTCCTCTAGCCATACTCGAGAAACGACCATCACCTTCACAGGAAAGTCCTTCAATGCTACTTCCTTCTCGCATTAAGCTTCCTTTTTCCTGATTACAAAATCATTGAAAAAAAACCATGAGCAGTTGCTAAAAGCCTAACGAAAACCTAGTTTAATTTCGAAAACACTGCTTTTAATTAGTAGAATGCGACAAATTCGTTACTTACAATAATTTTGCTGTGGAAAGGAGGCAAGGACCATCGTTCCAAATGGATTCCTAGATAAGAAGAGATAGGTTTTAGAAAGAAATGATCCAAAAATATGAATGATAATGAACAAAATAGTTAACTTCATACCTTATGCTTTGGTGAGAACTAGTAGTAGCAAAACAAAGAGAAGAACAAGATGCCTCATTTGTTGGAGATCGTTTATTTCATCTTGAAATTCCTCGGTTGAATCCCTGCCTGGCATGAGCAAAGCATAAGATTAGATCCATTGAAATTACTCAGAAGTTATATAGTTCTGATAAACTTTACGTAAAGGAGAATGAGTAAAAGATTAGGAAAATTGGGTAATAAATAGTCACTGATAGAAGGAAGCTCGCAATGGATTTTGCGATGGCCAGGGCTAGGCGACCACCTCTGGCCTTCTCCTTCGCCCGCCGTCATCTGCAAAACCCTTAGATTGCCTTTGCTCCGCCTTATTCGAAGTTGTGGAGTTAGGTAAATGCAAGAACGACAATTAGTAAATTGATTCAAAAAAAATTTGAACTATTTGCTAGTCAAATTAATATTTAAATATTTAAATTTTAATTAAATTAGTTTTTTTATATTTTAATCATGATTTTAAATTTGATTTTAATCGTGATACAAAATTAAACGCAGCCTAAGATTTCTTCCCATCAAAGTCTCAATCTTGATGAACAAAAATCTCGAGCCATTTACACTCAATTTTGAGTTTGATTAAGCGGGAAAACACAAGATCTCAGGTCATTTGAATTAATTTGTAGAAAAAATCTATCTTAATCGAACTTTTTCGCTCTAGGGCCCTTTTTTAGTCTGAACTAAAATTTTTGAATCACTATTGGTAACTATGAAGCTCGGATGCCCTTTTATAACCTCAAATTCGACTTTTGGAGCTTCAGCCTAATTACCATATAAATACCTTTCCATAAAAATTTAGTAGGATTATTTCAATACAAAAAATCTATTCAAAATTTTTTAATCATTTTACGTCCTCGTAACATCGTTAGAGAGAATATTTTGAGATTATTTTATTTATAATTTTTTCAAATCAAACTAAATTTTTGTAAATAAGCCTAAATGCAAATGAAAATATGTAATTATTTAAATTTGAAATAGAATATATAATTTCACATGTTTTAGCGTAGGTTTTCGTAAAAAACCCCTATTTTTACAGGCTAAAATTCTATAAAGATTTTAGAGGCCAATATGAAAAATATATGCAATATGCTAGGGACGCATTTACAAAAATACAAAACGAAATTGGTGCATCATGCAGCTGAGATTGTGCCACGTGTATGGCTGATCGTCCTTATTCGTGGGGCTCACTCCATCTCCATGAATCGTCTGAACGAGTGGGCAGCAGCAGTATCCGAATACAACGGCACAGAAAACCTCCGGCGAGGAATCAGATCGCCGCCGGCGACTTCACCGCAAATGTCGGCGCCTGCGCTTTTCTCCGTCTCTCCGCCAGCCTCCGCGCTCAGGAAGCCCGTGGTCGCCGCTCGCCGGCTCCCCCTAGGTCTTTCTCGGTTTCCTAACCTCTCCTCCCCTAGGTATGAAAAATCTCTCTGAATGTTGGATTTTGTTGATTTCCTTCTTTCAATTCCCTTAATTTTGAGCTGTGTTCATCTTTGTTTGCTCAAAGATGTTGGTTTTAGGGCTTGTACTGAATTTTTTTGGTGGAATTTTGGGATGTAAGTTACACTTGATTTTTGATAAGAAAAGTGGCTGCTTGGACAGGATTAGTGTGAGATGTAGTTATGCTTCAGCAGACATAAGGGAGGATTCGTCTCCGGTGCCAATTGATGTTGTGGCTGATGTCAAATCTGAAAAGGTTGACTCTATGCCAAGTTGGTTTCAGAGTTAGGCAATTCATCTCACCATTTTTGTTATTTAATATTCGCCATTTGTGATGAAAAATCAACATATATGGACAAAAGAATAAAAAACCATAACTAAGCATTTTTCATGGATTACCGACTGAAATTGTCAAGATATTGATGGATGAAATTAATTAATTGTTAAAGTTCAATCTAGATGGATATCTGCGCTTTCTCTCTCTCTCTCTCTCTCTCTCTCTTTTGGCTTTGAATGTTATGTCTCAGCGTGACTTATTTCTGTAGGTTGTAGTCTTGGGAGGTAGTGGATTTGTTGGTACAGCTATCTGCAAGGCTGCAGTGTCCAAAGGAATTGAGGTCGTCAGCTTAAGCAGGTGAATGCAAATTTTATCTGCTTAACTTGCACGTGTCCAGGATTCGTATTTTTCTTTAAATTTGATATTTGTTTGTAGTGAAACACTTACTCAGATAAAGCTGTTCAATCTAAATTTGCTCGTACCTACATCAACAGTGTCGGTTTGTTTTCTTTTGTAACGAAACACTTTGACAACCAGAAAACTCCTATTCCCGATGCAGGTCTGGGAGGCCTTCTTACACAGATTCATGGGTTGATCAAGTTAATTGGATTGCAGGTATGATGCTGTTCTTGTTCCTGAAATGATTTTTCATTGTCTGGTTCTTGTTGAACATTAACTGCTAAATTTTGTTATAATGCCTGTGTAATAGAGATCTTGTTTTGATTGCTTTCATCTTCACTTTAAGATTAATGATGTCAGGCAAATGCTTCTTTCATTGTCATGTGCTCTTTCTGGGGGAGTTTATGTTCTTTGTGCTTTTCGACCTGATGTTTCATGGTTTTATATTATGTCATCAGTATATGATTCTGTTTTGCTTACTGCCATCCCTGATTACTTCATTGCTCTATTTGTAAAACATATTTCATGTAGACAGCAGAAATAGCAGATATTTCATATGGGCCAAAGAATTGTTGTTTAGTTTGACTTTTTCTAGACCAGATGTCAAATAAATGCAGGTGATGTTTTCTATGCAAAATGGGATGAGATGTTGGCTGGGGCAACTGCAGTTGTATCAACACTCGGAGGATTTGGAAATGAGGAGCAGATGAAAAGTATAAATGGCGAGGCTAATATTTTAGCGGTGAATGCTGCAAAAGACTTTGGTATGCTGCATTCATTGTTTGGAATGTCATCTCTTCAACATCTGATGTGTTGAACATCTTTCAATCTTAAATTCATATTTTCTCGCCTCAAAAGTTGATATCTGAGGTTCTTTCAGTTCTGATTTTATAGCTCTGGCCTTGGAAGTTAATACAGTTAATCCACAAAATCTGCTTGTCAAATTGTGTTTTGTTCTACATTTTCGATGTTTTGGTTCTTCTAGGCACCATTTATGGGTAGCAGCATCAAGTTCTAGGTTATGATTCTTCTATCCCTCACTTTCTGATGTTTCAACCTAACAATTGTTTGAAGCTCCAATTCAGATGGGTGAAAAACATCTAGCATTTTGTGGAAAAACCAATAATCGACTTTTTTTTTTTTTGAAAGACATGCAGTACCTAGCAGATTAATGAACCAGCGTCACTATATTTGAAGTAGTTAAAATAGCAAACAAGGGGTCTTTTCCTCCAGGATGCTTATAGCACCATATGTTCAATTGATCAGCATGTGTAACAACACCATGGTCTCTATCGATCATGGTGAGTATTGTAAGTTTCTTTATTGCCTTGCCATGCCATTGTGTGACACATCGTCAAGTTTACAAATTGTTGGACTTGATTGAACTTAGGTTACATTTGGATCTGAAGCCCTGGTATTCGTTTTAAGTCCTGTATATGACCAAACTGAATCAACGTTGAACATGGAGACTATTTTTCATAAACTTCTACATACTGGTTCCACTTCCTTAAGTTTGGATGCTGAGAATTCATGATGAATTTATATTGAGCAATCCGCACAAGGTGAGTCGTACTATTTTGCATTTGTTAATGTAGGGATTCCAAAGTTTATTCTGATTTCAGTGCATGATTACAATCTTCCACCATTTCTACTTACATTGGGGTATTTCACTGGAAAGAGGAAAGCAGAATCAGAGGTCCTTCAAAAATATCCAAATTCAGGTACTTCACTTTTTTTGTACTTCTACAGTTATCCTTGCTTTATGATGTTGATGCCAATAACATCACATCCTTGTGCATCCTCTCAGGGGTTGTGCTAAGGCCAGCTTTGATATATGGTAAGAGAAAACTAGATGGCTTCGAGATCCCATTGGATCTTATAGGGGAACCCCTAGAGAGGTTACTACTTGCAACCGAGAACTTCACAAGACCCCTGAGCTCACTTCCTGCTTCTGACTTCTTCTTGGCACCTCCTATTAGCGTTGATGATGTAGCATATGCAGTGGTGAATGCAATCCTCGACAATGATTTCTTTGGTGTTTTCACAATCGACCAAATCAGAGAAGCCGCAGCAAAAGTCAGAACATGATTCGAAGATGCATTTTCCAATATAGATGTCCTCCTGATCCAACCAGAGACAAAATTAGACTAGGTTTTGATAATGTATTGCATACTTTTTAGATCAAAAGAGGAGATTGCCCATATTGAGATGTATGGTTCCGTTAATTTTCTGATGGTATCAAATGTACATGCATTGTTTTACTGATGGTTCGTTATAAAGACAGGACGTTGCCATGCTTCAATGCAGTGCATCATGAAAAAGGATGCTGATGAACTCTGATTGCATCAGTCAATCCCTGTTCTTGGGTCGTGTTTGATGCTCCATTAACGGGTTTCAATCTAAAGAAATTTTTGCAGTTTCCCCTGACATGGTGTGGCCAAAATCAGTTGAAATGCTACCAAACAAAAGCAAAATCCGAATTAAAAACCGTCAAAATGCCACCAAATCAAACCTAAAACCGGATTTTTAAACCTTAGGATAGGACAAGAAAGTCGCTCTTGCAATTCCGTCGGGGAGGAAGTGCAAAATGAAGTGCGAAACACACAAGCAATATCACCAAAAGCCAAAGATCCCTCTCATGTGTCTCACTTAACAACACAGTCTCTACGGCACGACGAATTGAAGATGATCCTCCCCGTCTCTCACACTACTTTTCATAATTCGTTTAAAACCTCTATATAAACATTAGCTCTACTCTTCTCTTTGCATAGCCTCTTCACCAAACACATCTCCAATGGCTTCCAATCACTGCTTCCTACTGCCCCTGCTCATCCTCGCCATCTGCGCCTTCTCCGCGGTGTCCCGACAGATGGGCAATGTGCCAATGTCGGTCAGGCACGAGCAGTGGATGGCTCAGTATGGCCGCGTATACAAGGATGCAGCAGAGAAGGCCCGCCGCTTCCAGATATTCAAGAGTAACGTCGAATACATTGAGACTGTCAATAACGCCGGGAACCGTAAGTACACGCTCGGCGTCAACCAGTTCACTGACATGACCGTCGATGAGTTCAAGGCCACGCACACCGGATTCCGCCCTTCACACAAAGCTTCAAGCAAGGCTGCCGCGAGTGGTACTTTCAGGTATGAGAATTTCACAGATGCACCTGTTAGCATGGACTGGAGAACCAAGGGAGCAGTCACTCCTATCAAAGACCAAGGCCAATGCGGTAAGAATTAAGAAATGGATTTCAGAGATTTCAAAATACGTGGATTCAGAAAATCAAGAAACAAAATACATGAATTCACTGACCTGAAAGCTGGATGACTTATGAAACAGGATGCTGCTGGGCATTCTCTGCGGTGGCAGCTATGGAAGGCATCACCAAGATAAGCACAGGCAAGTTGATCTCGCTGTCAGAGCAGGAGCTCGTGGACTGCGACACGGAGGAGGACGAGGGCTGCAACGGCGGTCTAATGGACGATGCGTTCGAGTTCATCATCAACAACGGAGGAATAACAACTGAGGCCAACTACACTTACAAGGCATCTGACGGCACCTGCAACAGCAACAAGGAATCCAACAGCGCAGCCTCGATAAGCGGCTACGAAGACGTGCCCGCGAACAGCGAGTCGGCGCTGTTCAAGGCAGTCGCGAACCAGCCAGTGTCGGTGGCCATCGACGCCGGCGAGCAGGACTTCATGCACTACAAGAGCGGCGTGTTTACAGGCGAATGTGGCACGGATTTGGACCATGGTGTCACTGCTATTGGATACGGAAAAACCAGTGACGGGACCAACTATTGGCTGGTGAAGAACTCGTGGGGGACATCGTGGGGTGAGAAGGGGTACATCAGGATGCAGCGCAATGTGGGTGCAGCTGAAGGACTCTGTGGCATTGCCATGCAGGCATCTTATCCTACTGCATGAACTGTAGATATGTGATTCATGTTGCTCTTGATCATCATAGTCTTTGTAAAGTTTTCAGCAACATGAGGTTTGTGATTGCAATTCCTTGATCGTATGTGAATGCGAAGATGTATCTTATGTGATTGAAGATGTATCAAATGTTTCTTAAATCAAATACGATGAAAACTGCAGTGAAAAGCCAATTTGTCTGTTGTCAGAGAATGAAAACATGTGCTTGTTGCTTATTTTTTGGTTATTCAGCTTCGAAAATCAAATTGTGGCAATTTCAATTAAAATTAGATGATGATATAGAGCACACCAACAATACCTTCCATTTCCACGCATACGATAAACGTTACAGTAAATCATAAAAGAGGTAGCACACTTGATATTAGGGAATTCGATCGATCTCTTACTTATTGCTAGTTTTAGTAGATGTAAGCATATCAATCATGCAATGCATGGCTAATTCTCCCTGGATAATGATGGCCATCAGTTTATGGGAGGTAGCCATAATGACCTCCGCCGCCACCACTGCCGCCGCCACCTCCATAGCCACCTGCACCTCCATTGCCGGCACCGGCACCGCCACCACCACCACTCCCGCCTCCTCCTCCATACCCACCACCATGTTCTCCTCCACCGTAACCAGCACCCCCACCTGCTCCAGCGCCACTTCCGTATCCTCCGGCTCCACCTGCTCCACCGCCGCCACCTCCACCGCTTCCACCGCCACCACCATATCCTCCACCGTGTTCTCCTCCAGACCCATACCCTTCACCACCACCAGAGCCCCCACCAGCACCATACCCTCCTCCATGTTCACCCCCAGCATCATAACCTCCGCCACCTCCACTTCCTCCACCTCCACCTCCTCCATAACCACCACCATGCTCCCCACCGGCACCATAACCACCGCCACTACCACTTCCACCCCCAGCTCCATAGCCGATGCCATGGTCTCCTCCAGCACCATAACCCCCTCCTCCGCCACTACCACCACCACCTCCATTGCCACCTACAGCGCCAGAGCCAGCGCCTCCGCCAGCACCATATCCTCCTCCTCCGCCCCCGGCCACGTGGCCGGCGCCGTAAATGCCAGCATCAAGGGAGAGGAGGGCTCTAGTGGCAGAGCAAATGGTGACACCAAAGAGCAGTAGGAGTGCAACAACAACTAGTCTACTAGTAGTAGCCATGAAAAGAAAAGAAAGAGAAGGTTTTTGTGTGAGATTGTGGTGTCGAAGGGGCTGAGTATTTATAGGCTCTGAATGCTGCATGCAAATGGTGTGGTGGTAGGGCACACAGAGGCACATGGCTGTGTGGGTCTACCCCCCACAAGAGATTGTCTTTCGATAGTTGGGGTTTCTAACTGGCTAGCACAAACCCTTCTCAGAATCTCATTGTCATTGATATTGATGGGAATGGGATGGTGTGCTGAGCCTCTTTCACACATTGTGTTGTAGCTTTGGTAGGTGTTTTTCCTTAAGAAGATTATGTTTTGTGATTAAAGACAATAATGGAGGGTCATCTAGGAATTTGCCATTTGTGGAATTGTTAGGTATTGTATTGTGCAACTTGCCAATTTCGGACTAATGGATTTGTACTTAGGTATTTCGTTGAGCTAGACAAGCTAATTCTAATTAGTATTTTGTTAGAAGCATTAATTGCAATGAATGGAACAATCAAGAGTTTCATCCTTTGTTTTTCATTATCAAAAAATGGGTGAAAGCATCAATATTCGTACGTACTAGAAACAATACCCTTAGTATATTTGCAAGCTTACAAGAATTTAAGTTTGATTTATTTAAGTATCTTGTGAAATTAATATTTATTATTTTATATTATTATTAAATTAAATTATTATAAAAAATTAAATAGTTTTTTGAGCTTTAAATTATTGAAGTCTTAATTTTAATAAAAAGATATTAGTTTACAAAAGTGGTTCACTAGTCTTGACCTTGACCTTGACCCTGACCCCGTTCTAAACAGACCCTAAAGCTAAAGTATGATGCGTGTGAAAAGTTGATAAATGGAAAGGAAAGATTGTGGATGGAGAACATGGAAATGGTACTGGCATCCAACCATGGCATTGTAGTTGGAAACTCTGTAGCATTCTCATTTATATATTGTTATGCAATGTAGCTAGTTTCTCTAGAATCCTGCAAAGACTTCACTGCACCTCCATTTGCTTCATGCAGTTGAGAGATCGATGAGCATTTGGGCTGGAAGCACTAAACGTAATTGATGGAAGAATCACAATTGCCTTTTCTTTTGCTGTTCAAAAATAAATAAAAGAAACAATATTTTTTGTATTTTCCAACTCTCAGGAAGTTAAGTTTGATTTATGTAGAAGTGTTAAATTCGATCCTGTCTGCCAATAATAACTAAGTTATATGTTTATGTGTTCATAGAGAACATGGGTACGTTTGGTTCGAAATCAGGATCAAAATCATTTTCTCCTGACTAATCTGTCATCTAAACACCAAAAAGATAAACAAACTATTTTTACGTTACTTTAAAAAATAAATTATTATATTACTATTATATTTATTTATTTAAATTTTAATAAATAATATATCAAGAATATAAAAATTTTAAAAAAATTTAAATCATTCGCTAATCAGATTAGTATTCAAACATCAAAAATTTAATTAGATTATTTTTTTATATTTTAATTTTAATTTTAATATCGAACTAAACGGTCTCCAAAGAGCATGCACATGGTGTCCATGTTCTCAGAGCACGCGCGCGAGGAAAAGGATGAGACGAGGACTCATCGCATGGTGCACTGGAGCACTTTGTTGTCTTGCATTCGAAGGATTTTCCCTCGTTTCTGCCAAACAATTTGCTTTCAACAATTTGAAAAAAAGAAAAAAAAAAACACTTCCATGTCAATCGTTGGTCCAGTCCATGTGATCTTCTCGTTCGAGCGTTTATTACTGAGGGGCTTTTTTCATAAAATAATGGAAGAAACGGAGAAAAATACAATAAAGATAATATTTTTGAGATGAGGTTTTATTACTCTTAAATTCATCAACTTGTGGTTTGCAAGACACTGTTTCAGTTGCATAGCATACGATCATATGAATCAACATGTCCGTATTTTTTATAGAAAAGCTCTATTTTTTATAAAATTTGTAGAATAACACTTTTTTTAAAAAAAAAATTCAGAAAAGTCTTGTTCTCTTAAAAATTTAATGAGGCCTTTTCTGCTACTTTTTAAAAAGGATTTTTCAGTAAATTTTTTACAAAATGAACGTTTTTCTGTATTTTTTTTTTAAAAAATGATTTTTTCTGTGAATATTTAAAAAATAAAGGCTTTTTTTTTTGTAAATTCTTAAATTCTTAAATGAATTAAAATAAAAATAGACAAAACTTTAGTCAATAAATATGAAAAACTGAAATTTAAAATACAATAATTTTTAAAAAATTAAACACTAATAAATTGGAATAGTATAAGAGAAGAGATTTAAAAAATTCTATTGTTATTATTATTTTTATCAAATTGATCATTATTATTGCCACCACTATTATCGCTACTATTAATATTATTATTATTATTATTATTATTATCATCACAAAAAAAAAAATATTTTTAAGAATGAAATTGAAGAGGATTGTCGGAGGAGAAAGATATGAAAACGAAAGAGAGAAAGGAGATGTAGCAGAGATAGAGATGGATGGAAATTGAGGTCAGAGAATAAAAATAAAATGGAGAATGGAATTGAGAGGAAGCAGAAAGTGATAAAACAAAAGGGCAATTGCCTTCTTCCCGTATCAAAATCATATTCAAACACAAACGTAAAAACAAATGGTGTTTTGGGATTAGAAAAAAAAAAATGAACCCATCACATTGATGGGACCTATCACAGTTTTCATAGGGGCTAAAATAGAAAAAACAATGAGTGAGGATTGACTGGGAGATTCATAAAACTCAAGGGGTTTAAAAGAATTTTCTCTTTTAAATATTGATTTTGTTTTTTCAAACATTTTTTGTCTATATAAGTGACTTTTTATCTAGATGAACAAATAATTTAAAATGAACAAAAAAAAAATTAGTGAAATATAATTAATTTATGAATATAATTTTCACATTGACCACTGTTTTCATTTGTTTTCAAAACAGATAAGAGGATACTTTGATCATTCAATAACATAGAAGCATAATCTAATCAGGTATTAGTCCCTGAAATCAAAGCTCCCTAAAATCTTAACCTTCACATTCTTGTCTTATGCATTTCCAATTCTGTCTTCAAGGTATCATGTCAAATCACCTTACAACATCAAGGCATGTATGCAAACAAACTCCAATATGAACTGCTCTCTTCTGCTTCCAAAAAATATATAAGAATATTTTGATCATTCAATAATGCAAAACAATAATCACATATTAGGCTGTTGAATCGAAATGAATCATATAAGTTCCTCTGTTTGGATTGAAATCATTTTATTTTTTCAAAAATAGACTGAAATAGTTATATGCTAACACAAAATGATTTGAATTCAAACGGACTTAAAATCTTTTAGCTTAAATTATTTTTTTATATATTTCTAATTTTGGCTTAAGACATCATATCACAACACCTAACAAGATCAAGGCATGCATGCGAACAAAATCCTAATTCTTGAGTCTCCAATGGACACTAAACTCAACCAAATGGTCTCTAGAAGTCAACGAAGAAGAAAGGAGTAGGAAACCTGCCTCTCTTGTAATATAAACAACAACAATGCTTGTGTTTGTGCATGGCCAACTTGAGTTCACTTCCTTCTTCACATTGTAGCACATTGTTCTCTCCTGCACTAAAAGGCATGGCTGCAAAGCAATCCTCGTGGATAGCCTTGTTCATCTTGGTTATCTATGCTTCATGTTCCACATCCCAAACTTCGATAAACGTGACGATGTCTGCTAGGTATGAGTAGTGGATGGCTCAACACGGCTGGTTTTACAAGGACGTTGAGGAGAAGGTGGACAGATTCAGGATATTTAAGAATAATGTTGACTCCATAAATAATAATGGAGGCCGCAAGTACACCCTTGGCATCAACCAGTTTGTTGACATGGCCAACTATGAGTTCAAGGTTACCCGCAAGTGCATCTGTTCCTCATCGGCTTTGAATGCAGTCACCAGCTTTTGGTATGAGAATGTGATGGATGTGCCTCTAAGCTTGGCTTGGAGGACTCGAGGAGTAGTCACTCCAGCCAAGGATCAAGGACAATGTTGTAATCTGGCTAATTCAACATCATCTCAATTAGACATCTACCGATGCTGAACAAAATGTATTGCATTGTATTGTAATATGGGATGCTGTTGGGCATTCTCTATAGTAGCAGCAATAGAAGGGATCAATAAGCTCAGCACCAGCAATTTGATCTCCTTGTCCATCGGTGCAAGAGCTCATGGACTGCAACACAAGCGATCAAGATCAGGGCTGCAATGGCAGCCTAATGGACAATTTATTTTAGTTCATCATCAACAATGGAGGTATCATAATAAAAGCTGACATAGTAATAAACAGAGTAAATGAGAAAAATACTGTTGTCTCAATTAAAAACTCTTTGAGATCATAAGGAAAAAAAATTCACTAAAATAGAATTTTTATTGAGGATAAAAGTAGTTCTCCACGTCCACAAGACTGAATCCTATTTATACAATTATCAGAAATCCTATTTGAATAGGTTTTTGCCTTTTTAAATCCTAAACTAAATATAACTCAGCTTGAATACATTAATTTAGTTGGTAAAAATTATAAATAAATTAACATACAGGAAGAAAAAAAAATCTTAAATAATGATTTATTTTCTCCAAGTCCCAAACTAAATATGATTTAGCTTAAAGTCAATCTTGAATTGGTGGAATTTGAAAATAAGATCTAATTGACTCAAAATAGGAAAGATTCATAATATCATAATGAAGAAAATTTCAATATAGAAAAGTACTAAATAAAATAAATCCTAAGTTAAATAAAAGAATAAATAAGTTCATTTGTCATGACCTCTTGATTTTTAAATTAGCTTCTTTTGACGCTAAATTTTTGAATTTCTTTTGAGTGTCCTATATAAGTATCATCTTCTTATAAAGAACTTGTTCTTGAGTTATTTTGTCATAACTTGCAGTTCTTCGGTGCATGATAGCCAAATAAATCTTGAATATTAAAAGTGTTTGAGATTCTCAAATCCTTTGGGAGGTCATTGTTTATCTTTTTTAGTATCTTTAGTGGTTCAATTTTTTTTTGCTTTAGTTTGTTATAAGTTTCAGCTGAAAATCATTCCTTCCTCAAGTGCACTATCACTAGATCTCCTTCTTAAAATTTTTTTGGACGCTTATGAATGTTTGATTTAGTTTTATATTTGGCATTAGATTCTTCTAATTTTTTTACGTTAGTATGCACTTCAATAATTCTCTCCACCATGTTGTCTGCAACTATACTTATTCCTGGTAATTTGGGCAATACTATTAGGTCCAGTGGGTATTTTGGGGTTCTTCTATTGATAATTTCAAATGGTAATTTTTCTGTGGATCTTTTTTTATATTATTGAAAGCGAATTCAGTTTGTGCAAGTGCATTATTCCACTGTTTTGGTTTATTTCTTGCAAGACACTGAATAATGTTTATAAATGTTCAATTCACTACTTCAATTTGTCCATTTGTTTGAGGATGATAAGCACTACTAAATTATAGAGACAAATCAAACCACCTACACAATGTCTTCCAAAAGTGAGTTAGACATTTTGTATCATGATCATAAGTGATGGTCTTTAGCACTCCATATAACCTTACAATCTCATGAAAGAATAGATTAGCCATCGCTATTGTATTGCTATCTTCTTACATGGAATAAAGTGTGTCATTTTAGAAAATCTGTCGATAATAACAAATACTAAATCTAAATCTCGTTGAGTGTTGAGGAAGCTCAAAACAAAATCCATCAATAGATCCTCCCATGAGGCATTTGGAATAGACAATGGGGTATAAATGCCAGTGTTTCGAGAGTTTTTTTGGTTGTTTGGCATATATAGTACATTTGTACAAAACAATCGACATCTCTTTTAAGTTATGGTCAATAGTAACGTTCTTTAATAAGTGCAATACTCTTGGCATGCCCAAGATGTCTTGCTAGACCATTTCTATGTAGCTCTTTCGTCATCTTTTCTCTCAAGGAGCACATTGGAATACAAAGACTAGAACTCTTAGAGAGAAAACCTTCATGGAGATATAAATCACTTCTTTGTCTTGCTTGACACTTTCTAAACTCTTCTTCAAAATCTTCATCTTCAGCATATACTTTTTTCAAATAATCAAACCCTTCAACTTCATTACTTGTAGTTACCATCAAGACTGCCCTATAACTCAAAGCATCGACCACCTTATTTTTTTGTCCAGATTTGTGTTTCAAAATATAGATGTATTGCTGTAAGAATGATGACCATCGACTATGCATACGATTTAAGTTCTTTTGGCTATCAATAAATTTCAAAGCTTGGTGGTTAGTATATAGAATGAACTTTCACTAAATTAGATAGTACTTTCAATAACAAATTGCTTGTACGTTCACATAAAATTCCAACTTATATGTTGACCACTTCTTTCGAGCTTCACTTAACTTTTCATTGTAGAAAGCTACTAGTCTTCTTTCTTGGTATAGAACGGCTTCAATGCTTATGCAAGAAGCATCGCAGTCTACCTCGAATAACTTTTTGAAACTAGATAGTACCAAGACAGGTGCAGATGTAGTAGATAACTTCTCTTTAATCAACTCAAAACTTCTATTGGCTTCTTGAGTCTAGGAGAACTTGCTTTACTTCAAACACTCAGTTATTGGTACCATAATGGAACTAAAGTTTTTGACAAACCTTCGATAGACTGTCGCCAGACCATAGAAGCTCCTAACTTTTGATACACTTCTTGGTATCGACCATTCCTTAATAACTTTTACTTTTTTTCATCAACATGAATGCCTTCGGTACTCATCATGAATCCCAAGAACACCAAGTGGTCTGTCATAAAATGACATTTCTTTGAGTTGTTGTATAACTTCTTCTTCAACACAGTAAGTACTTTTGCTAGATACTTTTTATGTTCTTTTTCATTATGATTGTACATCGAGATATCATCAAAGTAAATAACAACAAAATAACCAATGAAAGATTTGAATATATGATTCATCAATCACATGAAGGTACTTGGTACATTTGAGAGTCTAAAAGGCATAACAAACCACTCATAAAGTCCTTCTTTCATTTTGAAAGATATTTTCCATTCACCACTAGGTCTAATTCTGATTTGATAGTATCCACTCCTTAAATCTATCTTAGAGAACACCTTTAACCCTTCCAACATATTCAACATGTCTTCTAAGTGAGGAATTGAAAATCTATATTTTACCGTGATTTGGTTAATGACTTGACTATCTACACATATCTGTCAACTTCCATCTTTGTTAGGTGTCAATAAGACTAAATTGCACATGGGCTCATGTTGATTCCAACCATTCCTTTTATGATCAACTCTTCAACCTTTTCTTGCAAAATTTGTGACTCCTTTAGACTCATTCTGTAGTGGAATAGATTTGATAAACTTGCTTTAAGAATAAGGTCAATATGGTGTTGAATATCTCTCATTGGGGGTAGTTCATCTGGAAGATTATCGGGCATGATTTTCTTGAATTCATCTAGGAAGAGTTGCAAGTTTTTTGGAGCTTCAGTGGACATTTTCTTTATTTCTTTCTCAATCATAACAAATATTTGAGCTATCTCTTTAGCCTCATTTATACAATTTTACACAATCAGGAAAAAGTGACCATCCTCTTATAAAATTTTGGATTGACGCTCTTCGCTAATGGGAGTGAGAATAATTTTTTTCCTATCTTTGAAGAAGATGTAGCGATTGTTTCGTCCATGATGTGTAGAATCTCTATCAAATTCAAAGTCTACCAAGAAGAATATGATATATATTCATCTCCACAACATCACATGTTACCTCATCCTTATAGAATTTTCCAATAGAAAAATAAATTTGACACCGTTCAGTTACCTTGGTTTCACCAATCTTTTTAATGCAGCCAATCTTGTAGGGAGAGGGATGTGATTTTATTTTCAATTGAAGCTTATTGACCATGGTCTTGGAGCTGATGTTCTCACTATTTTCCCCATCAATAATCATGTCATAGATCTTGCCATTTACTATGCCTCTAGTGTGGAAGATATTATGGCGTTGTAGGTTTTTCTTTTACTTTGGGGTGTACATCAGATTTTGAACTACTAAAGATGACCTTTCACCATCAGACTCCTCAAATATTTCATCTTTATAGTTTTCTTGATCACAAACTAGGTCATCATCTTTTGAGTCATGTAAATTTTCAGCCACAAAATTATCTTCAGTAGCTAGGTTCACATGCTATCGTGCTGGAAAAATATTAGAATGATGTCCAAATTTTTATAGCGATAGCACTTTAGTTCAGGATTTGAACTTGGGTTCTTTGCTAATGTAGTGTTTTATGATGGCCTTGAAGGTCTAGCTTCAAGATTCACTTGTGTGGGAGGTTGAGGATATTATGTAGTTGCACCTCTCTTAGGAATAGATTTTGCTCCTTTTGAATTCTCATCAATCATCCTCCCTATCTGATTTCTAATGACAAGTCACTCCAATTGGGACTCCACATGAGTTGCACTCCTCATAGCCTCATAAACCATTCAAATAGGTTGCAAGAAAATCCTATCTTAGATGATTGTGCATAGTCCACCGATGAATCTTACTACTTAATAAGATTCAGTCTCCAATAGATTATTATGTACTGATAGGTGATAGAACTCCTCAGTATAAGCCTTCACACTGCAATTACCCTATCGATAATTTTGATATTACTGAAAGAGTACCTGACCATAATCTATGGGAAGAAATTATCTTTCAAGAAGAGCCTTCATCCGTGGCCATGCTTGAATTGGAGCTTTATTTTGGCATGTCCTTTCTAATTGAACGCATTCCCACCAAGCTGATGCACCACCCTTGAGTCAGTAAGCAACAAGCTTCACTTTCTTTGAATATGAAGTCTCCTTGCAGTCGAAGAACCGTTCCACTTTAGCAAACCTATCAAGCAAATCTTC
Organism: Trichopus zeylanicus subsp. travancoricus; assembly: GCA_005019695.1. NCBI lineage: Eukaryota > Viridiplantae > Streptophyta > Magnoliopsida > Dioscoreales > Dioscoreaceae > Trichopus > Trichopus zeylanicus. The sequence continues at coordinate 320,592 of RXID01014474.1, read as the reverse complement.
AATTTGAAGTTGGCCATTGAAAGATGAGAGATCAATCTTCAAGTGAAAATTATAATGTCTATAATGCTTAGAAACTAGTCGATGAAGGATGACTTCAATTTCTTCATCGCTGGAGTTTTCAAGGACTTATAAATCCTTTGGATTCACTTGCGGAGCCTTTCCTTGACTAATTAGATTATGAGTCACTTCATCAATTCATCAACGTGGTTGATTTAGACCTTCAAGTTGATCCATCCTCAGCATCAAGCTTACAAGTAAGTTTTAGATTGCCTCCATGGTCGAGTCAAAATATTCATGGCTGATCTGATTATCCATAGGAGCATCGTCCCTAGGGTTGCTGCTGATTGCATTATCATTAGACATTAAGAAAGGAGAGCCTTACTATGATATCACTTGATGTAGCAACAAGTGTGGTCAATGAGAAAAACACCGTTACTTCCGTTAAGAGCTCCTTGAGTCCACAAGGAAAAGAGAAAATTTACTAAGTAGAACTTTATTAAGAATAAAAGTTAGTTTCTCACGTCTACTGGGATGAGGCCTATTTATACAATTATCAAAAATCCTATTTGAGTAGGTTTCTGCCTTTCCAAGTCCGAAACTGAATACAACTCAGCTTGAACCCATTAATTGGGTTTGTAGAAGTCCTAAATAAGTTAACCTATGAAAAGAATAATCCTAAATAATGATTCATCCTTTCCAAGTTCTAAAATGAATAGGATTTAGCTCAAAACCAATCTTGAATTGGTGAAATCTGAGAATAAAATCTAATTGACTCAAATTAGAAGAGATTCATAACATCATAATGAAGATAATTTCAATATAGAAAAATATTAAATAAGATAAATTTTAAGTTAAATAAAAAAATGAATTAGATCATTTGCCATGACCCCTTGACTTTTGAATTAGTTTCTTTTAACTCTAAATTTTTGAACTTCTTCCTTTGAGCGTCCTACATCAGAAGCCAACTACCCCCACACAACAAAGCAAGACAATTGTAACACGCACAAGGAAGCTAACTACGCTGCCTCCATGGCGAGTACCAAGACGTGCTTCAGAACAACGAGGCTTACTATTGAAGGTAGTCTCCTATCAACCAGTTTTTATAAGAATCAACCCCTGTGGATCGAATTTCTAGTTCTACTTCGGTGAGATGTTCATAATATAGTGTGGAACCAACCAAGACCATGGTGGGATTGTTAATGAAGCAAAGATGAAATTAGCTTAAAAAAGACTAATTAGTTTTTAGAAGGTGATTAAAAAATAATGGCTTCTAGAAAGTAATTAGGTAAAAAATATGTGGTTAAAAATAATGTAAATATTTTGATCTAATTGTGTTTGGTTAGTGTAATAGGAAACTTAATCCCTAAGGACTTAAGCATTTGAAAGTATGGAGTGGAGAAATGAATAAGTAAAGTTGTAGTAAAATGGTTAGAATTCTAAGAATATTGAAATGCTTATAATACTATTATACGAAAGGAATGATCCACTTTAATTATCTTTTTATTATCTTCATCAATAATTTATTTATCTCAAATTAGTGTTGATTAGATCCACCATTTTTTTAACATATGGTATTGGAGAATAAATCCATTTTATCAAATGTCCAACAATCTTCTCCAACCTCAAGTTCCCAAGTTGTATAAAGACAACTATAATAATTGGGGTATCCAATTCAAGGCATTGGTTGGTGCCCAAGAGCTTTGGGATATTATTCATAATGGGTATAAGGAATCCACCCTAGAAAAAAAAATGCAACATTCTTTGCTAAGCAAAAGAATGCTCTTAGAGAACAAAGAAAGAAAGATAAGAAGGCATTGTTTTTGCTGTATCAGGGCTAGATGAAATTGCTATTGAGAAGATTGCTGTAGTGACCACAAGTCATCAAGCATGAAGCATCCTCAACACCATGTTCAAAGCTATTGAATGTGTGAAGCAAGTACATCTACAAGCCTTGAGAGCAAACCTTGAGTCTGTTGAGATAAAAGAGGATGAAAGCATCTTTAAGTTCTTTTCATGATTAATTATAATTGTGAATCAAATAAGAAGAAATGATAAGAACATTAGATATGTTCATGTGATGGAGAAGATACTCAAATCTGTTATACCAAGATTTGATCATATAATTTTAGCAATTAAAGAGTTAAAGGAATTGGAGGATCTTAGCATCAAAGAGGTAGTGGGATGGATACCTTTAAGTGCATGAACAAAGAATGAAGAAGAGAATGACTTCCACAACACTAGAGCAAGCACTTCAGTCGAGACTCAATATTGGAGAGTCACGAAAAGGTTATGGACAACATGGTGATGGCTACAATAGAGGTTGTGGTAGAGCCAAGGAAATGAGACAACTTGGAAGTCACCCACAAGCATAAGAGAGGAGTCCAAATTTTAATTTCAACAAAGAAAGAGGCATTGGTAGAGGTAGATCCACATATACTCGTGCAAATACTAGACTTATCCAATACTATAATTGCAATAAATTTTGGCACTTTGCACAAAATATTGGAGTAAGCTTGTGGACCAAGGAGAAAAGTCCAACTTTGTTGAAGCTTCAAATCAAGAAGATCCTACTCTTCTCCTTGCTCATGAAGATGCACTAAACCAACAAGATACTTTCACTGAAGTGAAGATGTTAAATAAATGTATGTTTCCTCTTCAACTTAGTATCAACTTGGAGAACTACTTTCATGGACTCTTTGAAAATGAGTAATGGAAGTGGCATCTACACTTTAGGCATCTCAACTTCATCAGCTTGAATCTACTGTAAATGAGAGGTATGGTGAAAGGCCTACCAAAGATTGAACCTCCTAATCATGTGTGTAAGATGTGCATAATTAAGAAGCAACAATGACTTCCATTTCAAAGTAAGAAGTCATGGAGCAATGAAGCTACTGCAGTTGGTTCACACAGATATCTATGGGCTATTGAACTAATATCTTTTGGAGATAATAAATATTTTATTACCTTCAAAGATGGTTATAGTAGAAAGTTATGGGTATACTTTCTCAAAGAAAAATTAGTGTATTTAAAAATTTTAAAGCTCTTATTGAATTAGAGAGTGGTCATAAGCTTCAAGTACTCAGATCTAACAAAGGTGGTGAGTACACCTCAAATGCCTTCAAAGAATATCACTTGCAACATGACATCAAATAACAATTCACAATTATCTATACAACACAACAAAATGGATTTGTCGAGAGAAAGAAACATACCATGTTTGATATGACAAGGACTATGCTGAAAGAGAAGGAGCTACCAAAGAATTTTTGGAAAGAGACTATTGTATGTACAACTTATTTGCTCAATAGATGTCCTACCAAAATAATGAGGAATATGACATGAAAGGAAGTTTGGAGTAGCCACAAATCTAGTGTAACACACACTATGTGTTTTTGGGTGTGTTGCATATGCACAAATACCAAAAGTATGAAGAAAGAAGCTAGATGATCCTGGTGAAAAGTGCATCTTCATTGGGTATAGTGGTCAGTCTAAAGCTTGCAAACTCTACAATCCACTGAATAATAAAGTTGTGGTTAGTAGAGATATAATTTTTGGTCAAAATGAAGCGTGGAGATGGAACAATGCAAATTCACAAAAAAAAGGAAAGTCTATGTTGAAGAATTGGAAGCTAATCAAGTCATCGGTCAACAACAATAACAATCTTTACAAGAAGATGCAACAACACTAGCCCCATATGCTTAATCTTCATCAACATCAAGCTCTAGCAATAACAATACAAAAAGTCAAAGAATTTATTTCTCTGCAAGTCCAATCAGAACGAGATGTCTGAGAGGTATCTATGAGCAAACAAAAGGTGATGACATTAGTTTGTTTATTTGTATGTTGACTCAGAGCTACTTACTTTTGAAGAAGCAGGACAAAAGGATTCTTGGAGTGATGTCATGAATGGGGAGGCACATGTCAGCTAGAAGAATGAGACCTAGAAGTTCATGGAGATGGATCAAGCACATTGTAGATGGATTAGTAGACCTTTGCAAAGTACATCTAGTGGCCAAGGATTACAAGCAAAGATATGGAGTAGATTATGATGAGGTATATGCACCAATAGCTTAGTTTGACATTTTGAAGATGCTTATAGCACTTGTAGCACATCATATTTAAAAATCTACCAATATATGTCAAATTAGCATTTTTTTTTAATGGCTTTTATTGAAGAAAAAGTTTATATTGAGCAACCTATAGAATTTTTCATACAAGAAAAAACACACAAGATCTACAAATTAAAGAAGGCTTTATATGGGTTAAAGAAAGTACCACATACTTGGAACACTTGTATTAATGGCTATCTCCAAAGAAATGGGTTCACAAAATGCCCATATGAACATGCACTCTACAACAAGTCTAACTCAAAAGGAGACTTTCTTATTATTTGTCTTTATGTTGATAACTTACTATTTACCAGGAACAATCAAAAGGTATTCAAAGAATTCATGGAGGTCATGTTCAAGGAATTTGAAATGATAGATTGTGGGCTTATGTCTTCCTTTCTAGGCATTGAAGTTAAGTAATAATCAGATGACATCTTCATTTCTTAAAATAAGTATGTAAAAGAGATCCTTGAAAAGTTTAAAAATGGTAAATTGCAACCCAGTTAACACTCCAGTGTAAACTAATTTGAAGTTGAACGAAGAAGCAAAAGAAAAGCGAAGAGATCTAACTCTTTTTAAAAGTTTGGTTGGAAGCCTGAGGTGTTTAACTTTAACAAGACCTGATGTTGTTTATTTTGTTTGTCTTGTTAGCAAATATATGGAAACACTAAAAGAGTCACATTGGCTAGCTACAAAGAAGATCTTAAGGTATATCAAAGGTATCTTAAATCTTGGTCTTTTCTTTTGTTACAAGAAAGAAGCAAAATTAACAGGATACTTAGATGGTAGCTAGAGAGGTGGCCAAGATGAAAGAAAAGCATTATAGAATATGTTTTCCTTTTAGATTCTACTATATTTTCTTGGAACTCGAAAAAACATAATATTGGAGCAAAGTATATTGTAGTAGTAGCTTGTGTTTTTGAAGCAATTTGATTGAAGAATCTTTTGAACAAACTTCATTATCTACAAGAAGAACCACATATCATATATGTTTATAATATATCAGTCATCAAATTTGCAAAAAATCCAATGCAATGTGAAAGGAATAAATATATTGATATTCAATATAACCTTCTACATGATTATGTCAAATTAGGAACAATCATGCTCAAGTATTGTGGGACAATAGAACAAATGTCGGACATCTTCACTAAGGCTCTACCTACATATACATTCAAAAGGCATAGGACTGCACTTGTATTGATGGCATTTCAAATTTGAGGGGGCATGTTAATGAAGCAAATCTGAAATTAGATTAGAAAAGACTAATTACCTTTTAGAAGGTAATTGAAAAGTAATTGCTTCTAAAAAGTAATTAGGTGAGAGTTAAAAAGAGATTAAGTGAAAAGATAGATAAGATAAAAAATTAGTAAAAAATAGTGTAAATACTTCGACCTAATTGTACTTGGTTGGTGTAATAGGAAACTTAAATCCTATAAATAGATAAGGGCTTAAGCATTTGAAGACATGGAGTGGAAAAGTGAATGAATGAAATTGTAGTGAAAGAATTAGAGTTATAAGAGTATTGAAGTGCTTATAATATTATTGTGAGAAATGAGTGTCCACTTTAATTATCTTCTTTATCATCTTCATTAATATTTTATTTATCTCAAATTAGTATTAATTGGGTCCACCGTAATTCCAGCTGTGAATATTGTGGGATATGGATATGCAAGTGATGGCACAAAGTATTGGCTGATGAAGAACTCGTGGTGGACTTCATGGGGTGAGAATGGATACATTAGAATGGAGCGAGATGTTGATGCAAAAGGACTCTGTGCCATCGCCATGATTGCTTCCTATCCAACTGCATGGACTGGAATATACAAGCTAATGTCTGTTATCTGCTTCGGTTGTTCTTTGTGTTTTCGTTTGAGTTTGAATTTTTTTTCCAAATTCATGTTGTTGTCTTCCTATCGTCATCAATTGTCTTGTATGTGGTTCCTTTGTTTGGATACTTCAAGTATATTCTAAAACAAGTACGTCAACAGATGTTTGTGAGAAATCCATTAGAGATAACAAAGAGGTCAACTTTAGCGCCAGGAAAAGTGCTTTCTGGTATCCATACATGCACTTTGTCAAGATTCATATATGCTACTTTCTCCCGGCCCATTTAAAGCTCTAATTCCAAGACCAGGATAAGGTCTGGCAGACTGGGGATCCGATGTTCTTGTGTAGTGCAAGCTACAAAGTTTATGTCCGCGCAGTAGAGCATCTCCACTTCACTGCTTGTCTTCATCTTCTTCTTCGGTGAATCCAGTCAACATTTTGTTGAATCAATACCAAAACCCTCTCGGTCACCATTTCCACTTTAAAAATAAAAAAGAAAAGTCAGGTTTTGTTGATTATTAGTCCAAATTTGAATTTGTTTTAGTTTCACAGTCCTATGAGATACTTATCTTATATGGATCATATAAAAAAATCATCTATAACTGGATGAGATGTGTGTATCAATTTTTTTTTTCTAAGCTCAAAAATTAAATAAAAAGTCCAAAGATTATCAAATCTTGAATCAGAGGTGAAGCAAGCGGTTTCATTTCCTCCACTTCATGCATTTGGTTCCGACCAAGTGTATTTGGAAGAAAAGGCTGTACTTCCCCACTTCCCCACTTCTCCACTTGGACCACTTCATCTATAATGCCACTCGGTCCAACATTTTTGGAAGTGATATACAAAAATCTTAGGTCGGATCAGAAGGACAATGGAGAACACAGAAATTGCAAGAGAAACAAAAATCAGTAATACATAAAAAAAAAAGTTATGTGGTGTAGTCTAACTGATGACCTAAGTCTACGAACGAAGATAAAATAGAGTTTTTACTATTTTTGGATGTCTAAAATGATAGAGTAGAAGAATTTTAGTATTGTACTACATAACGCTAACAATCCAATAGTTTCTTAGTTACAAGATAGGTCCATACTGCTCCGCTTCTGCACCCTCGACAAGATCAATAGTGGAGCTACACCATTGAGCTCAAAAAACTTGATTTGGTTTTTTACCAAATTTAGTGATTGAAAAATAATTAAATTTTTTATCTACTTCTTCACAATCAGAAAGTACGAAGAAATGGCGGTTACTTTTTGTTACTTCACTGAATCCATACACAAAAATAGCACACTTTGGTAGTGAACTACTGTTTTTCAAAGTGAGAGAAAGTTTGAGTTCCCATTTAGTTGATTAGAAGTAAGCGAAAATTAGAATATCCACTTCTCCCTTCTTTAGAAAAATGATTGGGATCAAAATAAGCCAAAATTAAACATAATTCATTTCCACCTTCAGTGACATTGTGTTAGATCCATGGCTTAACTTTCATCAAACCAAAGAGGTAGAAGTAGTGGAAGTTGTTGGTGTTAATCCTGATTCTCAAGCATTGAATAAGTCATACATACAATGGTCCTCTTTAGGTTATAGTTAATAGTGACCCTAGTCTTTAGGTTTCAATTAGCAATAGGAGTGTAAGTAGTTGTATTCTGTTTATTTAAATGCATGATTTTGATGTTTTATTGAATGGTTTGTCATTCCATCACCATCAAAAATAAAGGCTATTTTCCTCTCAATTTTATTCTATCACTTCTTTTTAGTCGCTAATAGTGGCATCAGAGTTATTGCTATGAACGGTTTGGTCCAGCTTTCAATTTCCATCTTGGAAGGGAAAAATTATAATATGTGGAGTGTCCAAATGAGATTGCTTTATGATTATTATTGTAGGATTGAAATCGGCGGTCCAAGATGGTGAACACCCCAAGGAGCAAGCTCCTGAAATAATAAATCAAAAATATATGGTGAGTTTAAGTGTGCAATTAAGTGTTCTGAGAACATGACTTACAACAAGCTCAAATATTTATTGTTAATTACTTTGATGGTTGTTAAAAGTATTCTAATATGAAAAACTTATTTAATAAAATAGAGATACAAAAGAAAAGAAAACATTATTTGATTGACTTTGAGAAAAAATACATGATTTAAGTAATGACATGCCCTCATTTTACAAATTAATACATTTAAATTTATAATTATAAAAATATGGAATGAGGCAAGAAAGTGGAAAAAGCTTGATGCGCCCGGCTACCTCGCTCTCATGTATTGGACCGTGTGGAGTCTGAGTTAAACGGAAATTGATTTGATCCTTAGTAGATGTTGATATCTTGACTTGATTTTAGGTATAGCTAACTATCTTGACTTGTGTTAGTTAACCCTATTGAGATCTAAAGCATCGCTCGGTGGAAAATGAAAAAGCATGAAGATAAGAGAGGAAGTGGGAGAAGTTTGATGTGCACCGCTGCTTCGCTCCTGTGTGCTATATAGAGTAAAATTAAAATTTGATTTAAATGGGTCTTAATTTGATCCTTGACTTGATTTTAAGATGTGGTTGACTATATTTGCTTGCATCAGTTGACCTTATTGAGATATAAGGTGTTGCTAATAATTTTTGGGGTTGGCTTAGTCTTGAAGTGTAATCAACAGTTTTAAGTGTGTTGGCAATTAATCTTTTTTTGGGCAATAATAGTACTCAGAAATCCTGATATTTCGCATCTTGAACGGTTGTTCACCTACTTGGGGACAATTATTTTTTCTTGCAAGAATAGTACTAGTTTTGCCAAATTATTTGGAGTGGGTTGATAATGTGGTATCTCAGTCTTTAGCTCAACTTGCGGGTCTCAGCATTTTAAAAGGAGCCATAACATCCAAAAGGCAATATATATGAGACTTTGGAATTTTGTGGGACATGATTAAGATACTACCACATGAGCCTTGACTTCATGATCTCTTCATATTTTATGATTGAATGGTGACACACTTTTCAAATAATTAGAAATGAGTGTATTTTAACAATTAGATTAAACTTTTTTATGAGAGAACTCTAATGACCAAGCCAACTAGGTTCAATTGGGTTATATATGACACGGTCAACATTCCTTCAGATTTTGGCTTTGAGAATTATTTTGCTATTTTCATCTATCTTTGGCTTTGCTGCTTCATTATGCCGCATTGTGAGTAGTACATTCACTAGAGACATTTGCGATATCCTATAGGATGACATGTAAGCAAAAAGTTGCTTTAGCTCCTGCAGTGCTACGCTCAATATATGCAGGTCTCAGAGTAATGGTAGATAACCCTATAGGACTAAGCAGTTCTTCAACTTGGTTTTTCATCTATATTCCTTATACTTGAATTTATGCCCACTTTCAGAGGACATACATTGAGTTGGAGCCTAGTGATAAAATCAAGAAGCTATATTAGTCATATTCAATCCCTGTTCTTGAAATGATTCTGATCATGAACACAATTACTTTCTCTTATTTTTTAGAGAGGCTAGGATGCATGTGCGAAATTCTCGAAATTTTGAGTGGTGAGCATACCCCTATATTCTTTTTGATTTTAACATGTTAGTGGATGTGACTTATCTTCTATTATCTCTAGAAGCTTATGAGTATATTATCTCTTTGAGACATGTGATGCTTCCGCTTTGCTCAAGGGAACACTTGGTTGTAGAATCTTATAATTTACATCAATTTTGTTGGTAATTCGAGTATTACTAAGGCTTTCCTGATAATGCTTCTGCTCCTTCGCCACCATCATATCTAGGCTAGTTAGCGGGCTATTAATTGTACCTTATTCCTCTTCAAGATAATTCAAAATATTATATTTTTGATATTGAGCGAGAGACCAAGATTCTTTAACTGTATGTCACAGCATGGTTTAATAGCATTAGAAGATAATTTTGCATCAATCTAGAGTTTTATACAGAAATGAGCTAGATTTGCATAGCAGGAAAAAGCAAGTTATTAGTAGTAAAAGGTCGAAGTGGCAGAGGACTCAAGAGATGCAAAAGGCTCTGGCTCATAAATTTGCTCTTCCCAAACTAGGTAGAGAGATGACCATTCCCCCTTATAGCATTGATGATGACTGATTTTAAGGCAATGCAGGTCCTAAATTGAGTCCAAGATGAGAGACACTTCGATTTGTAGGGGCAGGGTTAGGCCCACTGCCTTCATCACCTACACCATTTCGAATTGAATTTCTTCACTCCCCATGCCTACCTTCCAACCAGTTGACATACATATGGGGCTGAAAGTGACCCTTCCTTCAGTAACACCAATTTGCCAGTCCTCTAATATGGATTTGAGTAGAGAGGTCAAACTAGCCTCAGTATTGCCTATACTAGTTGACCAGTCATTGGATATAGGTATTGATAATTCTCTCATCTCATGTTTATTTTATTTTCTTTCGTCTTTTTTAGCTGAGAACTCATCTTCTTTTAGATGAATCGGATGAGGATTTTGGAGGCTCTTTTAATGATATTTCAGACTTAGATGATGAAGGATATTTGGACTTTGCCAAGTCTCTTGATTGTACATATGCTAACTTTAAGCTTATGTTGCATATGTGGTTCTTGGGCCATGCTTTATTCGAGGGATGCTTCCATTCATGGGTATTCATCCATCATCACTATCATTAGGTGATGATTTACTATCTTTCCTTCTCATCTTGAGGATTTTATTCACTATCTTGGCAAATTATCTGGCATGCTGCAAACCCATGAACAAAGCATGAATGAGATGGACATCAAGAAGTCGATAGAGCAAGCATTCCAAAGACAAGTCTCCACAAAAGGCAACAAGGTGGCAAAACAAATCAAAGATATGGTAGTTATCATGGTAGAGATCAAGGACATGGTGATCACTACTACAACAATAGAGGTTGTGGTGGTCATAACAACACTCATGGAGGTGGAGGCAGCCAACACAATGACCAAGAGAGATAATATACAAGCCATCAACAAAACTCTAGTTACAAAGATCACGGCCATGGACACAGTAGAAAGGTATGATAAATCTAATGTTGAGTGTTACTTGTGTCACAAATATGACCATTATTCTAGTGAGTGCAGATATAAGGAGAATAATCATAGGGCTTACTATGCACAAGAAGGTGATGATGATGGAAACCATGCCCTCTTGATGGTTACCACAACTAGTGAAACATCCAACTATCACACATGGTTCCTTGATTGGGTGTACCAATCACATGTGAGGCAAGAAGGAGCTCTTTGTTAATCTTAATGAATCAATATGCTCTAGAGACAAGTTTGCTAATGATAGGACCATACTACTGATGGGAAAAGGATGAATTCTCATCAAGACAAAGAATGGAGATCACAAAGTACATTTCGGACATGTTCTATATGCTAGACATGAAGGCAATCTACTTAGTATTGGTCAATTGCTAGAAAAGGCGTATGACATGCAGTTACATGATAATCAGCTCTCCATTCTTGATAAAAGAGTTACGCTCATTCTTAAGGCCCTTTTCACAAAGAATTGTATGTTTTGAGCTGACATTGCCAATAATGTTTATACTTATCTCAACATTATTATAAAAGATGAGTCTTGGTTGTGGCATCTTCATTCTGGTCATCTAAACTTTCACAGTTTGAAGTTGCTCACTTAAAAAAAATATTGTGACAAGATTGCCTAATATACATCATCCTTAACAACTGTGTGAAGCTTGAATTCTTGGAAAACAAAAGCATATTGTATTTTGTAGCAGGAAAGAATTGGCGTGCAATACAACCACTAGAGCTCATCCATTCCAATGTATGTGGCCCAATGAATATCATATCAAATGGTAACAATAGGTACTTTCTTACCTTTATTGATGACCTCACCAAAAAAAATATAGGTCTATTTTCTACAAAGGAAGCCCGAAGTTTTTGGTGATTTTAAAAAATTCAATACTCATGTTGAAAGATAAAGTGTTTATCCTATTAAAACTCTACAAACTAATGGGGGTGGTAAGTATCCTTCTAATGAGTTCAATGAGTATTGTGCAAATAATAAATAAAACATGACATCATGTTTTCCTACAGTCCACAACACAATCGATTTGCTAAATAGAAGAGTAGATCCATTATGGATATGATGAGGAGCATGTGAAAGGCCAAAGAGATGCACAGTTCATTTTGGGGTGAAGTTGTCTCATGTTTTGTTTACTTGTTGAACAAAGCTCCAACAAAGAGTGTCCAAAATATCACCCTTGCAAAAGCAGGGAATAGTTTTGAGCCTAATGTAAAGCATCTCAAGGTGTTTGGTTCCATTTCCTATGCCCACATTCTAGTAGAAACAAGGACAAAACTAGATGATTGAGAGAAGAATATCATTGTTGACAACTTGTGTGGTGGGTGGAAGCTAATCAATCCTGTGACAAAAAGGTGAAGCTTGGAGATGGGATGTGGATACACAAGATGACTCCCAAAGATATCCCATATTTACTCTTGAAGAAGAAGATTCTCAAACTGCAGTTCCCACCATAAATGAAGAAGTTTCACCAATTGCTACTAAAAAATGTCCTATGACACAATCTCTCTTAGAAACTAGAAGGCATGGAGACAACACCAATAATCTATTGCCTTGCAAGATTTTAAGGTAATCCTTGACTATGCTATCAATGATGATGGAGATTTGGTACACTTGGCTATGTTTGCAAATTGTGAGCCTGTGACATTTGAGGAGACGATTCAAGATTTCAAATAGGTGAATGCCATGAATGAAGAAATAAAGGCAATCAAAAGAAATAACACATGGAAGCTTACTGACATCCCACAAGGTCACAAGGCAATTGATACAAAGTGGGCTTTCAAGATAAAGATGAACTCAAATGGCAAGGCAGAGAGGCACAAAGCAAAATTGGTGGTGAAGGAATTTCAGCAATGACCTAGCTATTACTATCAAGAGGTATTCTCTCCAATTGCTCAAATTGAAATTATTACTCATAATTTCTTTGGTTGCGCAGAACCATTGGAAAATCCATCAAATGAATGTGAAGTCAGCCTTTCTTAATAGCCCACTTGTAGAAGAATTTTTTGTTAAACAACCACCAAGTATTATGTAGAAGGAGAATGAAAAAAAAGTGTATAAATTACAAAAAATACTATATGGCCTAAAACAAGTGTCAAGAGCTTGGAACAAGATCATTGACTCTTTCTTCCATAAGACTGGATTACAAAAGTAACCCTTCAAGCATGCTCTATATGTGATGTTCAATGATTTTGGCCTTATATTATTTCTATTTCTCTATGTTGAGACTTGGTCTTTACAGGAAATGGTCCCAAGATTATTGAAGACTTTAAAAAATCTATGACGCATGAGTTTGAATGATATATCTTGGCCTAATATTATATTTTCTTGGCACAAAAATAGTTTAGAGAGAAGATAAAATTTTAATATGTCAAAAGAGGTATGCTACTAAACTTATAAAGAAATTATGTATGCATGATTGCAATTTTGTGAGAGCTCCTATGGAAGTTGGAACAAAACTATCCAAAGAAGGTGATGAAGCACAAGTTGATCCTACCTACTTCAAACAAATTGTTGGAAGTTTGAGATAACTCACATCCACATGGCCTGACATCACCTATGAAATTGGATTGATTAATAAGTTTCTAGAATCTCCTCGCCAATCTCATATGCAAGCTGCCAAGAAAATCATGTGATACATAAAAGGCACCTATGTCCATGGTTTACTTTATGCTTGATCTAACAATTGTGCACTTGTAGGCTATTTTGATAGTGATTAGGGTGGAAATCTAGATGATGATAAAAGCATCTAAAAGTATTATTTTAACTTCAGAACTACTACTTGTTTGTGGTCATCAAAGAATCAGTCCATTGTTGCATTCTCAACATGTGAAGCGGAATATGTAGTTTTGGCTTCAAATTTATGCTCCAAATGAAAGGACTATAAAGATTTTGTTGACTATATTTCTTCTATTATCTTGGCCAAACACTCAGTCACATATGGAAGAAGCAAGCATATTAGCATGTGCTTTTATTTTCTAAGAGATCAAGTTGATAAAAGGGAGATTCAGCTGGTGTATTGTAAGTCTGAAGATCAAGTAGCTGAAGTATGAGGTCTTTGTCAAGTTAAAGTGTATGTTTGGAATGATACATTACAGAATAGGGATTAAGAGGGGATGTTGGTGTTCATCTCAGTTTTCAAACATTGAATAAGTCATATAATGGTAGTTAGTAGTCCTACTATTTAAGTTTCAGTTAGTAGCAGTCCTAGTCTTTAGGTTTCACTTAAGAGTAACATAAAAAATAAGAGTGTAATAGTTGTATTATGCTTATTTAAATGGAGTATTTTTTATGTTTGATTTTATGATTTTTTCATTCCATCACCATCAAAAATATATTATCTTCTCAGTCATATTTTATGCCTTCTTTTTATTCACTAACATAAATCACTTTATTTCTGCTCATTTTTGCCCACTTCAATCAAAATAGCTGATTTAATTGTTCTTTATGCATATTTAAGAGGTTGTATTTGCTTAGGCTACACCTGCTTCAATCTTTCTTCCATCAAGTAACATCTCTCACCTATTAAAATATATAATTCTGCCATAGAAAATGAAAGAAAAATTATCATGTTTTAATCTAGAGATTAATCATTTAATGAGTTTAACATAATTATGCTCTTTATTTTTGTCTTACAGAATTAGACTATTCCTATTTTGATGATTTGTAGTCCGAAGGAACAAGAATCAAGGAGTAGAGTGTGCAAAATTATGGATAAAGAAATTGTTTCTATAATAGCAAATGTATTGGAGTTACTAATGAAAATTGTGTCAAATTGTATCAGAATGTTAAATTTTCTTCTTCCTTTTCTTTTCTATGAATGTTAGTTATATTTCTTTTGTTTCTACAATATTAGGAGAAGGTAGAGTTTTCATTTCATACCACTCCTAAACTTGCTTCACTAAAGGTTTTTAGAGGGGAAACTAAGGTAATCTCATCGATGTTCAATGAATTACAAATGAGAAATTTTCTAAAGAATAATTTCAAGTTTCAAAATTAGGGTTATGATTGTTCAAGAGACTCAGTCATTAGAGTGCTATATGCTGGGACTATTCCATCCTCATAATCAAGTCTTAAACACAGAAAAATAAAGGTTGATGAGTTTTATGCAAATTAACTATTCATTACAAATGAGAAAAAGATGGTTATCAGAAAGTCAAAAAGGGACTACTGAAGGTCTTACAAAAGCCATGTGAATGGCTTTTTTTTTCTCTACTAGCGAGCTACATTATGTAGCCCCTTTGAAATTGCTCCATTTGGGAGCTTATAAAAGGGGAGCAAGGAGGAGCAAGGAGAGGGCATCAGATCACATCAAGCAAGCAACAAATAAAAAGAGAGTGACATAGAAAGAATAGAGAAAGAGAGTCACAAAAAAGGACAAAAAAATTATTATCATCATTAATACATGATCGAGTGTTAGCCTGTGTTATTCTACCTAATAGTATATTATCTCTCTAGCCTATATAACTACTTATGTTATTCTACAGAAGTAGTGTTGTACTACTTAGTGGATTCTTGTGTTTCGTATTTTTTTTCCTTTCTATTGAAAGCTTTTTCATGTAAATATTATATCTATTATTATTTTTTTTATTATTTTTGGTTTATTATGTGATTAACACACACATGGGAAGTCTTTATTCCTAATAAGTGGTATCAGAGCCAGGTTGGTTTGTTTTTATGTGTGGATATCATAGAAGGTATAGGGTGGGTGATCAACCTAAATGGCAATGGTAATTGGCTTATTTAGAAAGCCAAAATGGAAGATCTTTTATTCTATGAAGATCTTTTAGCCTTCTTGAAGGAACCAATGCCAAATCATAAAGTACATCAGATGCAGAGTGGCATCGACAAGATCAAAAAGTCATTGGTTACATTAGACAATGGCTAGATGATTGTGTGTTTCATTTGGTGGTAAATGAAACTTCTACCCATTCTTTGTAGAAGAAGCTGGAGGATCTCTACGAGAGTAAGACGGTGGGCAATAAAGCTTTTCTTATAAGAAGGCTGGTGAACTTGAAATTTCATGAAGGTGGTTCTATTTCAAAATGCATAAATGAATGCAAAGCATTGTCAACCATCTATCCTCTATGAAGATGATTCTAAAAGATGAGCTACAAGCTTTATTGCTGCTCAATTCAATGCCTAATAGTTGGGAAACCTTGGTAGTTTCCTTGAGTAACTATGCACCTGATGGAATTTTGACCATGAGTTTAGTCACTAGCAATTTGCTAAATGAGGAGGTCAAAAAAAAGAGCAACTGACACATCAAGATCATCTCAAGCACTTATCACAAAATAGAGAAGAGAAAGAAGTAAGAGTAGAGGACCTCATGCAAATGGAAAGTCAAGAGGAAGATCCAAATCTAGAGGAGTTAACTACTATTATTATGGCAAACCTAGACATATTCAAATACACCAATGGAAAAATAAAAAAGACCAACAACATGATCAAGTAGAAGAGGAGAAGGCAATAATACTGCAATGGTTAACCCATATGAAGATGTTGCTATCTTCTCATCCTATGAGCAAACTTATCCTGATGTGGCATGACAAGACAATGATTGGATCATCGACAATAGTTCTTCATCCTACACTTACCCACATCAAGATTTCTTCAGCAACTACAAATCTAGAGACTTTAGCTTTGTTAAAATGTGGAATAGTGGCACTTCGAAGATAATGAGAATTAGTGACATCAACATTGAAACCAACATTGGATGCAAATTGGTTCTCAAAGATGTCAAGTACATTCCAGGTATTAGGCTTAACTTATTGTCTGTAAGAAAACTAGATGAAGAGAGCTTTCAAAAACACTTTGGTAATAGAGTTTGGAGACTTACCAAAGGTTCCTTAGTGATAGCTAGAGGAAGAAAGTGTTGCATATTGTATAAGATGTAGGTGAAACTATATAAGAGAGCCGGTATAGATCAACATTGACGTGGAGATTCAACAGTTATAGAGATGAAGGTCTAGGGGCTAAGGAGTGAGGAGTCGGCTAGGCTTGGGTTGGGGAGCAATGACTGGTGGTTTTGGGGCAGCACGGCATGGGAGAGTAGATAGAGTCCCTGGGAACCCTCTGAACACAAAATAAAACGAAATAGAAGAGAAGAAGTGGAGGAAGAATGAAAATGAAGTTAAGTATATCTTTCTCCTCATCTTCGTTCAATTTGGTCCTCTTTGAGTCCCTGCCTGTCTGTCATTTTTTTTTCTAATCCCCCCTTTCTATTTTGCAGGATGGACTACATCATTCCAAAATGAAAAATTATCTCCTCCTCTTTTTTGTTGATTCATTTGCTTTTTTGGGCAGATAATGAATTGATAATCTTGAACAGTTGTATTGGGTGAGAATATTTAATTAGGATTCAGATTTAGAATGGGCATAAATATGGATGAGGGTTTGATTTGTTTACTTATGAATGAAAATTATACTCATTTGTGATATCCAACTTTCAAAAAAGTTACTTGCAAAATTTTTAAAAAATGGACAAATTGTGGTTTTGTAAACATCAAGGGTCTTTTTATAAAAAGGATATATTTGTAAAAATTTAAACATTTTTAGGGTCCTTTTTGAATGAAATTTGGTCTCGTTTGTAGATAAATATTTTTGAGAGTCTTATTTGTAAAGTCAAAAATTTCAAGGGTCTATTTGCAAAAGTTAGAAATTTCAGAACTTTATTTGTGAATATAAAATCTTAAGGGGTTTATTCGCCAACTATTGATGTTGTAGGGATCAATTTGAAATTTCAAAAATTTCAAGAATTTTTTTACAAAATTTTCATTTCAAGGACTTACTCATAAGAAAAGTCCGTTTAGGGGCTCATTTGCAAAAATTTTATAATTTTCATTTTTGACTCAGATATTTGATAAATTTTGGTTCCGATTTTAGTCCAAATATCTGGCCCAATTGGCCCTCTTTAATTTAAGCCCAAATTTTTCAACAATTTAAATCTAAATTAAACCCAATTTTTTGTTGAATTTGATCGCGATTTTGGTCCAATTGAGGCTTATATTTAAATTACAAGCCAGTGGCATTTAATTTCATATTTTGACCAAATTTTGGCCAAAATCGACTCAAATAAATGCCTCCTTCGCATTCACTTTGCTAGTTTTCAGCAAGGGGAGTGGATGTAAACAATTCTCAGGTGCTCGCCCTTTGAATCAACATCCCAGGAGTTGACCATATAAGTTTGAATTACCATGTAAAGTGGCCTTGAATCACTGCAGAGAGTGGATTTAAGCTGCCACATTGAGTAGATTTGATTTTAGCACATGAAAGTGAATTTGGATTTTCATGTGAAAGTAGACTTGATTTACTATATAATAAATAGACTTAGTTTGTCATATTAAGTGAGCTTGAGTTGTCACAATAAGTGGACTTAATTTGCCATAAGCAATGAACTTGGCTTGCCACAATAAGTTGACTTGAGTTGCCACAATGAGTGGATTTGATTTACCACAATGAGTGGATTTGATTAAGAAGTGGACTTGATTTGTCAATCAAATATGGGCTTGATTGCCTCATAGTATAGACTTAATTTGCCATGTGGAAGTAGATTTGGTTTGGCACATGAAAGTAAATCTTATTTGCTACATGGGAGTAGACTTAAGTTATCACAAAGCATAGTTTTGATTTACCATAGGGAGATGACTTTTTAAATTGCCAAAGGAGTGGACTTTTATGGGGGTGTGGACCTGACTGTCAGATAATTGGATCAGATTTTGTGTCCGTGTTTTGCCTTGAGAAACATGGAACGCATGTTTGGCCGAACATTCCTTTTTGAGGCAGTTAGACATTCCATTATAGATAAAATATAAACACTTTTAATTGTTATTGTTGTTGTCCCTAGAAGCTTAGGCATAGTACTTTTTGAGGAATTAACCGTTGATTGGTGGCATAGGCCTTTTCCTCTGATAATTGATCAGTTGGTAGGATCCCACTTCAAATATCCTTCTAATGATATAAGAGCCTTCCCAATTAGACTCAAACTTGTATTTCTTATTTCAGTTCAAGATTATGAGTCTTCTTAGAACCAAAACCATTCCTCTCTTTTGAAAGGATCTAAGCCGAGGTATTTTGTTGTAAACCCTGGATATTTATACTTGATACATTTTCAAATTTTGTTGGGCCACGAGTCTCGTCTCATCCAAAGAGTCTAGCTCGTTAAGGTGAAGATGAACATTATCCTTTTTTACTATTTCTTTTTACAAAATAATCCTTAGAGAGAGAATTTGCACCTCCAGTAGCAAAATTGCTTAGTCTTGAACACCAATGCATAAGAGTTGATTGGGTGGGGGTTCAATATGTAGTGTGATAAACCTACAGTGCTTTGGTGCCAATCTTTCTTATTCCTACCAATAACTCTCTTCAAGATCTTGGAAAGAGTCTTGTTGAATTTCTCAGTGAGTCCATTGGCTCTCACCTTGTAGATAGATAAATATCTTTAATCTATCTTATGATGATGTGCAAATTGTCCAACCTTGAAGTTTCTAAAGGACAATTCATTGTCAAAAATAATCCTTTGAGGGACACCGAATCAATACAACATTATTTCTTGAAAGAAGCAAATAATAGTATCCACTTTTACCCCTTTTAATGAAATCACCTAGTATGAAGCGGTGGCCTCTAAAAGAAGATGGTTCAATTAGGCCAATGATATCTATACCCAATACTTTGAATGACCATGAAGACACTGTTAGATGTAGAGGATTTAGGTATTGATGAGTGAAGTTATCATGAATTTGGCATATGTGATATTTTCTCACATATTCAATACAATCTCCGACCATTGTAGCCAGTAGTAGCCCATACGATTAATATTTTTTTGGGCTTGATTGATGAGCCTTACAAACCACAAATGCACTTTATACATAACTTCTTTGGTTTCTTTGTATGAGAACCAACGCAGAAGTAGTTGATCAAAGGACCTCATATACAAAGAGTGTCATTGAATAGTAGAAAGTGTGTGGCTCTCTTTCTAAATTATGTTCGTGTAGATTTATCTTTTGAGAGTTCTCTATGCTTGAGATATTTGGTGAATAGCATTCTCCAATTTGTGACTTCTTCTATTAGTTAAGATTCAACCTTCTCATGTTTAATGGTAAAGATTGAGTTTATCACTTGTTTGCTACATACTATAATTAGAATTTCTCTTTGATTAGGATCAACTAGTATCTTGGCTAATTTAGCTAAGGAATCAACTTCCGTATTGATGGACCATAAAACCATAGTTATTTGAACATGTGAGATTTGTTTCATGAATTCTTGGACCTTTTCATGGTATTTCAAGAGCTCAAATTTGTCGACTTTATATTCTCCTTGGACTTGACCGATAATCAGTTATGAATCATTAAAATATGTAGGCATGATATTTTCATATTGAAGATCATTTTTAGTCCTACAATTAGGGCCTGATGTTTAGCTTTATTGTTTGTGCATGGTTTTCAGAGGGAATAGAAATATCATCATTTGAGATGGATTTTTTCCACGATAAAATATGATTAAAATTGAGACTTATATGCTATTAAATTATTGCTCAAATGTGGGTTTTAGTCATGCTTAAATTGCATTCAAGTTTAACCAAAAATTAAACTCAATTTGGACTTAAATTATTAAAAAATTCAGGCTTAAGTTAAACCTAATTTAAATGGGCTAATTGGGCTAGATTTTTGGACCAGAATTGGGCCCCAAAATCATCTAAAACTTGGTCCAAAATAACAAAATACAAAAATTTATAAATAGAACTCTAGATTGAATAAATCTTCATAAATGAGTCTTAACTGAATTTTTCTTACAAATAGGTTCCTAGAATAAGAATTTTACAGAAAAGTCGAATAAAATCCTAAAATTATAAGTTAGTCTCGCAAAATTGAGGACTTGTAAATAAGCCCTCAAAGGATAGATAATTATAATTTGATACTTATAAAATCTAAGCTTTTCAAATAAACCCCTCCAAAAATTTTTATTTACAAATAAGCCCTTAGAATTTTGAATTTTTACAAACAAGTCCCTCAAAATTTTTTATTTGTGAATAAATTTAATTTTTATTCAAAAAGGACCCTACAAGTTTTAAAACTTTATAAATAAGTCATTTTTATAAAAAAATACCTTGAAATTTATAAATTTATAATTTAGTCTAATTTTTTGAAAAAATTACAAATAATCCCTTTATTTTTTAAAGTTTCACAAAATGCTACAATTTCAAGGTTATCAAATATCTCATCCAAATACAACTAATCCATATCCAATCAAAATTGAATTACATCTATCCATACAAATGTTCAAAATTTGAAAAAGATCATCATCTACATCTACCAATTCTAATTTTCCAATCAAGATCGACTCAATCTTCTTGAAGTCTATAAAAATTGTAGAACCTGCTAATTGAGAAGAGGATGAAAAACATGAGCAAAACGCAAGTCGGCCTAGAAAAGGAATCAAAGGAATTGAGAGTTGAGCATAACAGAGAAAGAGGAGAGAAATGAATAAGGAAGCTCAAATCTTATCTTCTATTTTTTTTTTTGCTTCTACCTATTCTTTCTCCTTGCTTCTCTTTCTATTGCAAGGGTCATCTCCTCTTCCTCTCACCAACAATGCTGCCACTCTCTGTCGATGGTCGATGAATCGTCGACAATATGGGTTACCAAGTAAAGTTAGCTTGCATTAACTGGCCAACCTAGGTCGGCTCAATGATCGTTGAGGGGCTCAGCAAGTGGTCGCTTGATGCCATCTCTAGCATGATCAGCTCCTTTGGCTTCAACTGCATGATATTGACCTTTGTCATCGACATTATGGCTAATTGTTCATTGTTCGAGCTCATCGTCCGGGAGTCACTCCTCCGCGAGGGCCTCAACAAGTCCACTGCGACCATCTGAGAAGGAAAAGGGGCTAGATTTGGCTATGGCTAGTAGAATCTAGCCAGGAGAAAGGGTCTTGCCCTCCCCTTCACTACTCGTCGACAGATCGGGGCCAGATCCGGCCGAGTAGGCTACCGGGCCATCACGGCCTGGTGGTGCTTCGGAAAGAAGAAAGGGGGTGAACAGGAAAGAAGGCATGGGTGAGAAGATAAGAAAATAAAGAAAAAAATTATTGTTAAAAAAATACTGGCCAAAAAGAGAAGGAGAAGGGTTTCAAGCTTAAAATAGAAGAAGAAGAAAATAAAAAAATATATAGAAAAGTGTTTGAGTAAAAAAAAAGGAAATTTCAGTAAAAATAATAGAAAAGAAGAATTTTCAATATTACGACCACCCACGGTCCTTAGCATAACGATCAAACTCCACCAACATCATGACCATGCATGATCCCTCGAAGATAGTGATGAAGACGATAGACTCTTGATATCACCACGACCACCTGTAGCCTCACTCAACGACTGCAAAGTCTTGATTTCATTGTGGATACCCACAGTCCATTGAAGACGATGATAAAAATGGCGTACCCATGATCCCACTGGCCACCCGCGACCCCCTAGAAGATAGCGGATATCTATTACCACAAGCTAGCCTTCGGGCTCACACTCAGCCAACCTTTAGACTCGCGTCCAAGCTAACCTTTGAGCTTACACTCAGCCGGCCTTCAAGATTACATTCAGCTAGCTGTCGAGCTCACATTTAAGTTAGCTTTCAAGATCGCACTTAGTCCGCATTCAGGTTCATACTCGGCTAGCCTTCCAGCTCACATCTATGTCAACATTCTGACTTGCATCTTAGCCAGCCTTGAAGCTCGTACCTTAGCTAGCCCTTGCACTCACACTTAGCTAGCTTTCATACTCACATCCAAGTCAGCCTTTCGGCTCGTACCTTAGCCAGCCTTCGGGCTCGTATCTAAACTAGTCTTTGGACTTGCACCCAATCAACCCTCGAACTCGCACTAAGCCAAATTTTGAGCTCATAAACTAAGTCAACCTTTGGGTTCACACATTTGAAGTCAGGCTATAAGTTCATCTAAAATTATCATAAATAACCAAGGACCCTCAAATCAAATTAATTGATTAATGTGAAGTAACTCAGCCAAAATAAATGGATAAAGGCCAAGTTGGCTCAAATTGACTTAAATTCATTAAAAAGATGGATTGTTGGCTTTAGGAGATACTACATGAAATCTTCAAAGGCCTGTTGGTAGTCTTGGTTCCAAATAAATGGAGTATACTTTTTCATCAAATTGAAAAAAGGCTTACATTTTCTGAAGAGGTTTGAAATGAATATCCTTATGTATGTGAGTCGACCTTGGAACGACCTCAGTTGCTTTAAATTTCTGGGTGGTGGTATACCCAAGAGAGCTTTGATTTTAGATAGATCAACTTCAATCCCTCAATGTCTGACAATAAAGCTGAGAAATTTTCCCAATGATACCCTAAAAGCGCACTTTATAGGATTCATCTTTAAGTTATATTTTCTAAGACAGTCAAACACAACTCTTAGATCTCGGATGTGCCTCTCTTGGGACTTGGTCTTGCCCCCAAATTATCCACATAATATTTCACTAACTAGTGTACGAGGTCATCAACGATTTGGGTCCTGGCCTTTTGATAAGTGGCACCCATATTCTTTAACCCAAAGGGTATCACCTTATAGCAATAGATGTCAATTAGTATTGGAAGGCCGTATATTTCTCATCATCAGGATGTATTTTAATTTGGTTATACCCTAAATATTCATCCATAAAATAGAATATTTCAAATTTGGTTATGTTGTCAATCATGATTTTCATTATTGGTAGTGGGAAGTCATCTTTTGGACATACTTTATTCAAGTTCCTGTAGTCTACTCAAATATAGATTTGACTGTTCTTTTAGTTTGGCACGATATTTACCACCCAATTTGGATATTTTTCCTCTGATGAAACCTGCTTTGATTAGTTTTTTCATTTCTTCTATCATCTTCTATTTTAGATCGAGTTTCATCTTTCTAGGTGCTTGTGTGATAGGTGGGAGTTTGGGATTGATGGCTAGCTTGTGGACTACAACTTTAGGATCTAGTATAGGAATCTCCTTATAGTCCCATGCAAAGTAGTCAATATACTTTCGAAGCATTGCTTTGAGATGGGTTTGACTTTCCTATGAGAGTTGAGTGCTAATGAAAGTCAGTTTGGGGTCCTTCTCTGAGCCTAGTTCGATCTCTATCAATTATCGACTGTGGCTTGTCCCTTATCCTCAAGTTCTGGTGGAACTTATTTTAGCTTAAGGATTATTTGTTCACCAAGTGATTCATCATATTAAGTGAGATTTGGTGAAGATTCATCTGAGGGCATTTTGATTGCATCATGCCCCCTTTCTTCTAGTTTTGATGAAATTCCACTAAGGATGTCACCTTATTGTGATATCTGAATAGACACGGCCACCTCGGTGCACATATCGAGGGGTGTTTATGTCATTTGGTCATTCTGAATGTCAGAGAGAGGTCCAATGATGACCATGAGATATGTGCGGACATTTGGAGTAATATAGCATAATTCTTTGTTATTCTTATTTCCTCCTCTAGGAATGTATCCACACCCTTGGGGTCGATCCCATATATTCTTGAAGAAATGACTCTCTCTCTCTCTCTCGCTCGCTTTTTGTTTATGAACGTCCACAACTAGATTTATTGATTATCTAATAAAGCTAGTTCGAGAAATATTTAGGCATGACTACTGGTTAATGGCCACCATCATCCACTAGATCTTTAGCCCCTAAGATTTTATGTATGCCTAGGGCACAAGGGATTGCATTTTAAATAGTATTTTCTTTTCTCCTTTACATCATGGAGGAATATAGAAAGTCATTAATTCTTCCACAACATTGATGCTCAACCCATTTAATAACTTAAATAAGCCTTCTGAAACTTTAATAACAAGGAGAGTAATTTTTTATTTGACCTATGTCATCATTTTCATCAAAAATATAATCACCCAGGCAGACTTGCGAGGCTTCTTTATCTGAAGAGTTTGGATCAAAGTCACTTCTTAAGTGAGGAGGAGCAAAGATTATGCTGGTGATCTTTCATTTTACTCAACTGATAGAGGCAGATCCTCTATTGGCATGAGATTTCTGATAGTATTTTGCATTCTTATAATGTACCTCATAAATATCAAAAGAATGTACATCTCCATCAATTTGGTATACTTCACTATCCTTGAAGTATTTGAGGTATTGATATAGAGTTGATAGCACTACTTTATTTTTCATGTAGCTACAGCCTCCATAGTTGTGCTTTGCATGACGCATCGATATTGATCATGTACAACTTGGCATATGCCATCAACTTGCTTGCTTTCAAAGGGATAGTTATAGCTCCCATAGCTCTTTGGTTATTCTTATTAAACTCTTAGATGGTTATAACTTCAGATGATAGGTGACACACATCTAAAGTTAAATCTCTTAGAGTCCAAAGAGTTATCAAATTAACTGAGGAACTTGGGTCCATCAGGATGCAATTAATTTTGATCCCATCACTATTTCCTATGACGTACAATAATCTATTGTGCTCTATTATTCTAGATAGTAGGTCATCATTTGTGAAAATAATAGTGAGAGTTTGGCGTGCATACAAAGACTCCTTCATTTTCTCTTCAGTGAAGTATGGTTGGTAGTTAGCTAGATTCTACAAGATGTGTACTAATATATTCTTGAGTTCTTATGATATCATTAAGGCATCAAACACACTCAATATGCCAGGGATCTTCTTGAGGTGGGTTACTATGTTGTATTCCACCTTTTTGAATATGGACTTAGCTTGTGAAGGCTCAACATCCTCATTTATTTGATTTCCTTTTCCTTGTCCTTGTCCTTGTCCTTGGAGATGTTATTATCCCATGGCATTGGAGCTTGTCTCGGAGCTAGCGCCTTTCCACCTCGGAGTTGTACCTAATTTATTCTCCTTAATTGAAATCTAACATCATAAGATCAATAAGGTTCATCTTTGGAATCACTCCCAAGGCTAATAATGCGACAAGAGATAGTGAATCCTAGCCCCCAGTCAATAGCTCCTTGAATATCCTTGGAGGATGTGATTGACCGATAATCATATCATTCAATATCAGAATTAGGCACGTGGTGTTTCCTGTAAAGAGATCTTCAGACTTTTTGGATGAATCCTTATATTTCATCTATTGGCACAATCTTCTTCAAGACTTTATATTTAGGATGTTTCTTCTATGGATATTTATATTGTCTTGAATGTGGATATTCATATTGACTTGGCATGGGGCAGAATGGACTTTAGCATTAGCTCGTTTGATCCTTTTCCAAAATTCTTATTTCTTACTCTAGCACTTGTCGATGTAGGGCCTTCCAAAGTAGTTATAAAGTTGTTCTGACTTAGGCATGGAGTCATATTCATCGTCCATGCTTTATACATATAATTCCTCTAAAATCAGCAAAGTGCATCCTACCATCTGCTTTACAGCTCATAGATAAGGAAGCATCTTATCTGCTTTATAGACCTTTATACTACTTTACACTAGCAGATGCGATAAGAAAGCATAAAAAAGCATCTGCTTTACAGAGGCATTTGCTTTACAGACCTTTATAGTACACACTACTTTATAGCTAGCAAATAAGGAAGCATCTTATCTGCTTTACAGTTCATGACAGTGCCCCACCACGCTTCTGCAGGTGTGCTACAGCTTGAAGGCTCCCATCCTTTGTACTGAGTTGATGGTGAGGTTGACAGCCCTTTCGAGTTGGGCATCAATTTGCTTAGTGGAGGGATACCACTGTCCCCAAAAGTTGTCAGTCGTGCTAAGCTTTAGACATTCCTTGGTCTTCAAGGAATGTAGCTCTCTGAGTTGAATGACTACTGTAAGGGCTTCCTGTGCGACTTGTGCTCAAGTTGCTGGATGTCATTCCTGATTGAGTCGTGGACATCCAGTGGCATTGGTAGGCATCCGAGAAGTCAGATGAGCTGCTCATATCGTACAATGTTGCCAGCATTGTTGCCAGGTGGTCCTGAGCTCTTCTGTGAGGTGTTGCACTTACCTCCTGTAGGGCCATGGCTGCTAGGCTCAGCTTCTCCAATTCGCTTTCCATCGGCCATCTTGAAAATATAACACAGTTTATTAATCTGGAAAGGGCATCTGCTAGTTGGTTATCTTCTCCATCAATATGTTCAAACTAGACTGAAATCCCTGTTCCTGTTATATAGTCAGTGAATGCCATCCATCTGACCCTAGAAGGTTTGTTGTTGGAGGACTTATTGAAGAAGCTTATAATAGCCTGGCAATCTGTTCTGATGGTTAATTCTGCTTTATCAAGATAGTAGATTTTCAGTGCCTCTAGTGAATTCATGACAACATAAATTTCTGCGTCAATTGTGGATTTTGGTGGATTGAATTTCCCACTTGCATAAGCACACACTTTTTCCACAGACTTTGGGTCATACTTTTGCAGCTTCCATTTGAAAGAACTAGCTATAACTAATATGAAGTTCATCAAGAGGCAAATGCAAATGCAAATGCTGAATGGGCATATGAGGGCTATGGTTGCCTACATGGAACGTACGACAAATATGACTACCATGATCTGTGAGGAAGTCGAGAAGATAGAGAAGGTGCTAGCAGAGAAGGAAAAGCCACACAAAAGATTCCGCAGGAGCAACAAGAAATTACCTATCAACCCTCCTCGGGATTAGAATGATCACTCGTACTACTTACTCGAAAAATGGGTTAAGAAAACTAGACACCATCGAAGAGAATTATCTAAGTCTATGACCTCTTATCACATAGTGACTCATACATCCGAGGTAAATATTGTTGAGTAGCTATCCTAGCCTCCATCAGGCAATCTAGCAACAAATGCCTAACCCACTAGATTTGATGATGTTCCAATCCTAGAACTTGAATATGTCATAGTCATACTCATAGGCAAACCACTCTCTAAAATAGTTATCTCGGGAGCAGCCTTCGGAAAGACCTGTGGGATCTCTTATTTTATCAATAACATTATTAATGAATATATTCACTTTTTCTCGTCTTGCGCCCTAAGTTTTATCATTATTGAAGCGACGTGGTGAGGATCGACTTAGTTGTAAACCTTCAATAGTAAATATGATAGAGCATGTTGCCACTGAAAGTTCACTTTCTCCATCTCCCGCATCAAAATCTTCTAGTAAAACTCTGAGTTTGTTAGGGAAGGATTTTTCGAGAGCTACCTAACTTCTCTCTCCTTGTATATATTCCTCCAGAGCATCGATGTATTCTTGGATGGTTGATTCTTGAAATCGTATTTATCTGGCCGAACCAACCTTTTTTCTTGCTTCTATTCTTTTTCTTCTTGATATTTCGAGCAAGTGAGGAAATTTGCTCCAATAAGGCATTTCTTATCACCATCTCAAACTCTTCAGGATTTCTAGTCATTTTCTTCATCAGCTTCTTCAACCTCTTTTAAATGTAGATATTCCATAAGTGTCCTTGTTCGAAGGTATATTGTTCTTCTTTCCCAAAAAGAAACTTAGCAAGTGGTTCATGATCCTCAAACACAATGATATGATGTGTTAGATGGGCATTTTCAATAAGGCTACCTTCAAGATAGTTAGTTTGCCCTCTTGGTATTGCTTTTTGACCGAATCTGTGAACACATAACAGTTTTCAATGGTATACCCAAAACTCTATAGTAAAAATAATAATTTGGGTGATCTATTTTGTTGGTCTAACTTTAGGACATTCTAAAAAATTTTATTTATTCTTTCTTTTTTGAAAGAATTTTTCTTTCTGAGCCTTTATTGAAGATTATTGGATCATTCTACTTCCCTATTTCCTCCAAGAATTGGTTGTTTCTACGGATTATCCTTGTCATGGTAGGATTTGGAGATTTTTTTTTCTCAATTATTGTGAATACAACTCTTGCATTTTTGGAAGGCTTTTTAAGCTTTACCTTATCTTTTTTTGGTCTAAAATTTTGTGAGCTAGATAAAGTTGGTGAACCAATTCTTTCTAACTTCTTGACTTGCATAATGAGGTCTTGGAAAGTGTGAATAAAAAAGATGCTTAGATAAGGTGCCATCCACTCTTCTCCTATGTTGCCAAGGACTAAGTTTATCGTCTCGAATTGGCTCATGTGTTATTCACATTTAATATTGAGATTTTTTCACTGTGTGATATAGTCTAGAATTAACTTATTGTCACGCTTTGGTGTCGAGATGAGGTCTATAATAGTCACTTTATCACTAACTCCTCCAAATCTGATTGGAAAAGTTTCTTTCATTTGTACCTAAGTTTGTATAGATTCTAATTACAAACTGGCATACCACTCAAATGATACTCCTATCAAGTTTACTGAAAATTGACTGAGCAACAATAAGAGACTATTACTTAAATCCTCATACAAAGTCACAAAGTGAACTATGTGCTCTTCAGGATTACCATGCTATTAAATTATTTGAAGTTGAGCACTATATAACCTCTAGGATATGGCACTCAGTTGTGATGGAAAGGGTATGGTTTATCAATATCATTCATCCTACCCGTCTCACTTTCTTATCTCAACTGTACAACCATAATTCATTACACTTGTTGTTGTATGTATGCTGGCAATTTGATATTATCCTAAAATGGGGGATTGGGTATCTCTTACTCAAGGAGGTGCTTATGAAGAGCCTATATTTTCGTGGATCTCATCTATAGGAGATATACCTTTTGTCGCCTCTGCTGTTTGAGATATCTATTAATATCGTTCCAACTTATCGAGCTTCTAGCTCATTTGTAGTATTATCTCCATCAATTCTATGACTTTCTTTTGAGCTTCATCTTTCTCTTTGCCTTTCTGTCTCAAATATCCTTGCAGTACTTCTATGATCTCTTCTTGATTGGACTTTTAGTTATGACCAAGGCTTCTATCATAATATAATGATCTATGTCTTAAGGATCAAGTCTAGGCCTTGAGTTGAGGCTAACTTCTCCTCTCAGTTAACTCATCTTATTAAAGAGTCTACTAATGCAATGGATTACCACACCTTCTCTTTGACATGGTAGTAAAGATTGGTTCATAAGGGCCCTCTTCTCGTGGAGTTCTTCACCAGTAAGTCTGACTCAGATAGTCTTCTTTTTGTATTTGGCCAACTAGGGTGCGAGCTCATAGTCCCTTCGAGAGTCATGATGAGAAACAATTCTAATAGTGTGGGTGATCTCCTTTTATGAGTCCTCATGCTGAGTTGCAATCTTATAATGACTCTTGTTATTTTATTTAATGATTCACCCATTTGCTATAGTCTTAAGATAAGATTAAATCCTCATACAAAGTCACAAAGTGAACTATGTGCTCTTCAGGATTACCATGCTATTAAATTATTTGAAGTTGAGCACTATATAACCTCTAGGATATGGCACTCAGTTGTGATGGAAAGGGTATGGTTTATCAATATCATTCATCTTACCCGTCTCACTTTCTTACCTCAACTGTACAACCATAATTCATTACACTTGTTGTTGTATGTATGCTGGCAATTTGATATTATCCTAAAATGGGGGATTGAGTATCTCTTACTCAAGGAGGTGCTTATGAAGAGCCTATATTTTCGTGGATCTCATCTATAGGAGATATACCTTTTGTCGCCTCTGCTGTTTGAGATATCTATTAATATCGTTCCAACTTATCGAGCTTCTAGCTCATTTGTAGTATTATCTCCATCAATTCTATGACTTTCTTTTGAGCTTCATCTTTCTCTTTGCCTTTCTGTCTCAAATATCCTTGCAGTACTTCTATGATCTCTTCTTGATTGGACTTTTAGTTATGACCCAGGCTTCTATCATAATATAATGATCTATGTCTTAAGGATCAAGTCTAGGCCTTGAGTTGAGGCTAACTTCTCCTCTCAGTTAACTCATCTTATTAAAGAGTCTACTAATGCAATGGATTACCACACCTTCTCTTTGACATGGTAGTAAAGATTGGTTCATAAGGGCCCTCTTCTCGTGGAGTTCTTCACCAGTAAGTCTGACTCAGATAGTCTTCTTTTTGTATTTGGCCAACTAGGGTGCGAGCTCATAGTCCCTTCGAGAGTCATGATGAGAAACAATTCTAATAGTGTGGGTGATCTCCTTTTATGAGTCCTCATGCTGAGTTGCAATCTTATAATGACTCTTGTTATTTTATTTAATGATTCACCCATTTGCTATAGTCTTAAGATAAGATTAATCCCCATACAAAGTCACAAAGTGAACTATGTGCTCTTCAGGATTACCATGCTATTAAATTATTTGAAGTTGAGCACTATATAACCTCTAGGATATGGCACTCAGTTGTGATGGAAAGGGTATGGTTTATCAATATCATTCATCTTACCCGTCTCACTTTCTTACCTCAACTGTACAACCATAATTCATTACACTTGTTGTTGTATGTATGCTGGCAATTTGATATTATCCTAAAATGGGGGATTGAGTATCTCTTACTCAAGGAGGTGCTTATGAAGAGCCTATATTTTCGTGGATCTCATCTATAGGAGATATACCTTTTGTCGCCTCTGCTGTTTGAGATATCTATTAATATCGTTCCAACTTATCGAGCTTCTAGCTCATTTGTAGTATTATCTCCATCAATTCTATGACTTTCTTTTGAGCTTCATCTTTCTCTTTGCCTTTCTGTCTCAAATATCCTTGCAGTACTTCTATGATCTCTTCTTGATTGGACTTTTAGTTATGACCAAGGCTTCTATCATAATATAATGATCTATGTCTTAAGGATCAAGTCTAGGCCTTGAGTTGAGGCTAACTTCTCCTCTCAGTTAACTCATCTTATTAAAGAGTCTACTAATGCAATGGATTACCACACCTTCTCTTTGACATGGTAGTAAAGATTGGTTCATAAGGGCCCTCTTCTCGTGGAGTTCTTCACCAGTAAGTCTGACTCAGATAGTCTTCTTTTTGTATTTGGCCAACTAGGGTGCGAGCTCATAGTCCCTTCGAGAGTCATGATGAGAAACAATTCTAATAGTGTGGGTGATCTCCTTTTATGAGTCCTCATGCTGAGTTGCAATCTTATAATGACTCTTGTTATTTTATTTAATGATTCACCCATTTGCTATAGTCTTAAGATAAGATTAAATCCTCATACAAAGTCACAAAGTGAACTATGTGCTCTTCAGGATTACCATGCTATTAAATTATTTGAAGTTGAGCACTATATAACCTCTAGGATATGGCACTCAGTTGTGATGGAAAGGGTATGGTTTATCAATATCATTCATCTTACCCGTCTCACTTTCTTACCTCAACTGTACAACCATAATTCATTACACTTGTTGTTGTATGTATGCTGGCAATTTGATATTATCCTAAAATGGGGGATTGAGTATCTCTTACTCAAGGAGGTGCTTATGAAGAGCCTATATTTTCGTGGATCTCATCTATAGGAGATATACCTTTTGTCGCCTCTGCTGTTTGAGATATCTATTAATATCGTTCCAACTTATCGAGCTTCTAGCTCATTTGTAGTATTATCTCCATCAATTCTATGACTTTCTTTTGAGCTTCATCTTTCTCTTTGCCTTTCTGTCTCAAATATCCTTGCAGTACTTCTATGATCTCTTCTTGATTGGACTTTTAGTTATGACCAAGGCTTCTATCATAATATAATGATCTATGTCTTAAGGATCAAGTCTAGGCCTTGAGTTGAGGCTAACTTCTCCTCTCAGTTAACTCATCTTATTAAAGAGTCTACTAATGCAATGGATTACCACACCTTCTCTTTGACATGGTAGTAAAGATTGGTTCATAAGGGCCCTCTTCTCGTGGAGTTCTTCACCAGTAAGTCTGACTCAGATAGTCTTCTTTTTGTATTTGGCCAACTAGCGTGCGAGCTCATAGTCCCTTCGAGAGTCATGATGAGAAACAATTCTAATAGTGTGGGTGATCTCCTTTTATGAGTCCTCATGCTGAGTTGCAATCTTATAATGACTCTTGTTATTTTATTTAATGATTCACCCATTTGCTATAGTCTTAAGATAAGATTATATCCCCCCACCACCACCACCACCACCCCACCCTTATGATTTGCTTTTACTCCACTCTAAATTGCTTAATGGAGCAAAGAAGTTGGAGGTAGGGATGGTAATGACCAACTTATCTCGAGGGGCAAGCTTCCCAAGTCAGCTAAATATTTTAATAGCTGTTCCTTTACTTGTGACAGTTAGAATGAGATCTTATTCATCGATGCCTATGTCCAGACTTGCTTTTGATTGCTCTCCATAAGGAGTTAGGTAAAGGCGACCGAAAATTAAGCTTCACTTCGGTTCTAACCTCTAAAAAACTAATATCCTTGTTGGTTGAGGTATGACTTCTAGCTCTTTATCTGAACAACCCTTCTCATTAGGAATGATGACATTGGGCCTCCTTTCGCTTGATGGCAGGTGAGAGACAAGCTAGTTTTGCATGATAGCAACTTCGATTAGTGCAGTAGTGGGTGCCTTCTTGAACTGGATAATCTCAGAGATGCTCTTGAACTTGATCTAAACTTCAACTACTTCTGTGGTAACCATTGATTGAGATAAATGCATAGTTGATCCTAGCCCCAGAATGATGGTGTATCTTGGGGTAGAGATTTTCTTTGTTGATGTCATTTGATTTTTTTTCTAAAAGCAAAGGAGAATACAATTGATTAGTCTTCAATTATAGTTCTACTTTATCAATGTCTCTATCTTATTAACCAAATTTTTATACTTGGAGGAGAAGTCAAGTCCCATCGAGTATGTTAGAATTTGTGGGATCAATTTTGGTAGTCCAAGATAGCAAAGACCCCAGGAGCAATCTCGAATCACAAATCAAAATGTACTTAATTTGAAGTATGATATCAAGTATTGGGGGAACATTGACTACCAATAGATACAAGCTCCTATTATTAATTACTCTGACAATTATTAGAAACCCTCTAAATCAAGAAACTTAGCTAATAAAATAGAGATGTAAAAGAAAAGAAGAAAGTATGATATTGATTGATTTAAGAAATTGGCATAAGTAAAGACATGCTCTCACTTTACAATGAATTTTAAAATAAAAGTATGGAATGCAAGAGGATAATGAAAACAAAGAAAGGATAGGAAATGATACAAGGGTTTTAGTGTGTACTGCTACTCCACCCCCGCATGCTGGATCATATGACGTCCGACTTGGATGGATCTTAGCTCGATCTTTGGTGGATGTTAATAATGTGCTAACTGGTGAGGCTAACTGGTGAGGCTAACTGTTAGTAAACCTTGTTGGGATTTGAAGGTGTATCGTCAACTGTTTCTAGGATTGACAAGCTCAGAGGATATGTTGTCAACTACTTCTAGAGTTGATTAGCTTAAAGGATGTGTCGTCAACTACTTTTG
Organism: Trichopus zeylanicus subsp. travancoricus; assembly: GCA_005019695.1. NCBI lineage: Eukaryota > Viridiplantae > Streptophyta > Magnoliopsida > Dioscoreales > Dioscoreaceae > Trichopus > Trichopus zeylanicus. The sequence goes on along the minus strand of RXID01014474.1, from coordinate 286,350 downwards.
GAGTTGACTAGCTTGAAGGGTGCATCATCAATGACTTTTGGGATTGATTAACTTGAAGGGAATATCGTCAACTACTTCTGAAAGTAACTAGCTTGAAAGGTGCATCATGAATAACTTTTGGGATTGACTAACTTAAAGGGTGCATTGTCAACTACTTCTGGGGGTTGACTAACTAGAAAGGGACATCATCAATGACTTCTGAGGTTGACCAACTTAAAGAGCACGTTGTCAATTGCTTCTATGGTTAACTAGCATAAAGGGTGTATCGTTAACGACTTTTGAGGTTGACTAGCTGGAAGGATGCATCGTTAACTGCTTCTGGAATTAACTAGTTTAAAAGGTATGTCGTCAACAACTTCTGGGATTGACTAGCTTGAAGGATGTATCGTTAACTACTTTTGGGGTTCACTAGCTTGAAGAGCGCATCGTCAACAACTTCTAGGGTTGACTAACTTAAAGGGTGCACCGCCAACATCTTCTGGGATTAACTAGCTTGAAGGGTATATCATCAATGGATTTTGGGACTGACTAACTTGAAGGACGCATTGTCAACTACTTATGGAGCCAACTTAAAGGACATATCATCAATGACTTCTAAGGTTGACTAACTTGTAGGGTGTGTCATCAACAACTTTTGAGATTAACTAGCTTGAAGGTTACGTCGTCAACTACTTCTAAGGTTGACTAGTATGAAGGGCACATCGTCAACTACTTCTAGGGTTGATTAGCTTGAAGGATGTGTCTTCAACTATTTCTAGGGTTGATTGGCTTGAACGGTGTGTCATCAATTACTTTTGGGGTTGACTAGTTTGAAGGGCGACCAACGACTTTAAAAATGTTGGTATTTAACTTCTCTGATTTGATAGTGTCACCAACAGTTTATAGAGTCAAATATAGTTTCAAAGTATTGTCAAAGGCTTTTGTAGTACACCCAGCAGGATTCAGTTTGACTCAGTTTAGTTTTACTCGAACTAGTTCTAGTAAAGATCAGGATGGTAATATCACCTATTGTCTATAGCCTTATTGCTAAAGGTTTGGCATATCTAATAGGACTCAGTTTAACCCTATTTAGTTCTGTTAAGACTAATATAGTTCGTGTTCGAGTTTGGTTTGAAATCAGTTCAATACTTAATTTTGATTTGAGTCTGAATTGATTCAACTTGATATTTAAAACTTGATCAAATTGCAATTTACTAACTCCTTCTTAGAAGATAGTAATATATTCTAGTTTTCTATTCCCATAACCTTTGGTGATTATGTTTGCACTGATGCTTTATAGCATGCCGAAAGAAATCATGTGAAGCACTCATTCCAAAATCACTCGTGGTATTGGTAGTGAATATTTGATTCGCCAAACTTAGTATTGATTTTTAGAAGAATATTTGTCAAATATTAATCATTAACTCTAGTTGGAGTAGTGCTGGTTTTGATTCACATCTGATTTGACCTAGTTCAATATTCAGGGCTCTATTTTAGTTCGAGTCTAATTCTATTTGATTCGAATCAAGTTCGACCTTATGTTGAACCTTTATTAGGTTCAAGTTTGTATTTTGATAAACTTCGGTTTAAGTTCAAGTTAATTAAGTTCAACTTAGCTTCAATTCAAACTCGACCTATTTCTAATTTGATTTTGAGTTTGATCCTTCTGTTTAAACTTAATTTAACCCAATTAGGATTTGGTTTGACCTTAGTTCAACCCATATTGGATTTGATTTGAATTTGACTTGATATTAAATTAACTCATCTCAAATTCGATTAGGATTAAGTTTTATTTTGGATTTTCAATATAGTTCAATTTTAGTTCTAGTCCCCTTATTTGATCAATTTGGGTATAGTTAGTGATTTATCTAAATTAATTTAGTTTTGAGCTCAAAATGATTGAATCACTTTGTGTTAATCAATTTGATTTGAAAGTTCTTATCTCCCGTGATAATTTTTGGGCTAGCCTATGGCTGTATTGGAAATGAAAGTCTAAGGACTAGTTTGGTTTGCGAGCTTAAAAGCTAATTTAGAAATGTGAGTCCCAGGGCTAGCTTAATGTTGGCTAGTTCGAAAACTGGCCTATAATTTCGATAGGTCCGAATACTATCATAAGTTCGGCAAGTCCAAAGTCTAGTATGGGTTAAATAGGTCCGAAGGCTGGCTTGAGTTCGGCGAGCTAAAAGACTTGCCTGAGTTCAGCAGGCCCAAAAGCTAGTATGAGTTTAATGAGCTCAAAGACTGACCTAAGTTCAGTGAATTTGAAGACTAGTCTAAGTTCGGCAGACTCGAAAGCTAACCTAAATTTAATAGGCTTGAAAGCTAGCTTAGGTTAATCTAAGTGATGAGTATTCATCGTTTTTAAAAAGTCACAAATAATCACAGTGATATTAAAAAATTATTATTTTTAAAAGATCGTGAGTGATCACAGCGGTGTCCAAGATCCATTATCTTCAAAGACCATAAATAATTGACAATAATGATTTACAAATTAAAATTAGCAAAACTTTTTTTTTTCTTTCTTGTTGGACCCTTTTTCTTTTTCTTATTTTTTTCCAAAGCAACTCTCTTTATTATTTTTCTCTTAACTTTATTTCTTTCCCTCTTCTTTCTCACGCCCCTAACTCGTCCTTGGAAATTTCACCGGCCCGTACCCCTTTTCGGCCTCGTCTCTTCATATTCAGGCCGGATCTGGCCCCAGTCGGCGGTAGTTCGTCGTGGAGTGCGTCTGGTGGAGCCTTGCAGAACTCGGGCGGCGTTTAGTAGCATGGCAGAAGGGAGGATCCGGCATGGCGGTGCGCAGAGGCTGGAGGCGAGGGAGAAGCTGAGCAGCGCGGCGAGAAAGGAAGCCCGGTGATAAGGCAGGCTGGGTGACTGGACCACGACGGTTCGGAGCTCGGACGAAGCCCTGGCAGTGTAGGCGGGCCGGCGGCTAGGCTGCGGTGGTTCAGAGCCCGAACAGAACTCTAGCGGAGCAGGTCGCACGGGCGGCGCAGGCAGGCGTGGAGGTGACGGTGCTAGGGCTTCAGCATGCAAGCGCTGAGGTGGCGGTGCTAGGGCTTTGGCATGGCGACGCAATGGGTAAGGGTGGCGGTCTAGCTAAAGCAGAGGCGGAGCTGGGCGGGGCTCGGTCGAACCCCGGGCAATGGCGGCCGACGCGCAGGAGGACAGCACGATCCGATATGGATCGACATCGACGTGGAGATTCGACAGTTATAGAGGCGGAGGTCTAGGGCTTGAGGAGCAAGGAGAGCAGGTAGAGTGCCTGAGAACCCTTTGAAAACAAAACAGGGCAAAACAGAAGAGAAGAAGTGGAGGAAGAGAGAAAATGAAGCTAAGTATACTGATCATTTTCTTTTTCCTGATCTTCCTTCGTTCTGGTCCTCCTCCGCATCCCTGCCTCTCTGTCTTTTTTTTAATATTCTGATCCCCTTTTTATTTTGCAGGATCTAACAAATCATTCCAAAATAAAAAATTATTTCCTCTCTTTTTTTCGATTTATTTGTTTTTCGGGAAAATTATAAATTGATAATTCTGAGAAATTGTATTAGATAAGAATATTTGATTGGGATTTAAATTTGGAATGGTCATAAATATGGATAACGGTTTGATTTGTTTACTTCTGAATGAAATTGCGCTTATTTGTGATATTCAAATTTTAAGGGAGTTATTTATAAATTTTTTGAAAAAATTGAATCAAAATGTGATTTTATAGATTTTAGAGGCTTTTTGTAAAATATATATATATATTTTTATAAAAATTTTAAAATTTTTAGTCTTCTTTTGAATAAAATTTAGTCTTATTTATAAATAAAAAATGTGGAATAACTTATTTGCAAAAATTATAAACTTTAAGAGTTTATTTGTAAAAATTAGAAATTTTATAATTTTATTTATGCATATAAAATTTTGAGAGCTTTATTTATAAACTATAAATTTTGCGGGGATTAATTTAAAATTTCAAAACTTTCAAAAAAAATTTCGTAAAATTTTCATCACAAGGACTTATTCGTAAGAAGTCTAATCAGGGAATTATTTGCAAAGATTTTATAATTTTTCATTTTGACTCAGATATTTAATGAATTTTGGGTTTAATTTTGATCCAAATATCGAGCCCAATCGGCTTTCTTTAATTTAAACTCAATCTTTTCAATAATTCAAATCTAAATTTAATTTAATTTTTATTCAAATTTGATTGAGATTCGATCCAATTGAGACTCATATTTGTATCATAATCTAGTTGCATTTAGTTCTATATTTTGATTAAATCAAATTTTAGTTAAAATCAATTCAAACAATTTTAAGATAATTTTTCCGTATGGTGATTTAGAGGACATTTAGATAGAGTAACCATAAAGTTTTGAAGTCAAGGATATAGAATACTTGGTTTGTAAGTTGAAAAAAAATTTGTGCTGATTTGAAACAAGCTCCAAGGAAGTGGTATAAGAAATTTGATTATTTTATATCAAGTTATGGGTACAAGATAACTTCTTATGATTATACTTATGTTGAATATTTCTCTGAGAGTGACCTCATTATTCTATTTCTTTGAAATGAAGGATTTAGGAACTACACAACATATGCTAGGAATGACAATTAAGTAGCATAGGAAGAATAAAAAGCTTTGGATGTCGTAGAAAAAGTATGTTAAAAGAATTTTTGAGAAGTTCAATACGAAAAATGCAAAGTTTGTGAGTATGCCACTTAAAAGTCACGTCAAGTACCGATCAATCACCTATAATTGAAGAAGAAAAGAGGAGATGGAAAAAAGTTTTATATGCTTCAGCTATGAAAAATTTGATGTATACAATGATAAATATTAGACCAAATATTACATTTGTTGTTAGTGTAGTGAATAAGTACTTGTTTAATTTTGTAAAAGACCTTTGGGCAATTGTAAAGTAAATTCTCAGATATCTCAGAGGAACATTCAAATATTATTTAGGTTTTGATTGTGAGAAATCAATGTTGAAAGGATAATTGATGCTAAGACAATAGATAATGTTGATTGTAGAAAGTCAATTTTTAGATATGTATTTATTTTTATAGGAGCTATTTCATGATAGTCAAAGTTGCAAAAATGTATTGCTCCTTCAATTACAGAACCTAAATATATAACAGCTACTGAGACAAGTAAATAGATGTTATGGATGAAGAGGTTTATTCAGGAATTAGGTTTAAAACAAGATAGGTATGTTGTGCATTGTGACAGTCAAAGTGCTATTGATCTAAATACCATGCAAGACAAAATACATTAATAGTTGTTATCACTGGATTCAGAACGTCATAAAGAATCATGTAATGCAATTGGAGATAACCACACCTACAAAAATCCATCAAATATAATGATGAAGACTACCAAGTAATAAGCACGAACTCTGTTGTGACTTAGTAGGGAGAGTATCACGTAAATATGGTAACTCGGGCACAAGATCTACTAAGTAAAGAGAAACTCTTCTCATGATCAAGTCTTAAAAACAAAGGGGTTTTACATTATTCAATAGTTGTGAGAAAGTCAAAAAGAGGTTGTAGGTTTTACACAAGCCATATGAATGGCTCGTTTTTTTTATTTCTCTACTTGTGAGCTACATTATGTAGCTCCTTTGAAATTGCTCCATCTAGGAGCTTATAAAATGGGAGCAAGGAGGAGCAATAAGAGGGCATTAGATCAAATAAGGGAAGCAACAAGTAAAGAGAGAATGGGGTAGAAAGAGCAGAGAAAGAGTGCTGCAGAGAAAGACCATGAAATTATTCTTGTCATTGATATACAGCCAAGTGTTGACGTGTGTTGTTTTACCTAATAGGGTATTATCTCTCTAACTTATATAACTACTTTATATCGTTGTAGAGAAATAGTATTATAATCATGTTATGCTGTCCAGTGGATTTGTGTCCCATGTTTTTTCTCTTCCTATCGTAAATATTATCTCTACTGTTATTTTATTATTTTTTGTTTGGTTTGTCCTGTGACTAACACACGTAGAAAGCTTTTATTCCCAACACTATAAGCATCACTGAACTTGCTCACATCTATGCGAACTGTTCTATCTTCATTTTAATTCATTTCTCTTTAGCAATGCATACAATTGGTAACAGTTTTTGCTTGGCTTTGTTCATCATGCATATTCTTCATTCCTTGAAAACAAAATGCTTTACCTTTGTGTCAAGAACAGCACTTTGCGAATCTGATGAACAAAAGAAGAAATATCTGCCATCTTTAGCATATTTGAAAACTGTTGATGGTTGGGTATGCTGTAATCAACAAAGTATTTACTCAGTTTTGTTTTTTTTTTTTTAAGCAAAGAATTATTCAGTCACTGACTACCTTTATTTGTTAAATGACTTCACTCTAAGCTGAGGATGTTTGTCTCAGGCTTTGTCAGAGCCAGATTATGCAAGTGATTTCAACTCTTTTAGAACCTCTGCAACAAAGGTAAGCAGGACTGCTGGAAAGGATCAATGGGAAAGTCTCAATCTAGCATTGAGAAAAGTTCATAAGTTGTATGTTATTGTTCTGGATCATTACATGATTAACAAGAACCAGGTAAACAGCAGTTGGATCCTTGATGGGCAAAAACGCTGGATAGGCAACAGTACTTTTGCCAACATGCTCATTGTTTATGCTCTCACAACTCTAGCACAAACCAGATAAATGGGTAACTAGATTCTGCTATAATACCTCTTGAAAATGCTCGGAGGGCCTTATGAACTAATTATTTACTGTCTGAAGATTTACAGTGAAGAAATGGGCTCCTGGCATGCGGATCACCAAAATTGAGAACAATATTGGACTATGAATTGTTCAGAATGCAGATATGCTGTTGCAGAAGGTCTTTGTTCCTGATGAGGCTAGGTTGCCTGGGCTGAACTCATTTCATGATACAACAAGGCATGTGACTGCCTGACACACTGTTCTTAATTTCTTAGGAATACAGCATTGGAGGTTGTTTTCCTCCATCTTGATTCAGCAGGTTATTGTTGCTGCTTGTGTTTTCGTGCATGGCAGATTATCAGAATATTAATGGGTGATATTTCTTCTTGTCACTCTACTTGATCATACAAAAAGATCTTGAAAGAGAGGAAGAAATTTGGAGCTCCGTTGGCGGCATTCAAGATTATCCAGGAAAAGCTCGTTTAAAGCTGTGTAATATTCAGGCAATGACTGTCCTTGGCCACTATGCAAGTTGTATGAGTCTGGAAAGATGAGTATCTGCCGAGCTAACATGGTGAAGGTAGCTAAAATATTCATGTCATCAACATTTTTCACAGACTACAATGGATGATTTTTCAGTTCGCATATTATTTCAGGCATGGATATCCCTGAGGGCAAGGAAAACTGTCTCTCTTTTATGAGAATTACTCGGTGGAAATGGAATTCTGACTGATTATCTAGTGGCAAAGGTTCTTGTATTGAAAATCATGCTGAAGAATTTGGCTGAATCATGTTCTTCTGAATTTTTTTGACGCAATCTGAAGGTAGCTCATGTTAATTTGCAGGCATGTTGTGATCTGGAGCCGATCTTCTCCCACGAGGGCATGCATGAAACCAACATTCTGCTGTCAGGAAAAGAAATCACAGGGATTTCAAGCTTCAGAACTGCTGCTCCATGCACAAGCAGCAGTCTTTAAATTAGCAGAACAAGTCATTCATGTACAATCAATTACTTCAAGAAAAATCTCAGACCTAATTTGTGATTAACCCCTCTTATAAATTAGATGTGCAGAGTAACAAAACAAGAAATTGTTACATGTTCCGGTCCTCAACAGGAGCCCCAAGTTCACATATTCTCCAGCAAAGAAAAATAAGAAAAAAAGACATGGTAAAAAATCTACATGAGAACACCAGCATGATTAGCTAGTGCTTTCTTGGCAATATTAAATTTTTGAGCCAAGGGCCTTCCAGGGTTTGCAGCCACCACATATTGCTTGATGAAGTATTGGAGACTGTCCCTAAGCATTTCTAGCTCGGGAATGATGGCCAATCTGGTGAAGATATTCCACACCAGGGATCCATTCTTCTCAAAAATGGTCTCGAACAACATTCGGAAGTGCATGATCCTTGTCGGGGTCAGCTGCTTCAGATCTGATAAATCAACCGTCTTCAACAAAGAAAGAGAGAGGGTAAAAGACGAAATCATCTCCGCAACAAATCTAGCTAGGTTCATCGACTGATGTAGCTCCATGGATTCAAGTTGTTTGAAGTGATCCCATAGGCAGTACTGTATGATCACAAGAACTTAACATGTCAAAAAAAAGATGGCAAAACTATAATCTAGCTAAAATTAGACTACTACACTTGCCTTAACCTATATATAGAAGAAACAAGTGTACCCACCTGCAAGGAAAATTTGTGATTCTTGTCATGACTACATAACTTCAAAGCCAACACATTATAATATTTATTGAAAACTTTTTCTTGCAAACAACAGTCAACAAGGACCCTCATAATTTCTCGATCCTGTCATTTTCAGAAGGAGAGTACTCATCAATCTCATAGCGCCAAAAAGCAAAAGCATAACCAAAGAAAGTACGAAATAGACCTGCTTCCCAGACAGATCAAGCCTCAGAATCTTTTCAAAAGCATCGATGTAGTCCTCGCCACTCATGATTATGCAGAATATTGCTCTCCTTATGTCAGTGTTCATTCTCTGCACAGCAGCAAGTTGCACTAATTTCTGCACCTCTATGATCTCTTTGCTAATCGTGGTTGCTACCTCTGCAACATTATATGATGTGGATGCAATTTCCCCTGATAGCCACCACTGGCCTTTCTTTTCAGGATCAAGAAGCTTGCTCCATTTGAGTCCACGAAGCAGAATCTCGTCTACCCTCAACTATACACATACACAAGCACAAGGTCAAAAGTGGTTACATGGTAACATCATAGACAAAAAGATATAAATCAATATCCTCGGTGTTTACAAGGAACTAGATCATGTAAAAGCAGCTTGGAAGACCTTTTGTAGCCATTTCTTTATCCGTGTATGCTGAGCAGAATCCTCCCTTGGCCTTTTTTTGTTGTTCTTGATATCGCATATTGTCTCTAGCATAAATTCCATCTGCAAAGAAACTTGAACAACAAAATGAAAACCATATTCATGTCGAGATATGTTGCAAAAAGGCATTCGCATAGTGAACTTACTCTTTTATTATTGATCTTTGCTTTCTCTTCCTGTGTGATATCAGGAGACTTCAATGAGTACACTTTGTTCTGAATACTGAGTACAAAATCTTTCATGGCAGCAGGATCATCACCCCTAAGCTTCATTCCACAACCTGTATATTTCAAAACAAACAATGAATAGTATCATCAGACAAGTCTAGGTTTTAAATTTTCATTTTAGCTTAATGCATGTCATAACAAAGAAGGCAAGAAGACCACAAAATTTAGGACATGGGAATTGTTACATTAAGTTGAAAATGGTGTCCCAAGCAAATTATCTCACAGTAAAGATTTAATGTCATACTGAAATTACTGACATTGCAAAAGGGTCAAGATAGTCGCAACATCCAACTCTGTCAGACGCTTGCTCAGCACAGAAAGAAGGTCATATATAAGATCACTGCACATAAAACATTTAAGGAGCATTAGGAGTTAAAGAATAACTAGATGGAACTTCAACAGTAGTATCTACCATGCAAATACTTCATCACTGATCACCCAAAAAAATTGAAGCAAAGCACAATTTCATCGAGATGGAAGCAAAACAAGCATCTATGGTTGAAGCAACAAAATATGCCGTAACAATGCAGCTGCTTGATTGATAAAAACGATCATCTATATTTTGTGCCTTCACTACTTCTAAAATGACTATCTTGTTTATACAAAGTGTGTGCAACCCAGAAGCCCACTTAAAAAGATTTCAAGTTATGGGATTCTTTCACATACCTTGAACAAACACCAAATATGCAAAGATATGAGAGCAACAATGTAAGATTCCTCGCAGAAAGGTTGTCATCCTTTAAATACTCATCCTAAACCCAAAGAGACAAGGTTAAGAGGAAACAACTCTTTGAGATTGACAGTATAAAGCTAATGAAATATAAACTTAGAATTGCAGAGATAACACATAAGTCTTTAGCAGCATAACTTGCCAACTATGCTTTAGAAAATGATGCAATGCTTAACACAAGCTTCTTGAGGCATACCTCAAATGATTTGGCAAGGGATGCAAGAACCCTTGCACCGAAATCAATACCAACTAAACATGCCATGCCAGCAACAAAAGCAGCAAAAACAGCAGCATACCTACAGCGATCAATAGGATTGACTTAACTTTTGAATGTACAAATTATGACAATTGCCAATAGATTATTCAGACATAAATTAAAAAATGCCAATAAAGTAGACCGAAGGTCAGTAAGAACTGCACAAGCGTGATATCAGGGAAACAAAAACTTGCACTCAGAGATTTTAAGGCAGCAACTTAAAACCTATACAATACTTGTATTAAACTGATATAGCAAAACTATCTTGTCTTTCTGATCTACAATATTTCTTAATCTTCAATATCAGTCTGATGAAAGTGAAAAATCAATACATACTTAAGCATTATGAACAATAAATGACAGAAATTCAGTACCAAGAAATAAGTAGATATGAAGTATCATCCTAGAAACATCAGAAAACATGATGTCCTAGTTACTAGAATTCAAAGAACCGAGCCATTAGCACTTCTCTGTCCCTTGAAATGATTTTGTTGTTGTTATGCAAATTATGAATACTATCCTTCATTGAAAGAGTAGCAAATTGGGCAAGGTTCTGATGATCAGTTCACCTAACATACATGTTTTGCAGCAGGAGACAAAGCCACTCCACTTCTATAGCAAGTAATCAGCATCCGTGAAAACATATATTTGATGGTATATGATGAAAGCCACATTGGTTTAAGTCATTAGATCATGAGTTTAGATTACATGGTTCATGTTAAGCATTTATTAAGGCTAATTTAGTTCAAACTGCAAGCAATGTCCACACTTAGATCAATTAAGCAGAAAAGGCATAATTGTTAAACAACAAACTGTCACAGATTCAATTGCTAAGCATTAAAACTAAAAAGAATTTGGTTAGCAATTTCAGAATGAAGTGGCATTTATGCTCGCATTGTATGCAATGGAAGAAATGGGCCTCAACTGTTCATTGCCGCGAGGACCTGTGGAACATGATGCCACAACCTCGTCCCCAATTATCTCACAAGCTGCCCTTCGACCGATAGACTGTGAACAGGTCAGTTGTGTGAACAAACTAGCAGAGAAACAGTTTACAAAGGCTAATACACTATCAAATTTACAAAAAGGAGCTGACTACAGCATATCAGTAAGTACCTGGAATACCGTAGCTATCTCTGCTGTAATTGACTCCACATTGGATTCAGAAAGCCTGTTAAGCAGTCCTGAGACAAACAAGAATACAGTTGATAACATCAATTAGCTAATCTCCACTGATAATATTTAATTTGTTAGTCCTCTAGCAATAAATGTCATGCCTCTCACTCTGCGGCGAATCTGAGAGAACTCCTCCACTTCCCCACCTCGAGAAGCTCTGAGCTGAGGGGCCACATATGTCACGCTAGGATCCGAAGCAGGTGTCTCCACACGAGGCTCTTCCTCACTCGGTGCACTATGCTGCTCAGCGACAACAGCACTATCTTCCTCAGACTTTTCCAACCTCCGCTCTAAACCATCTCTCGACTTTCTCTTCCTCTTGCGTTTTTTACCATTTTTATCAGATAGGCCGGTTTCACTGACAAGACTCTGGTCATCATTCCCCATATCCGGGGCATGAAAATTGAAATTTTGCTCGGATGGTAGCCCATCAAGCAACATGTTGAACCCATCATCATCTCCGTCAAAGAGGCCATCCTTCACTTTGAGCTTTTTAGCGAGCCTATTCATCATCTTCACATCTTCCTCCTCATTAAGCACGCCGCTGCTAGCCCTCTCCATCTCCAAGAATTCTTCGAACTTGGTACCAGACTTCCCCCTCAAACCTTTCTTCTTCTTCATTCCTTCTTTATTCCGTTTCGCACTCGGATATTTCAGTAAATCTAGAATGAAATCGAACAACAATCGATCAAACGCAACTTAGTGCAACAGAAAACCCTAAACCCTAAACACAAAACAAAAACGGAAATTTCGAATCGAACGACTGAAGAAGTAATCTAGAGTAAAAAAAACGTACGCATATTGCTTGAATCGCTGCAATTCTCCGGAAGAGAGCGAAAAGGCTTCTTCTGGTCAGCAATAACAGGGAGGAAACCGAGCAGAATTGAGGAAACCTAGCGAAGAGAAACCAACTTCATAGGGAAAATTATCGCATGCCTCTTGCGAAAGGAGAGATCCAATATCCGATTGAAACGAGCGAGAGAGAGAGAGAGAGAGCACACCGCGCAAGGGAAGGGCGGCGGGACGGCGCCTGGAGGCGGAGGGTGCGCGAGAAGTCGAGGGTTTGGCCGGGGAAATTGGCAAATTTGTCCCCTTATGTATACGATCGCTCTCAATCGTACTGGTTAACCAACGGAATTATTAATTTTATTTAAACTCTTTAACCAATTTTAATAATATCAAACTAAGCCAAAGACTTCATCAAGTTTCACTATTTGTAATGCAGAGGTAAATTTAATCAAATTCTAATTCGTCTAAAAAAAATAAAAATCATAATTTATAATAAATAAATATATTAAAAAGAACTATAAAATTAATAAATAAATATATTAAAAACAACTAAAATATATTCAGTAAGTCGATGTGTCCACCAAAATTAGTTGTCCGACTCAACTATAATCCGCTGTCAAACACAAAACAAGGGGCAAAACTGTCAAAATCCGCCAACCAAACAAGATAGTCCAATTGCACGGCAGGGCTGTCCATTCATCCACCCTCTTCACGTGTCCCTACACATCCCCATATATATACCATTCAAACCCCCTTCGTGCTCTCGTCGCTGCTCGTCCTCGGCTTCTCCTTCTTCATCCCCTCAAAATCCGGGGTTCCATTCCTTTCCTTCCTCCTCCTTCCCCTCGTCATGTGGCTTCTCTTCTTCTTCTTCTTCTTCTTCTTGATCTACGGCGGGGCTGCGTTGGAGCTCGCCCCGGGCGTAAGCACGCTGGCCTTCAACGAGGGCTACTCTCCGCTCTTCGGAGACGGCAACCTCGTCCGATCCACCGACGACCGCTCCGTCAGCCTCATCCTCGACCGCTTCTCCGGTGCGTCCTTTCCTTCCCTCTCTCTCTCTCTCTCTCTCTCTCTCTCTCTGATCGTCCATTTGATGATTACGAACAAAAAAAGTACAAAAAAAAATGGGGATGATTTTTGATTTTTTGAGATTGATTTGGGGATTTCAGGATCGGGATTCATTTCGTCGGATTTGTATTGGCACGGATTCTTCAGTGCTACCATTCAATTGCCCGGGAATTACACCGCCGGCCTCTGCGTCGCCTTTTATGTGAGTTCTCTTTTTTAATTTGATTTTTTTGTTAATAATTCTTTGATCTCGAGCAATTTAAGGCTCCAATTTGGGAACAATTTGTGGATGAGATGGATGAATGGCGAAGAATTAGATCACAAAATTAGCATTTTTTAACCTATTTTTAAACATAAATTTAGGTTTTTAATCATGAAAATACTAGTTTTTCTACCTGATTGAGGAAATTCTTTTCTTTGAATATATACATATATGTATATACCAGTAAAAACTAAAATTCCTGCATTTTGTTCTTTTTCAAGGATCAAATAATTATATGTTTTTATTTGAGAAAAGACGAATAAAACAACTAGAAGAATTGATGATTACGAATAAAAAATTAGGGTTCCAATTTTGGAGTAATTTTTGAATGAGACGGATGAATGGTGAAGAAATTGACCATAAAAACAGCATTTTTATCTATTTTTGAACAAAAAAAATTTATTCTTCACTCAAGGAAAATCTTGGTTTTACTGTCTGTTTCAGCAAAATCTGCTCCTGCATTTATTGCTGTTCAATGATCATACAATTTGAATAATTATTTGATGTTGCATCAAACACAAACTCATTATCTTTATAGATTGTATAGATTTGATTTCCATAAAATCTCAGTAGTTTACCTATGAACAGCTAAACCCACATGATCCTATTGAGTTGTTTCTATTTTATATCAGTTTGAACAATCCCAATGCAAATGTTTGGTAGGATTAATCAATGTTAAAATGGTTTGTTCTTCCATAATTAATTGTTTCCACAAGCTCAATTTGAAATATAATTATATGGGATAAACACCTAAACCACATGCTCTTGTTAATCATTTCTTTTACTCAAATGTTTCCACAAATAATTAAATGGTGGGTCGTTAACAAAGTTCTGTCAGTTGAATTCTTTGAATTACTTTTCGTTGAACAACCACCTTGACATATAGCTCACAAACTCATGCGTGATTCTCAACAATTGATGCGAAAATGTGCATTCTTTTTTTCGATCTTATGATTTTAGACATCGAATGGGGATGTGTTCGAGAAGACGCATGACGAGCTGGACTTTGAGTTCCTAGGCAGCATCAGGGGCAAGCCATGGCGGATTCAGACAAACATTTACGGCAATGGCAGCACCAGCCGTGGCCGTGAGGAGCGGTACCTCCTGCCATTCGACCCGACCGCCGGGCCGCACCGCTACTCGATCCTATGGACCGAGGAGAAGATCATGTAAGTTCCCCATCAGTACTTGTTGAGGGCATATGTTCGGATTGTGATCAAAATATTTGATCATCACTATTAGTTCAAGTAGATTTCTCTCTTTGTTTATCCACTTATTGTACCGTGGTCATGGCTTCAGCTTCTACATTGACGACACTCCCATCAGAGAGGTGTTCCGGAGCAAAGGCGGCGACTACCCGTCGAAGCCGATGGCACTCTACGCCACCATTTGGGATGCGTCGAATTGGGCCACCTCCGGCGGCAAGTACAAGGTCGACTACCGCTACTCCCCCTTCGTCTCCCGCTTCTCGGACCTCGTCCTCCTAGGCTGTCGTTCCGACCCTGTCCAGCTGCCCTCTACTGACTCAGCTGAACAATGCGCCGACGCCATGGCCAAGCTGGCCGCCTCTGGCCTTTACGTCATAACGGCAGAGAAGCGACTGGCCATGTTAGGGTTCCGGGAACGGTACATGACCTACTCGGTGTGCTACGACATATTGAGGTATCCGGCCGGTCTTCCAGACTGTGAGATCCTGCAGTCGGAGAAGGAGAGATTCCGTGATAATGGACACTTAAAGCCAGTTGTCGTTCAGCGAAGAATTAAGCAGCGGAGTAGTGCTCCGGCAGCTGGGAGACCTAGGCTGCAGGCGGATTGCTGATGGTCTGCTTGCATGCATGGTGGAGTTGGTTTCTGCAGGTTGATAGGAAATATCAAATATCAATTTATCATTGTATTATTTTGGATGCGAAAGAAATAAAAAAGAAAGTATACATTAAAAGTTTTTTGGTGTGTGTAATTAACTAACTTATTACTATTCAGGACTCAAAAGTCCTAATGAGATTTATCATAACCATTATGGGATCAAAATTAGTGGAAAAATGCAATCAAACATACAAAATAAATTATAAATGAAACTCGAAAATCAAGCTTGATTTTGGGTTGAACTTATTTATTTTTGATAATTTTTTTGGTATGAACCTGATTCAGAGTTGGAAAACTCAGATCCTTTTGGAAAATCTCGGATTGGGCTTTCGAGCCGCCTGTATCCATTCTAACGTCTATTATGCCCAGCCTTGCTACGTCCCCGAGTCTCAACAATCGATGAGAAAATGTTCATCGCATGGAGATGTGCTTGAGACGCACACCGAGCACGACTTCGACTTCCCACGGGAGCTGCTGCACCGAGCACATGCTCAGTCGGGATACATTAAAATACTCGAGAGAGAACGAAAAAGCAAACGCATAAAAGAATTTACGTGATTTGATTTGGCTGATGAGTTATGATCATGAGTGAAGACAAACAAGACATAAATTCTATGTTTGCATGCCTGAAACGGCATCATACGAAGACATTTAAAGCGCATCACAAAGTCCTAATAATTCACCACTTCGCAGCTTGACAGTTTCTCATTCTTCATTCAAATGGGATCAATCAGTTATAAAAATCCATCCCTAACTTTAAAATTCGTCAAACTAGAACATCAATGCATTGGATTATAAATTCGAGAAACAACGAGTCTCATTCACTGCTTTACTGGTTGATAAGAGTATGGACCAATTTACTCTGTTACCCAAAAAAAAAATAATAATGCTCCACCAATTTGGGATCAAAATTAGTATGAACAACAAATATACATTAAAAAATTTGAATAAATATGCATTGATAGCATGAAACTGAGTAGCATCAACTGGAATTATTTGCAGATATTCACAATAATGTGGTTTAAACCACTTCTAAAAACCAATAAAGGAAAAAATGTTTATATTTTGATTCATCAGAATATGGATCACTTAATCTCAAAGGACCAGTTCATTCAAAGTCCTCTTGACAAAACCATTTTGTAGCTGATCCGGTGGAAATGCTCAGCAGCAGCATAATGCCCATCAACAGTGACTCAAGATAAATTACAGGAAGGAATTAGTGAGGCTGAAAGTATCACTCATTCAATGATTGAAATAGATAAATGAATCACCCTCACATAAAAAAAGACTGCTAATTATGATGTATCCAGTCTGCAATGTCCTTACGAAGAACTGCTCCTACCAAGCTCCTCTTATGATCTAGTGCTGAAGCACAAGTAGTGTCATGAGAGATAAGATGGTGTTGACCGCACATGTTCACTGATCTCCTTGATTGGATCATCATGGCTATCATCGGGAAAGGTTTCTCCCTGATGTTCAGAGGGGTGAAATTTAGACGGCCGCTGGATTCTTGTTCTTTGGCTTTGATAACAAAACTCTCCATTTCGGGAGGCCGAGAAGAGCTTGTCACATTCTTCAGCGGGTTGCCGTGAGGATCAGGTAGGCTCTTGTGAGGCCGGATTTGTGCTGAAGGTTTCATGCGATCAAGCCACCTAAGGATCCAGTTCCCCAGGTTTCTGCCAACTTCTAAGTCTCTCTGCTGTACATTTTTGTGCACCTTGACAGCCACATCAAAGACACTGCGTGTGTGCCTGCACAATGTCATATTAAAATTTAAAATCAATGTCTCGTTGGCTAGAATATTAGAACTATGACTAGTAATCTTGTGTTTTGTGGCCATTATAGGTTTAACATATATTATCTGGAGAAGCCTAAACATGACTTATGAGATCCCAACGAGGTAGCTCACATCATTGCAGAGATCAAATGTTTGTACCATTAGTAACATAACTTCAAGTTCACAAAAGCAAGCATAATAAAATTAGAAGAGCAGTAAACTTTGGGCCATTGAAAAGATGTTGCTTTTTGTAGAAATTTGACAATCCAAAACAAAAGAAAGGAATTGAGTACAGCATACTATTTTGAAAATTCCTACCATATCTTCATGCAACTAAAAATACTTTTCAAGCATACCAAGTAAAATAGAGGAATAAAGAAAAGAATAAAAAAATTAAATGCAAATCAATAGGGAAAACAGTTGGACAACATGCCAAAAATCTGTTACATCCGCCAAGTACCAACAATCAAATATGTGCAGGATTTAGTTAGCTATTGCTATTTTCTAGAAATTTCCATGCAATCTTTTTACAATAGGTAAACACACAGTTCAATCTTTTTACTCGTGTTTCCTGAAAGAAAATCTTCAAACTACATCTAAAATGCTCAGAACAAGAACATAGTACATTGATCAACAGCACTCCAAAATTCAGCCTATTCTTGATCTTTCATGATTTTATCCTATATTGCCTTACAAAATGGTACAACCTCACTAAACCATACTATCTTTAGACGACCATAACCTAACAAATTCAAACATTTCCACTCGATAATCAATATAATCAGCCTAACTCATTCACCAAGATGATCACCAGTATCGAAAGAAATTCATCAATGGAAGGCCAATTGCCATCTAAATCGATAAGGGCAACGCAACATGTTATCCCTAATTTCACATCAAAAAAAAGGAACTGATGAGATCAATCAATAACCAATTCTCCACTCGCACACCGAAATACCGATTCCAGCAATCAGAATCCAAAAAAAGTATGAGAATTTGTAACAATCCATGAAAACCATCAGAACTAAGGCCGAAGTTGGGGCCAGAGGGAAAAAGATGAAAACTTTAGGAAAGAAAGGGGGGGAAGGGAAGATGGAGATGGACCTGTGGAGGAATTGGCGGATCTTGGGGTGTTTGGGGCTGACGAGGCGGCGCTGGAGGCGGAGAGCGAGCCTGTAGGTGCGCTTCAGCCCGAGGAAGTAGGCCGTGGTCACCGTGATCTCCCACAACACCATCCTCTTCTTCTTCTTACTCGTGTTGGTATTTTCTGGAGACGACGAGGGTGGCAAAGAAGAAGAAGAGGAGGCTATCTAATTGGAGGGACAAAGAAAGACTAACATTTTCAGGGTATAGGTTTGAAGTTGGAACAAGATAATGACGTAATCCATGAGGTAATAAACTAACTATTTTTAACTGTAAAAATATATCTAAAAAGAGATAAAAATAACTTAAAATAAGATTAATTACATATAATTTTTGTCTTCTTTATAATTGCATAAAAGTTCATATAATTTATTCTGTTATTAAGAAAAATTCCTCTCTCTATTTTAACAGTTAATTTATAATTAATTCTTAATTATATATATAAATTTATTAAATTACCCTTTATTTCACTAATTTTTATGTTTTACATGACCTTCCCTACTTTGTCTCAGATGTCTGATCGATCTCCCTCGCTAGTTCCCTCCATCCTTTTTATTAGAAGCCCTCGTCATCGGCAACCACTTGGGAAGACTCAAGGAGAGTATATTGAATCGAGATCCAAAATAATGTAAAATATTCAAAAGTCTTGGGAAATCATTTGTAAAATTTTTAAAAGGCTCGAGGAATCATCTGCAAAATCTTCAATATGCTTGAGGAAGCATGGTTGGCGGCAGAATTTGACAGAAATCTAAAACATCTTCAAAACCTTAAGAGTTGCATAATCCTCAAAAGACCTTCAAAACCTCTATTTTGGTTGACCAAACTATATAAATAGAGAACAAATTCTCTATATATGAGGTTTGGATGCCAAAATTTAGCAATATGCCAATATCAAAAACCACAAATTAAAACTTTTTCAACCATTCATTATTATTTATTTTCTTCTATCTGCAATGAAAACAAAATTCTTTTACCTAAATTAAGGATTTATCAAGGAAAATAAAGAATAAAAAATTTGTTTTTTATCCGATGCGATTTCACTTCCTACCAACAAAAAAGAAAAAAAAAATAACAGAATAAGATTGAGACGAGGTCTCCACAAGATTTTGCTCTTGATTTGGTCTAAACTCATTTCAATTTATTCTTAAATTAAATGTAAACTCAAAATATAAAATGATTATTTTACCCTAATATGCTTTAAACTTGTTTCAACTCAATTTCGATTATAACTAGGGTTTAATTTAGGTCATATTTGAAGTCCAATATAATCCAAATTTGGAGCCTATTTTTACTCATGTTCTCCATTATATACTTGGTTGAGGATTTTTTTTGTCTTTTTATTTCAACTTAAATAATGTCTAACGATATATATTTTTAAAATATTATTGATTTTAACGATAAATTTATACTTGAGAAGATTTTTTCAATATATCGAGTAACGCAAAAAAAATTATAATTTTTTAATTGTGAAGGAGAAAATGTAATTTAAAAAGTTTCAAAGAATTATATGTAATTTTTTAATTTTTAAGGAGAAATATGTGATTAAATAATATTTTAATTAAGTTTCAAGAACAAATATGTAATTTAATAAAATTTTATGAAATTATATGTAATTGATCCTAATATTTAGTATTTAAAAACAATACCTTTTCTTTAGAAAATCCAACCATTTCTCAAATGCAATAAGGAGATTTTCCTAATTTTTTAATGTTAACAATTAAGGATGTTGTGGAATATGTTCCGCTTCAAAATCAATTGTAATTAACCTTTACGAGGTTTTTTTCCATTCAGAAAAGATAATATTTTTCATATTTTCAAATTTAAAGGGAAGAGCTCATTAGAAGCTGCAAGCTTATCACTTATGGCAGATGAGTCAAGGTTCAGTTAAATTTATCTTATTTAAAAAGAACAATGATATCAATTGTCAAATAAAAATATATACAATAGATGTAAAAATCAGGGGGATAGAATGATGCCCACTGTAAAATTACTCCTAAATTTATCTCCCGTCCAAAAGAAAAAAACAAGCTTTGTACCAAAAGATCCGAAATAACTCCCAAACCTAATTAATTTTATTGTTCTAATAATTTTAAAATAAATAAATGCATAAATATTATAACGCCAATTGTGATGAATTAGTCACCTATTAAATACTGGATGAATAAAATTCAATACATATAATAAAAATACTTATATTCCATCGCTCAGGCTTTTTTGAAATAGTTCAACATCCATTCCACTATATTAATCTAGTTTAAAATAGATCTTTCAACCTAATAATCAGTTAACTACAATGCAGCATACTGTAAACTGGTCTGAGAGGAGATGATCTATGCCACTATATTGATCTGATTTAAAACAGACCTTTCAACCCAATAATCAGTTAACTACTACAGTGCAGCATACTGTAAACTATTCCAAAATTTCTTCAACGTCATTTTCCTATCTTAAGACAATAAAAGCACATAAGAAAAACAACAGGAGAGGAAATGATATAGGCTAAACTTTTTTGAACATCTCCAACATAAGATCTTCTGTCTACACAGTAAACAGATTAGCCAGATGAGGCTCATTGAAATCTCGAAATGGATGTTCATAAGCTTGTACATATTGTTCCAGAATTTATCATGCAAGAACAAAAAAAGATGGAGACCAAGATTACAGTGCTTCAACTCAATGTCTCCATAGTTTCCTGCAGGTGCATTGATATTGAGTAATACTACTCCTTGATTTCTGAAGAGAGAAGACCCATCTGCTGTGTGAGATGAGCCATGTTCTGAGCATTGTCCAATGTATTACTGTCCTCTGGTTGGGTCTCCTTAACCACATCCTGCATGCCCGAATCAACCTCCTCAGTATCCCCTGAAATTGGACTTGCTGAAAGAAATTGTTCCCAAAAGGAATCATTAATGTCAGGAAGCTTCTGGTCCCCATCAAATATGTTGATGTCAGCATCAGAGGAGAAATTTTCACCATCAATGCCCACCTGCCCATCCACTCCAACAGAAGCGGCATCCAAATATGCCTCAGGCACCACATAGTTTTCATTTGGAATACCAACAACATTGCCATCAGGGACAATCCCTTGTAAGGAAGAAAATTCAGGAATGCTCATATCAGTCTGGCTTGGAGCCATTGCTTCTGAGACAGTTGGCAACATGCTCACATCTGGCATTTCAGCTGTTGCAACCATGTCTGCCATGCTGACAGAAGACTGAATCTCAGTAGGAACTGATGATGAGCAAATATCGGAAAATCCAGAGGTTACAGGCACATATGGAACACCTGAACCAGCTGGCATTTCTGAGAGGGTAACTCCCGAGTTCCGAGTAGATGAACTACTATCAGGGAAGTTCTTTATTAAGAGACTACCACTGTTGCCCATATTTTCCATACGAGGTGTTGTATCCATCTTTAGTATCTGCATCAGCATAGCTTTGGCTGCTTCATTTATTAAGGGCTGGTATTTGATTATCTGACAATCAGGAGAAGCTACTTCTCCTTCAGATTGGTCTTCTTGCTTGGGAAGTCTCCGCTTTTTGCTACCTCCGGATATCCGCCTGTTGCTATCATTCTGCTGTTGCACCAGTTGAGCTAAGAAACCTGGGCTCTGCATGGCTTTTGCCAGGAATGACATCATTTGTTGTTGGCGCTGCTCCATCCCTTGCAGGCGTTGCCCTAATGTCTGTAACTGATGATCTGTGGCCTGCTGTTGTTGTCTCAGCAAAACCAATTCTTTCATGAGTACAGTTTTATCCCTCTTAAGCCTTTCAATTTCCTCCTCCAACCCAAATTTCCCCACTTCAACACATGCAGCAACTGAAGTATTTTGTGCCTGAGATTGCTGTGGTTGGCTATTATGTACATGGGAGGGTTTTCTCCTGGTTATTGTCTTCAGTAAATGCTTTTGGCCTCTTAAGAATCCCTCATTCGCAAATTCCCATCGATCAGGATCAACCTTCCTGAAACCCTGCTCAAATGGCACAAGAAAAAGTTGCTCAACTGACAAAAGAACAAGCCAAGAAGGAAAGATCATAAGAACCTATTGATCCGTGTCATCATAAGGATTGTGATGCATCATTAAACAAAATGCACAAAATAAGTCTAAACAAATAAAACATTAAAAAAAATACAGAGGCACAGATTTCATTTGATAGCCACTAGTAAAACTGTGTAAGAATGCAAGGATCCCTGTCTGAAACATTAAGATACAATCCAGCGACCAAATCTCTGATGCATAGTAGCATGTGAGAAGTGCAGAAAGAAGTTTGAGTTCAGACATTTTAGAGTGGAGAATCAGTAAATCCATAAAGAACTGACCACAGTAGACGCAAATAGATTATCAAAACTTTTTTAGATCCTCATTATGATACACACATTCAAATCATCAATGTTTTTAGGCTTTTAAATTCACTGTCAAGCTGATGATTTGTCATTTTGCAATATGCAGATAGCTACCAAGCAAGCATTTCAAGTGACCATCAATTTTTTCAGCAGTTTCTCAAAGGTCTAATTGGATGATTGAGCCATATTTGAACAATATTACACAGATTGTCCTTTTATTGGATAGTTCTTTAAAGGATCGCAACACACTGTCAATTGTTCAGTATCAAAAAGTGTTTGACCAAAGTAAAATTAACTAGTGGAGAACAATAAGCCAATTGACCCGCCAGCAGTGAGTTCCCACAAATCAAAGCAGATTTCATGAATCTGAAGCTACAGTAGACCAAATCATCCTCTTATACTTCCCATGGTCTAGTTTTCGCACAGTTCTCTAATTGACCTAGTCTTCCTTTTAGGACTCAAGTTACAGTCTTACAGATCAACTTCGTGGATTCATCAAATAACAAGTACAGTGCATTACTTTGTGCAAAACTAATCCTTCTACGCCTAATGTGGCAAGCCACCCAGTGATCTCCTAGTTGGTGTATTCACAACCATGTCTGAGCTGTTTATTCTTTGTCTATCAGCCCATTTAGATTTCTCAAGGTGGATGCAACAGATTTACAACTCTAAAAAGCTAGGAGGTCTAGTATCACATTCACACTACAAAGACAGATTCACACTATAGTTACGCATCATTCCCAGGCAAATGTTGCAAGTGTCAAAGGCCTAAAAGGGTGAAGTTAATTGCTGTTCTCTCTATTGCAGAAAAAAGAGGATGAGGTGTACCAGCAGAAAACATCAACAACAGAAGAACCATACTTTCCCCCTTGCTACATCCATACCCGTTATCTGGACAAACTTGAACCAGCCTTTGATTTTAATCAAAGCTGGAGCAATTTTAGACATTTGAGACAAGGCTCTAACAACATGGACTATATTGTTGTTTGGCCCATAATATTAAGCCAACAAAAGCTGTGTGCTGTCTAACATGAAACATTTGAGGGGATAGAATAGGCTCAATTTCTGAATCTTATAAGCATCCCATCTTCCAAACAGGAAAATGTAACAATCCTATAGTCAGTAACTACCTTTTTCCAAGTTTCAAGTCAAAGTAAAATTTATTTTCTTATTATATCTCGTCTTTGACATACTGAGATGTAGTTTATAACTGGTATCTCAGCATGACACCTCTGCAGCACTAGTAGTTGTTCGCTCAAAGTATAACAGCATAGGCTATAGCACTCAAACAGAAGAAAATAAGGAACCATTTGGATTGAGACTAGCAAACATGATGAGAGCAATTAGCATGACCAGATAGTGAGTGCAAATTTTGGTTAGTAGCAATCATCACATTTGCTAGTCTCAATCCGAACAGTCCCTGAAAACACAATAGCTCACCCATCTAAAAGAAGCAAGTCAAATTGTCAATCACGACATCATTTAACAGCATGCTTACTCTCTGCATCTGCCTCCCTGGCCCGATTCCCCTTCTCAAGGAGATAGAGATAAAAATATCTGAAGCCCCCTGCTTGATCTCTTCAGTGCTCCTCATCCACTTTCTAAAGTGGTGCTTGCCCTGCCCCTTATCTCTTCTTGCTCTTCTCTTACTTTTGCACCCGAGTTGCATCATTTTCTCTTGTTCTTCTTTGCTGAATCACTAGCTAAATTGAGTACATATTAAGACTCCACTTGTCATTGAAGAGGAGCTTTTCATGCAGGAATCATCATAATCATCAGAAAAATGAGGCATGACAACAGCACTTATTCTGCTGGCAAAGAATTAGTACATGCATAGTATTGGTTTTTGCCTCCTCCTTTTGTGAAATTGTTCACCTTCTATTCTCAACATGATGAGTAGCTCATAAGAACCTTGGAGTTATCTAGATAGGAACTTTATCCCAAGAAAACGCGTATCCAATGGAAAAATTTTGGGTGGTTTCTATTTTGCTTTATGTTTGCTTGTCAAAGCATTATTGCCATAACCAATAGCCATATGTGATTGCATTTTAGGAGTTAGTTTAAAGACCAACATCAAGCCATCATTTGAGTCCTATTTAATGGCAAATAGTTAATTGAAAATGCTGTTACTATTATTCTAAAGAGGACCATTCAGGCTTGGAAGCAATACCAAATCTCTTTCTCTGGAACAAGATATTGGATATTGCTCCTTCAACAATCCATATACATTAAGACAAAAGTCTTATCCATCTGTAGATGGGGCTTCAATAGCGGCTAGTTCTAGATGGAAGTTGTGAGCATTACATTCATGCATTACTTCCATACCAAGATTAGCACGATTGATCATATCAGCCTGTGTTAATGGCACGGCCTTGACTATCAACTACAGATTGGTTGAAATTGAAACAATTTAAATTGAAAGCCATAGTACTGGTATCCAAAGCAATAAACCAAGTACCTACTACAGCCCAAGCAGCCAAGAAGAAATGTAAGGAATGAGAATTGTTAAAACTAGTAAATTAGAAGATCAACCGGTTAAAATACCCATGAGCAGCTAAAATATTATAAGTTTCTTCCTCTTGACCAAATGTGTAACCTTCATTAGCAGATTCATTTTCAGTGGTTTCCCTGATCAAACTAGAGGTTAACAAAGAAGCTTACATCTGAGAGTTCGTATCTAGATCAGTAGTCTATTTATTAAAAGACAAATGTCTTCTACCTGATTATCTTTTTCTCTTCATATTGTTAGCACTTTCACTTCAAAAAAAAATCATATCCTACATTCAACACAAAATTTTGCTTCCTTTCCAAATTGATGAGAAAATAAAAAAACAACACCTTGAACAATGGACCCTGATCAGCTTAACCCAAAAAAATAACTTTCAACTATGCTAGCATTCCGAATCTTGATTTCTTCATCTTTCTGCTGGAGCCTGGACACAATCCATAAAACCTAATGATTTTTACCTTACGTCTTAAATGAAGAGGGTCCATATTCAAAACTAAACAAGGAGGAAGGGCACAAAAAAACTGCAATTCTAAGGTGAGACAGATTATTCCCAGGTGCAACCATCGAGAAAAACCCTAATTAGAACCCGTGTTTTTTGAAGTCTTCCAAGTTACTTGTTTTTCACTTTTCAAACACATTACTTTGTGGGCTAAAAAATATTCTTCTTTAGTGCAGAATAGCAAAAAGAACCAATGGTAATATGGCCATGTTGAATTGCAAAAATTTCAAAATTCTGACCTTTCTAACTCCACTAAGTTTTCTCATAGATTCATGGCTTTTCATCTATACTAATCTCTTACGCTTAGTTTGATAAAATGTTAAAGTTGATCAAGGAATGTGTATAAGTGCCATTGTTACATTTCTTTTGTGATTGAGATTGAATAAAAGCATAATGACACACATCTTAACGAAGTTAAACATTTCACCAAACTAAGCCTTAGACTTCCTGTCACTAACTATTAACTCCTCTTACCACAAATCCAATCACAAAGCCGTACCATAATCAAGAATATAGAAGATATTTCCATTTTTTATGGAATAAATCATATCAAACATTTAACATCTATTCAAACATCAAGGTGCAAGTAATTAATGAAGCAGACATCTGAAGAAAACGATTGAAACATTTGATAATAAGGAAGGCTTAAAAATGTGGAGAATAGAAATATTTTCATTGATCTAATTTAGCTGGAGAGAGCACTATAACCAAAACTTGAGGAAAAAACATTTCAGTCAAGGGTTCACCCACACTTGAGCAACAAATCACTTCATCAAACTTATAAATTAAACAATTTTCTTTCCCTTAAGAGGACTCTTCACAAACAACCATATGTCATTCGTTGTCTTTTCATTTGCTTAAGCTCCCAACTTCTATTCAAAACAAATGTCAAATATGATACTTAATTCACTTCCTGACCAGAATGGGATTGAGAAAAAGAAAGCTTTGTCTGGCAGGCAGAATCAACTCGAACAATATACTTTTTTATCCAGACTAGCTATAAAAAATAAGGATAGTTTTGGTTACATGCAATTCATCTCTTTCCAAATCAAATGTGAGCTCAGCATACTTACCTCACATTTTAGAAGTGACAAGAAGCCTGTATACCTTCTCAACCATGTAACTTTCATTTCCCAAAGTTATTATTTAATTCAGTGAGAAGATACGACTCTACTGCAAACTAGGTTAACGGGTTTCAAGAGCAAAAACATCCATTTCATTTGCAGTTCTAGACTCTGCAATCGTTACCAACCTATGACCCAGGGTTTCAAAACCTCGATCTTCTAAGTCCAAGACTTATTCTCATCAATCCATTTCTGTTTCCCCATTACACTCTTTTCCAGTAAATCTGACCATAAATCAGTATATTCGAGCCGAAAAACATCTAGTGGAAACTATTCTCATTTTAATTGGAGAACTCACTTCTAACACAAACTGGAAACGAACTCAGACATCCGGAAGAGCAAATTTTAAGTGCAAAAGTAAAGCAAAGAAAGGGTTTTTGAGACAACGTACGTAAGTATTGAGCTGCCGGACGAAGCTGGAGAAGTTGTTGTGCTTGAAGTACTTGGGCAGCAGATCCCTGGCGAACTCGGGGGTGTTCCAGACCACGAAGCTGTTGTTCCCGGGCCCCCACGACACGACCGCGTCCGTCGCCGGGTCGTCCACCATCTCGTACGTCTTGCTTAGGAATGGCGGCGGCGCCCCCGCCCCCAGCCCAGCGTTTGGCGTCGCTACCGCCACCCCATCGCCTCCTCCCTCCATCTCCACGGGATCCAACCCTAAACTCCGATTCGAAATTAGGGTTTCTGAGTCGACTACTGAGAAGTTTTCTAGGGTTTATGGCGATGGTAAGAAGCCATGTACGGACTCGATCTCGACATCGGCAAATCTGATCGGCGGCGACAGGAGCTCCGGCGATGGCGCAGAAAGAAAATGGGAAAATAAATAATAAAATTGGAAAAAAAAAAAATGGACGGATTTTAAGGCAAAGCGGATGTAGCCGCAAGCTCGGGTCGGAACAAAATATCTAAATGCCCCTTATACTTTCCGAAATATCTGAAATACCCTCCGTCCGGAATTCCCTTAAAACGTGGTTCCATTGCAAACGTGCGATGTGGATCGGACGGTCATCTGTGCTTGACCTTTGACCGTCTTAAGGTCCTCGACGGGGCATTTTCGATATTAAATATTAATATTACTCATGAGTCGTGTGCTAGTTTTAGTGCTTTAGGTTACACGGATCTCAATTCCGAATTGACGGATAGGATTTTCTCCTATTTGGTTCTCGTAGGACGCGTTCCATCCGAGTATCTGAGGTGGGTAACGGAAAAGCTCATGGCGCCCCGTGTGCGTCCGGAAGGCATTTCGCTATCTCTATAAAGTTACCAAAATAACCCTGGCTGCTTTACTCTGTTTTCGCGAGTAAGTTGGGCATTATTGTCAAGTGAAAACGGATGCGATGGAATATTCGTTGAGGTGCACGAGGGCTCTTTCGTAAATTTGTGTAGCTTTTGATAATGTGATTTGACGGCATTGCTTAATTTGGCTAAGCGGTTGATTCATATGTCAATTAAGGAGTTGACGATGTTGAACGTTGGGATCAGTGCCTGGCACGTGGATTTTCTTTGTCATAATTTTTATACAAGCTTTTAGTAGGAAAGCATACTAGACTTATCACTGTTAAGAAAAAAAAATCATTCTATAATATAAATTTTAAAAATAATATTAATTAAAATATTTAAAAAATTATAGGTAGTTAATTCATAATTATCAATCGATCTAATAGAATTAAATTTTAAATTTTAAATTTTATAATACTAGACAATCAATGTTTTATAAAAATTAAAATAATACAATTAATTTCTATACTGATTTGATAGTTATTCAAACTAAATTAAATGAGAATAATTTAATTTTTCTTAATTTTAGTTAGTAAAATTAAATTAAAATAGAATATTTTTAAATATTTTAATTGAGATAATTTTTTATAAATATATACTATAAAGTGATTAATTTTTTTACTGATAATAATAAAGTAGATGATTTTTTGTAAATTCACGATAAAACATATAATTATTTGCTAAAATTTTTTTAATATCTCATTATCAGGTTTTGATATTTTTAATAGTGTACTAAAATTATAAAACAATATATATTCGTTTTATAAAAATAATAATTAATCATTAAATTCTAATATATAATTTTTTACATATCAGAGATAGATATAATTATTAAATTAATATTTAAAGCGTATAAAATTTTGAATTACTGCCATTTATTGGGCCGTAAAAAATGTGAATAGGTAAAGTAATCGTCTCTCTCGCTGCCTTTCCTATGCATTTGAAAAATATTTTTTTATCATTGAAAATATTTCACTTTTAACACCATTTAATAGAGAAAAATATGGTTAAAAAAATCAAATTTTAAAGATAATTTAAACAATATAATGTCAACAATGAAGTTGATACATAATTAAAATATTTTATGATACATAATGAATACACAAATACTTTACTCTATTTTATTATATTTATTTAAAAAATTTTAATAAATAATCACCTATCTTATATCAAATTTACAAAAAATCACCTATTTTATCATCATTAGTAAAAAATCACTCACATTATATTATAAATTTATAAAAAATCATTTCGATTACAATATTAAAAAATATATATTTTTATCAATTAAAATTAATAACTTATCTTATTTTTTAATGTTTATGAGAAATAGGTTGTTTGATTTTATGAAATTAGAAACTTAAAATTCAGTTTTATCAAACTGGTTGTCCGATAATTATCAATTAATTATCTAAACTAGAACCGAATGAAAATAATTAAACCTTTTATATTAATTTAATTAATAAAATTAAATTAAAATATTTTCTAAAAATTTAATTAAAGGTGAATTTTTTAT
Organism: Trichopus zeylanicus subsp. travancoricus; assembly: GCA_005019695.1. Classification (NCBI taxonomy): domain Eukaryota; kingdom Viridiplantae; phylum Streptophyta; class Magnoliopsida; order Dioscoreales; family Dioscoreaceae; genus Trichopus; species Trichopus zeylanicus. The sequence continues at coordinate 256,814 of RXID01014474.1, read as the reverse complement.
AAATTTATGGTATAAATCGAGTGGTTTTTTTGCTAATAGTGAGAAATTTAAGTAATTTTTTGCAAACTCACAATAAAACATATGATTTTTTTTGTTAAAAATTTTTATTTAAAATTAAGGGCAAGTAGATAGTTATGTTGAGAATAATTTTTAAAACTCACGTGTGCTAAATCAAATAAATGTTAATTTGTCCTGACCATAACTAAAACAATATGTTTTACATATGCTTATTATATAATAATAAATTATGAAATAAATTTTTTTAATATATTTTTATCAACAATAATATGAATTTAGGTGTTCTTATATATGTATATATATATATGAAATCTTGAAAAATTGCACATTACAACCTATAACTTATCTAATTAAAAAACCTAATGTCAACTTTTATGCTTGTTAAAAAATCCTGACCGTTTGATCGTATCCTATTCCATATGAAAGGTCAAGATTTAATCTATATTTAGATATTTAATTGCGATTTAATCTATATTGATCTACTTGCCGAAGGCAACCGATTTGAGATTACTAGAAGTTAAACCATGGATGACACCACCGTTCATCTTGTGGTGGTGACTTTTGGGATGCAAACAAAGGAATGAGCTTGGTCGGCGTCTTCTTGCTGGGTGTCGGTGCTCGGAAGGGTTGTCTGTGCCTACAGCTGAGCTTATGGGAGGTGGGTACGGGCTCGCCATGTTTGTGAAGAGGTTCACAGGATTGCCATGTTGGGTTGAAGGAGACTCGACTTTGATCATCTCTAAACCGAGGACAGAGAGGAGAAAGGAGAAAGAGAGAGCTCTCTGATTTTCCAGAGGAGCTAATAGGTGTGGTGTGGCTCGTCTTTGTACTGGACAGTTTGCTATAGTTGATGTCTTTGGTTATCACAATCTTCCATTTCGATGCTTTAACTTGATATTGTGATTTTATTACAGATGTTAATTCAATTTCTTTACTTTTCACATGTTGTCTGTCTGGTGATGAAGGGATACCGAGTATCAGTGTGTTTGTTTTTTTATGAAAAATATGAGAAAAATATGAGTTTTTTGCTAACGCAATGACGGACTTATTGTCAATACAAATCTTTGTAGAAAAATCTTGAGTAATTTGAATTTCTCCTAATAAGCCCTGAAGTCATGTTGCATGATAAATTATAAATAATACTATCAGCATACTTCGCTTCACAAGCGAAAAAATCACGATGTATTTTTTCGATCATTTACATCTCTTCCTCAAACACTATTTGAATAGCACACAAGTTGAAACTCTTTTAAAGTGAAATAACATAATGTATGATTAGATGTCTCTTTGATATATTAAAAAACTTTTTTAGCTTTCTTAATGCGAAATGACTTTTGGACTCATCATAAAATAACTTATTAATAATAACAGCTTGTTTGGTTGGCCATAAATGATTGAAATTACTTTTGCCCACTTTTTTTTGTTTGGTTGATTGTAAATGATTTTTGAAAGTTAACTCCCTTTGGATCATCTTTGATTCAAAAGTGAGCAATAAATTAAATATTACTTTCACTCTGCATTGATTGTTAAAGTGGATTTAATGATTTTTAATATTTTTTTAAGCTATAATGACATTAATAATCTCATATAGTATAATAATATTAATTTATTTTTAATTTTTATTTATAAAAAATTTAATTAATAATATTTTATATTAAAAATAATACTTGATAAACACACTTTCTGTTGAACTAAATGTCAAAGAAAAAAAATTCACTTTTCGTCCTTTTTAAAAATGGATCAAAAATAAAAAAAAATAATTTCTAACTTTTCATCGTATATTTTATTCATCATTGAGGGCATCTAAATAAAGAACAAAATGGGGATTATACATGACTTGAGTAGAGACATTAACTCTTCACGAGTATATCCCTCCAAATTAAGAACACAACTTTTCATTTTGAAATGCTTCTTTTCCCATGCACCTTTTTATTCGTAGACGGGAATTTAGTTTACCTAATAGCAAGCCAATCTGCCACTCAATTTCTTTCACGAAATAAAATTGAGTAAGGGGTTGTTTGGACCAAACAGCCCGAACTAAAGAAATTGGGGGAATTCCAGTGTTTGGATGTCAATATAAATTCGAAAATTCTGTAAATTTGCAATTCCAATAATTTTGAATTACTGGTTCGAATTCCGGTCTGAGAAGTTTGGAATTCACAATTCGGGACTGAATTGGGTGGGTCCTACCAACATGTGGGAACAGTAATTTCAACCTAAAATTGGCGAGGAATTGAGAATTCAATTTCCTTCACCGCCGTCACCGTCCCGAGCTTTTCTTCTCCATCTTTGGCTTTGATCTTCTTCACTGCGCTTCACCATCCCGAGCTTCTTCTCGGTCTTCATTGTCCCGAGCTTCTTCACTGCTGTGTTGTGTTCCCATCACCATCCCTAGCATCTATCTTCTTCACCGCGCGTCACCCTCTCGAGCTTTTCTTCTCCGTCTCAGGCTTTGTTCTTCTTCACTGCACGTCACCATCCCGAGCTTCTTCTCCATCTTCACCATCCCGAGCTTCTACTCTGCTGTGATGTGTTCCCATCACCATCCCCAACATCGATCTTCTTCATCGCAGGTCACCATCCTAAGCTTTTCTTCTCCGTCTCCGGCTTTGATCTTCTTCACTGCACGTCACCATCTCGAGCTTCTTCTCAATCTTCATTGTCCCGAGCTTCTTCACTGCTATGTTGTGTTCCCATCACCGTCCCTGGCATCTATCTTCTTCACCGCGCGTCACCCTCCCGAGCTTTTCTTCTCCGGCTCAGGCTTTGTTCTTCTTCACTGCACGTCACCATCCCGAGCTTCTTCTCCATCTTCACCGTCCCGAGCTTCTACTCTGTTGTGATGTGTTCCCATCATCGTCCCCAACATCGATCTTCTTCATCATAGGTCACCATCCTAAGCTTTTCTTCTCCGTCTCCGGCTTTGATCTTCTTCACCGCGGGTCACCGTCCCGAGCTTTTCTTCTCTGTCTTCGGCTTTGATCTTCTTCACTGTGCATCACCGTCCCGAGCTTCTTCTCCGTCTTCACCTTCCCAAGCTTCTACTCTGTTGTGCTGTGTTCCCATCACCGTCCCCGGCATAGATCTTCTTCACCGCGTGTCACCTTCCCAAGCTTTTCTTCTCCGTCTCCAGCTTTGATCTTCTTCACCGCGCGTCATCGCTCGAGCTTCTTCTCCGTCTTCACCTTCCCGAGCTTCTTCTCTGCTATGCTGTGTTCCCATCACCGTCCTCGGCATTGATCTTCTTCACTGCGCATCACCATCCCAAGCTTTTCTTCTCCATCTTCAGCTTTGATCTTGATCTCTACTATTATCTGATCTACGCCGATTTTTTGCAGCATGCATCTCCACCAGTGATCACAGCAGGCATCCTCGCCGGAGATCAGAGCAGGCGGTGAGCTCCAGCACCATCCTCGCTGGAGATCAGAGCAAGCGCCGAGCTCCAGGTACTACATCCTATATTCTTCTCATTTTTTCCCCATATTCCATCTTCAATATTTGATTTGCGCTAATCCTCTACAACAAGCATTCCCCCCGTGATCGCAGCAGCCATCCTCACTGGAGATCAGAGTAGACACCAAGCTTCAGGTACTACATCCTATATTCTTCTCATTTTTTCTCATCTCCGATCTTCAATCTCTGATCCGCGTCAATCCTCTATAGCAAGCATTCCCCATGTGATCGCAGCAGCCATCCTCGCTGGAGATCGGAGCAGGCGCCGAGCTCCAGGTACTGCATCCTATATTCTTCTCATTTTTTTCCATCTCCGATCTTCAATCTCTGATCTGCGTTGATCCTCTACAGCAAGCATTCCCCCCGTGATCGTAGCAACCATCCTCGCCAGAGATCGAAGCAGGCAATGAGCTCCAAGTACTAATCCTATATTCTTCTTAGTTTTCTCCATCTCTGATCTGCACCGATCAAAGAGTATTCGGCTTATTTTAGTAAAATGTTCATAACTTTAGAAAATACTCATGTATTAAAATTGGTTAGGTTCAGTTCATGTAAGTTCATGATTTGGAAAAGTAGTCGTGCATGGAAAATGATTAGATTTAGTTCATTTTAGCATTGTGAATCTGTATATGTTTAGTTTTAATTATAATTATGTTTTAGCTCCTAATCTATAGACAAGTGTCTTTTTTTTACTTGATATAAATTTAATAATAAACATGTGTATGTTGAACTTAAATTTATTATTATTCAATAATTTCGATCGATGGATGATAGTGAGGACTTAGAATTACTAAACATTCAAGCTAGCGGTTTTACTATTATAGTAGTTGTGTGTATCATAATTCAATTATTCATGAGAAGAAAAACAGCTCGTTTATATATTGAACTGATTGTCAATAGAGAAATGCTTAGAAGATGTGTGTTTGAGCATATGCTAAGTGGCGGGAGAAGTAATTGTCGGGAATACTTAAGGATGGATCTTACGGTATTTTTAAATTTGGCCAACATGTTAAGGGACCGTAACCTTCTGCGTGACACATGATATATAGTTGTTGAGAAACAACTTGTAATATTTTTGCATTATATTGGTTTTCATTCATGGAACAGGAGTATGAAGATAGTGTTCATGCGTTTAGGTGAGATGATTAGTCGATATTTTAACATGTGCTTGCTAGCTATATGTAAAATTCAAGATGAATTCATATCCCAGGCAGTCTCCTTGACCAGTATAGTAATTCTGAACAATCCTAATTACTATTCGTGGTTCAAGGTTTGTTATTGATAATGGTTAGTTTCTGTCAGAAATGAAATATATGTTTTATTTTTTACTATTTATACCATGTAGGATTGTATTGGTTTGATTGATGGAACACATATTTCTGCAAAAGTTTCATCTGACATGGTTGCACATTTTCAAGGGCATAAGGGTATCACACAAAATGTACTAGCAACAACTGATGTTGAACTTAGGTTTCTTTATGTCTTGCTTAGTTGGGAGGGATCGGCGAATGACTTCGCTGTTCTGAAAGATGCTATTACCCGACTTGCACCCAGTGGACTGAGATAAATAGAAGGTAAGATTTGTAAGTTATAATTAATTTAACATTTAATTGGATTTTATTTTGATCATATTATGTTGGTTTCAAACAAATACTATATTATCGATGCTGGTTATAGGACAATGGCTGGTTTTATAGCAACATATAGAGGTGTTAGGTACCATATGAAAGAATATGTCGGATGTATACTACAAAATGCAAAGGAGTTATTTAATTACCGACATGAGTCATTAAGGTCTAAAATTGAATGTGCTTTTGGTATATTGAAGAACCGATTCAGCATACTGGCCTAGACTCTATTCTTTTCATTCAGCACTCAGGTTGATTTGGTTTTGGCATGTTATGTCTTACACAACTACATCCTTACAGTTGATCCTTATGATGAATTGTTGAACAAGAAACCTGTAGAATCAATATTAGATGAAGATGAAGATAGTTTTGATGAAGAAGAGGAGTGTATATAGATTCCACCTTCAGGGAGCAATGAGAAGAGAACCAAAAGTGGATTCAGTTGAGAGATCAATTAGCCACTAAAATGTGGAAGGATTATAATAATAAGTAGGCTTCTTTCTGGTGTGAATATGTGTTTTATTATATTATCTGTATTTTAAACTTTCTATTACGAGTTATTTGACACTCGTTTGTTCACTGTTATTGGTATTACTATTTGTTATAATGTTATACATCTTTATTTGATGAAAAGTTTATTTTTTTTTATAAGGGATGGAGTTTTTCAATCTTGAAGATGTTGAGTCCTAGTCAATGACTAACTCAATGAGTCAAGATTTGAGTCTTGTTATTGCTAAGACACAAAAGAATGCAGAAGAAATCCAGAAAGCAAAATTATCAAGGACACATAAATCTCATAAGACTTGGTCAAGGAGAGAATCTCAGTTTCTCATTAAATTCCTTGTCGAGCAAGTGCATGTCGGGTTAAAGTAGGATAAGGTTTTCAAGCGGTCCATGTTTGTTATAGCTGCTACTGTTGTTAATGTCCAATTCAATAGTAATTTAATTTTACTATTAATAATGTTGATGGTTATTATAGAACCTTGAAGAAGTATGTAGCGATAATCATCAAGTTAAGGGATTACAGCGGGGATGGGCTAAAATGACATTGATAAGATGATCACTATCACTGGGCAAGTATATCTCGACATCAAAAGTGTAAGTTAAAATAAAATTTTATTTTACAAAATTACAAAATTATCTTTGAAATATTACATATTTACATATTTGATCAAAATAAATTATGCAGAAGTTTAAAGACTCTGATCAATTCCTAAACAAGCCAATTCTACTGTATGATGAGTTGCTCCTTATCTATGGAACAGATTCGGCTACTGGTAGTATGGCAAAATCATGCTATGATGATTTTGGAGGGGAGCAAGGTAGAGATGTAGAGGTGGAAGAACAACAAACAGCAGGGGATGATGATTCTGATGCTCTTGGTGGTTTTAGAAAAAGTACATACACAACTCGTGTAGAAAACAATGTTGCAACCAACTCTAAAGGCAATGCACAAGCAACTAGTTCTCGTGATAGTTCTAAGGTACGAAAACAAAAGGGAAACATGTTGAACGATGAACTGATTGCAGAGTTGATGGAGGGCGTGCGCGAGGTTGCATGCGCCATTAAGTCAACTTCGAGGAATTCGTGGAAGAAAAATTTGTACTCCATACTAAACTGATTCAAAGGACGTTTTAGTGTATCATTTTTGAAGATTGTCTATAAGCACTTACATGGTGATGATGATGATGGCATGGCTTTCGTGGAAAGCATGGACGATGATACTAGGGTTGAATGGTTGCAAGAATTTCTCGACCAATAGTTGTGATATGATATTTTATTATAAGTATGTTTTGAACTTATTGACTTTATCTATGCTAATGATGAAACTTAATTATTGACTTTAGCATATTGTAATTTTTTATATACTATGATTATCTATTTTATATTTTACATATTATGGTTCTATATACATATGTTGTATTCTCTTTTTAAAAACTGACTATGTGTTTATTTCTGAGTTGTATATTGTGTTTTAGAGGTCAATTATGTGTCTATATATTATATGTTGCATGTGAATCTATTTTATGTTATATGTTGATGCCTATAAATTTTGATACCTACAAATTAACTAATTCTATGTTAAGAAATATTTTATTGATTGAATATTGTTTAAAAAAATTATCCTATTTTTTTTAAAAAAGTTAGATATTATAAATATGCAATTCTAATATTATTTATATTTTTAACCACAAAAATATATCTAATTAATTTACTAATTTAATATTTATATTTATTTTAAAATTAAATATAGATAAGGTTAAAAAATAGGGGTAATCTTACTCATTTAGAATTGGGTGATTATATCTCTAATTTTAAATCCAACCAAACACTGAAATTTTAAAAAATGACGGAATTCATTGGTTTCTATTTATATTCCAAACAACCGAATTCATGAAATTAAATGCATTGACAATTTCTTTTCTTTACTTTAAAAGTACATCAAAACACCGAAATTTATTAATTCAATCAATTTCCCCGATTCCCCAAAATTGGGTGAATTGACAATTCACCAAATTCCGAAACCGAATCCGGAATTGATCCAAATAAACCTTAAACAAGTATAAGTCAACAATCCTGGGTGAAGCCTAGAACCCTACCATGCTTCTCTTTTCCTTCTTCTAGCAAACTTTGTTAACAGATCCATTCTAACCATGGCTAGATTTAACCATTACGTCAATAATAGAGAACACAAAGCCATTCTTAGTTCTCTGTAGCTTGTTGAATTATTGATGAGACGTTTTGAATGTGATCCCTAGATCTACTGTCCATAAATACTGACCCACACTCTGCATCATGGACCATGTCATATTCGTTACATCTATTCTATTCAAGACTCACATTTCTTTCATTTATTTTCTTAAATATTTTTTATTAGCTTAATCGTTCGGAGTATTTGGTCTGCATCAAGAGTTCAAAAATTCAAATGGAGATGGAACCATGAATGAGCCCCAAGTCGGCAAGAGTACAAAGAACTGAACTTGAGATGGATTCTTAACCCAGAAAACTTGAAATGGATTCAGATTTTGTGCCCATATCACCAACACCAACTTTGGTTGTTTGGTGTCAGTTGGTAATAATCCGAGAACCACATGTTCCATGGCTTCAAAGCTCTCCATTTTTTCTCTATCTTCTACTTTCCTCCTTGCCTTCTAATTGTGATTGTGATTTTGATTTTGATAGAAGCATTTAGGGTCCGTTTGGATGAATTTTTAAGATAAAATTAAGAAATTGGTCAATTCTCTCGATTCGAAAAATCGAGAGAATCGAATAATTCTGGTATTTGAATGAATATTTCTTAGACAAAATTGAAAATTAACTAATTTCTTTAATTTTGGAATTCTATTGTTTGGTTGATAAATGGAATTGACCAATGTCATTAATTACTAAAATTTTGGTGTTTGGTTGGAGTAGGAATAAAAAAAATAAATAATTTAGGTAAATAAGAAAATATATAAAACTTAATATTAAATTTGGTACAAAATAAAAAAATATAAATATAATTTATAAAAACAAAAAATATATTATTTTTTAAAAAATTAATGCTTTATTTATAAGTAAATAAAATAATATAATATATTTAATATTAGAAAATGGTAAGTTAATGGAAAAATTAATATAAATTTTAAAAATGACACAAAAATAAAAGATTTTATAATTATAATATAATTAATTTAGCACTTATTTAATATATATATTTAAATAATTTGATAAAAATAAAATATATATTTTCTTAGAAACATGATTTATTATTTCAAAAATTAATATAAAATTTAAAATGATCCATAAATGGAGAATTGTATAAATATAATAAAATTAATTCAAGATTTGTCTACTATATTTTAGTTAACAAGTTAAATAATTTAATAAAATTTAAAATTATAATTTTTAAAAAATAATTTATTTTTAGTTAAATAAAAATTATAAAAAATTAAAATGAAGACATGTAAGTTAATTTGAAAATGAAGAAAATTTTACAAAAAAGGCCTAAGGATTAGATAAATCTATCATTTAAATTTTTGGTGAAATTTTTCATAAACTCATAATACATCTTAAGAGGAAAGATTTCTTTGTAGGAAAATAGAAAGATGTAAAAAAATTAAGTTGATGAATTTACTAAATTCATTTGAAAAAAGACTAAAAATTTATAAAATGGATCAAAAATGGATTATAATAGAAATAATTTTTAATTTAAAAAGAGAGAAAATTTCATAACAATATGGAGCAATTTGTAATTACTTTCGCATCGAAGTATCATCAAAAATACACATAAAATTTTTTGATTGTTCATAATTAAAAATACACAATCATATAATAATCATGTAACTCATAAGAATAACATAATAGTTTTCTAACACAGATGATAATACAAAAAAAAAAAATTTCTTCCGAACTTGATCTAACTTGGGGTTTACAATAATTTTCTTTCTTGTTATTGCTTCGTATTCTTCTATTACTTGAGTTGTCACTATTAAAGTATGATAAGATTTGTAACAATTATCTGAAAATCCATTGATTTGATCATGACAATCTGACTATGAAGTATAAATACTTGTGCATCTCCCATGAAACACAATATAATAATGCATCTTGAAAATATTCTATGAACATCAATTGACAAAAATATAATATAGAATAAGATACAAATGAAACACATAATCAGCCTATAAAAGCAGCATAAAAGAAATGCACATAGTCAGCCTAGAAAAGACATAATAAGAAAAACCCACACAATCAGCCTTCAACATAAATACTCAACTAAAATAACATAACATATGTCTGTCATATAATTATGTCAAATAAAGACAATACAAATTAATTCTAACAAATAACAAGTAACATATATAGTCATAGAGTTATAATTAGTTGTGTCTAACATATAGGAGTATAAAGTAGATATAAAAGGACTATCCATATGAAGTGAATGCACTACTTATTTGTATTATCAAGAAACTCTTGCAGTCACTCAATTTTGGCCTCATTGTCCATGCCTATAACAAATGTCATACTATCAACCTCGTCTGCATGTAGGTACATGTAAGTACCTACATGCACGTTTTTAGAAAGGTAGTGGTCAATCACTCCCTCTTGAATCTCATTAACGTTAAATATACAAATTTCTTTCATGCATCCTTTTCGACTGTCGAGATGGCGCATGCGATATCATGCATACCAGACATTAGCTCTTTTATCATCATTTAATCAATATTTTTTTCCTTTTGCTTTCGCCGCCTCGATGTATCCTTTGAAGAAGAGGCTAGTCCCTTGCCCCTAGTTTGACATGTATCATTGTTCTTGGTAGAATGTCTTTCTGTATTGGGTACATAGGGGCATCCTCAATTAGAGCGGTATACTCTTCAGTTTTGTCTCTATCGATCTCCTTGTCAAAATTATCAAATGTCGATCGAACCATATTACTAGTAGCATAGTCCAATCCACAAATCAACAGTAGCTGATCATATAAGAGTATGCTTTTATTCAAAAATTGTTTAGCCTCAATAATTTGTCACAAATTTAACATTGAAATATGTTAGAGATAATATGAACTCATAACATAATTTGAACATAATAAAATAGGTAAAGTTCATTGGTACTTACAGTTATAATATCAATATAGACTTGTCTAAAGGTAGTGATCATCTTTTCATCCTCAATCCAATCCACCCAACTAAAGGCGTGCAATTTTTTTATAGATACAATGCATTTTTTCAATTTCTTATTATAATGTGCTTCCATGTTATCGATAGTAAAGTTAGTATTGAACTAGGCATTAACGGTTATTGTAGTTCCACAAATACTTGTCTCTTGAAAGATTTATCTTATTTTAAACCTGCATACACTTGTTCAGCCAAAAACCTAACGAGAAATTTAGAGTAGTTCTTCGACCACAACTTATGTGGTTTATGCCTCATAGGTTGTCCGACAATCCTATTTATTTCTTGTTCACAAATAGCAATGTCCAATCCATGACTCATTGTTCCAACAAAAGAGTTAGAGTTCATATGTTAAAATCCATCCGAGTCCATACCTTAAAATAATAACAAGGGTTTTAGCAAATAAATATAAATTAGAATTAAACAAGTAAAATAACTAAACAAGTAAACATCGAAACACATAAAATAACTTAGAACAAGTAATATGCCAATGTATCTACAATACATATCACAAGACATGTTTCCAAATACAACCAAATCATACTAACGATTGTAAACCTCCCACATTTCAACCGCTATTGGAGGTTCTCCATGAATCCATTGGAGGTTCTCCTGAAGTTTCTCCCTCACCGTTTGACCAGTATATAATAGTTTTTCTTTTGCTTCATCCTCTCTATCTCCCTCTTTCTCCCCATCAATTTTCACTTCTCTACTTAGTATTTCGTCATTTGAATCGACTGTCATGATATAGTTGTGGATGACCACACATGTATACACTATATCAACTTAGGTTTTAAATGGAAAAAAGGAGTCTCATTCAGTATACGAAAATAGCTCTTCAAAATGTCAAATACGCGTTCTACTTTATACTTGAGGGATGCATGCCTATAATTGAACAATTCCTTCACATTTTGCAATGGCTGTCCAGATTGATTTTTCATATGGTATCTGACAGCCTCTATAAGGTGCAATAAAATCAGCTATTATTGTGTAGTTGGTATCGATAAGATAATATTTTCCTATAATAAGATTAACTCGATCACTAGACTATACATTAACACACGAAATAGTTATTAAGGAAAATTAATACCTTCTATTTGCTTCAAACGATCGGGAGGAAGTTGAGTAATAGCATCTCTTAGAACAGTGAAGTCATTTATAGATCTCTCCTATCCTACTAAAATATACAAAAATCATAGGCCAGCATCAATTGTGGTTAACACATTTTTCGTGACACCTTTATGCCCACGAAAACATACAATCATATCAGATGGAACTCTAGCATGCACATGTACTCTATCAATAAGTCCAATGCAATCCTAAATAAATTATAGCCAAATATTAAAAAAAATTAATAAATCAGAAATAATAATTGTGAACAACATACCTTAAATCATGAAAAATAGTTAGGGTTGTTCGTTATGATAGGATGTGTTGAGGAGACTGTCTGAGACATGAACTGATCTCTAATACCCTATATAGCTCTACTCTAAGGCACACGTTGAAATATCGACTAATTGTCTCACCAGATCTCACAAAACATGCTCCTATTCCTTGAATAAAAATCAATATAATGTAAAAATATCGTAAGTTGCTCCTCAACAATCACATGTCGTGTATCGCGTAAAAGATTTCAATCCCTCAACAAATAAACCAAATTTATGAACACAGGAACATTCATCCTTAAATAGTCTAGATAATTATTTCTCCCACCGTATAGTATATTTTGAAAATTACCATCTATTAGAGACTTTTTATTCACTATCAGTTCAATATTTAGTTGATTCCTTCTTCTTCTAATCATCATTCGAATTACCAAACATGCAGCCATCAAGTAACAATATCCAGCAAGTTGAATAGTTAATTCTAAATCATCATTATCCATCTAATAAACAAACATTTGTTAAAGTAAAAAATCATATTACAAATTTATAATAAGAAAATAAACGCAAAAAAAATTTACAATCCCACCAATAATATATAACAATATATAGCAATATATCACATATAATTAATCTAATATATAGATAACTCAAATCACAGAATTATATGCCATGAAAAAATATAATAAGCCTAAAAATATATTTAATGAAAAATAGGAGCACATGCTTGTTTTCATTACTGAACAACCTACAAATAAAAATAGGACATCAAGTCTCTTTCAAGATTTTGGATTTGATTACTGAATCCAATAGGTCATTGTGTGGTTGTTTTGATGCTTCACATATTAAGATTTTCCATTTGTGAAGCACCTGCTTTGAACTGAGAACCACTTATGTGAGACTTCTATCATTAATATGAATAACCATGTACTACATACTTCAGTTATTGATAATGCTTTTCCTTTTCAAGAAGAAGTCAATAAATAAAACCACAACATTGTCTGGGAATACTCACACTTTTACATACTCCAATTTAATGTTGAAGATACTCATCTTTCTCAACTTTTGAAGGAAATTGTAGAAACAAGAGACACTTCCTCAGCCTAAGGATGGAAAGAGTCAAATTATTCGGTAATTTATTGTACCTTGGATTATGAACTATAGATGGGTTGCTAATTTATCTCAAAACAATTTGCAATGACACTAGGAAGCTATGGTAGCTGGTATGCAAGAAATTTCAGATCAACTAGAACTTCTTAATGAAGAAACTGGAGAGCAACACAAACTGTTTTTACCATTGTCTGATTGAAGTATTTTATCAGCAATATTCTCCTATCCAAAAAAAAGATAACACAATAAATAGTCTAGCAGTTATGTTCAACTAAGCAGGACAGGATCTGATTAAGACGTCGGCTAAATCCTTTACTAGTACCTTAGTAATAGACAACAACTATATATAAGTATGTTGTTCAGATATAAGATTCCACTTGGATGATCAAATACAACAAGATATTGGATATTGACGATCATTGAAAGAAACTAGAAAGATACAACACATAATTCACAAAAGGGAGAGAAACCATACAACCTTCTTGTACCTTGTAGTTGTCAGAACTCTATTTTGTAGCACTTCAGCCTTATAAATAGAGAAATAATTCCAATTGGGAAACTACATAGATTAGATATGGAAAGTCAGAATATTAGTACTTTATTCAGAGGCTAGTGATCATGGAAAGAATGTAAAAGCATGTACTAAATTGTTCACAATTGATGTGCATATTGACATTCTCATCAATATTAGTGAGATAGAGAGGCATAGATCAAAACTCTCAAAAAATCTTGTAATGGTTATACTGGTTAGTTTTTTGTGAAAGTTAGTGATATTGAAATTTTGTCTCTATCATTATAATCTCCTCTTCTTTCTCATTAACACAATATTTTCTAGATCGCCTTTGCCTGTAGAGTAGGTTACAGTAAACCACGTAAATTTTTTTTGTGCTATTTTTTTTTCTTCTATATCATGAATTGTGGTGGATATCGGTATATCACGTAACACACTAATATCTCATTAATAAATGTAAGTTAGTTCATTTATTAATACAATGAATTACTTGTATTTACTCTAGTTAATTAAAAATTAATGTGATCCATACAAATTTAATTTTCAAAAAAAATTAAAATAAGCGACAAAAGAATATTCGGGTGCCTGATTCTAATATGGATTGATTACCTAATTTTGTCTCACCTTGCAGCCAAACTATAACCGACCCTAGTTAATGTAACATATGGAGTTTCTATAAGCCATTTTGTTGACCTTCTCTAGAGGTCTCTTCAAGGACATGTTGTTTAAGTTAATTTGATCGAAAATTAAATTTAATTAAAATTTAGTAAAAATATGGACTTAAATGCACTAGATTATGATCGAAACATGGGTCTCAATTGGACTGAAATCATAATCAAATTACATCGAAAATTAGGTTTAATTTGGATTTGAATTGTTATAAAATTTGGCCTTAAATTAAAAAGAACTAAATGAGCCAAATCTTTGGACCAAAATTGAATCCAAAATTTATTAAATATTTGGACCAAAATAGAAATTATAAGATCTTTATAAATGGGTCCATGATAGGATTTTTCTTACAAATAAATTCCTAAGATGAAAATTTTGAGAAAAAATTCTTAAAAGTTTCAAAATTTTAAATTGATTTCTGCAAAATTTAGGATTTGCGAATGAACCGCTCAAAATTTTATATTTATAAATAAACACCTAAAATTTCTAATTTTCGCAAATAAATCCTCAAAATTTATTTATTTATAAATAAGTTTAAATTTTATTTGAAAAAAATCCTGAAAATTTTAGAACTTTTGCGGATGTGTTCTTTTTACAAAAAAGTCTCTAAAATTTGTAAAAATTATATTTTGATCTATTTTTTTCGAGAAATTTATAAATAAATCTCTCAAAATTTTTTATTTACAAATAATTCTAAATTTTATTTAAAAATGATCCTAAAAAGTTAAAAAATTTTATAAATATGTTCTTTTTTAAAAAAAATCTATAAAATTTATCAAATTACACTTTCGTTCAATTTTTCAAAGAAGTTTGCAAATAACCCCTCGAAATTCATCATTTGAAAATAATACAAAATTTGAAAAATTCTCATTAAGGAAATAAATCTCAATTAATGAATTACATATTACTCACAAAAATAGAAATACAATCCATTACAAATAACAATATTTCAAAAAAAGCCAATTACAATTTTTTGAAACTTCAGGAATTTAATATCATTCCAAATGGGGCCAATCGATTCTGATCTTCTTCAAAGTTTATAAAAAAATTGAAAAACCTACATAAAGTGGGAAGAATGAGAGGAGGATCAGAGCACAAAGAGAACGAGAGATCGGAAAGCCACATGGAAAAGCGGAGATCGAAAAGAGAGCAAGAATAATAAAAAACGTATCTTTTCACCTTGTTCTTTCCTTGCTTCCTTTTGTTTTCTTGTTCTCCTTTCTGCCCCCTTGCACTTCTTTCTCTGCGAGATTCTTTTACCTTCTATCATTGCTGCTGCCCCTTTGGCACACCTCACATCCACTTCGAGCTTTCTGTTGGACTTCGCTCCTGCCTGCACCTCACTATGGCTGCCTGAATAGCATCATCGATCTGGAGAAGAGCTCACGCGTCTGCGATGCTTGTGGCATCATCTACTTCAAAGGCATCTACCACGATGAGATCTTCACCTCCGATGGCATCCCCATTGTGGTTTTTGTCCACTCCTTTGGCGACTTCGGCCACCGTGAGTGCCGCGAGTGCCTCGTTCGGCCTTGTCCCTTGGCACTTCCACTTGCAGCACCTAGCTCCACCCAAAACCCAAACCCAAAGAAGAACTGACAACCTTCACGACTTCAACTCGAAATCCTCGCTTTCTTCCTTTGTAGGGTTTTTGACAGAGATCCCCTCGTGGTCTCGCAGGCGACGACCATGGATGGCAAGGACGATCCAATGTGCTCCAATAGAGTTGAGGAGCCGGCGGTGGAGCCACCTCTTCAGCCGCTAGTGACAACGGTAACACCGGGCGGGGAGCAGTTCGACGTGGGGGCCTACGTGGGGCTTTATATGGGGAGGAGCAAGATCACCAGGCTCCTGTTCATTGCGAACCACTGCAGGAACCTAGGCATGCATCTAAAGGCCCTCCGCGTAGTGTACGACGAGATCCGAAAAGCAGAGGACTGCCAGCTCTATTGTGTGAGGTTTGGCAGAAGATCGTCGGAAGGCTTGGGCCTAAGTATCTGCTAGATCAGGCTTGGGTGGATGTGATTAATCATAGGGCAACGGCAAGAAGGTCCTCGGCTGTGGGTGCATGGAAAAGAAGAGAGAGAAAACAAACGAATGGAGGAGAGAGGGTGAGGAAAAAGATGAAGTAAAAAAAAAAAGCAAAAGAAAGGAGTTATATTGTTCTTCAGTGGGGGGGAAGAAAAAGTTTGGGAAGAATGGAAAAATTAAAAAAAAAACAGCTGTAGGACGAGAGGCTTGTTGAAAAAAATAATAAAAAAAATAAAAAAGAGCTCATGTGAGAAGTGAAAAGAAAAAAAAAATAAAGAGGTTTATGAGCTATAAAATAAAAAAGAGAAAAATAAAAGAAGAAAAAGATCTCTTGTTCTCCCCAAAAAAGAATTTAACTAGTAATATTTTAACTCGATTTTCGTGTCATTATCATTGCGGTCATTCATAATTCTTGGCGTTTTGATAAACTTTATTAATGTTGTGGTCATTCGTAGCTCTTTGAAGATGATGATGAAGATGGCGATGAAAACGGCTAATCTATGACCTCATTATAGCCACTCACAACTTCTCAAAGACAACGATGAAAACGGTGGACTTACGATCTCACTGTGACTATCCACGATCTCTCAAAGATGATAGACCTACAATCTCACCGCAGTCATCTATGGCCCTCTTGAAGACGGCGATGAAGATGACGGACTTATGACCTCGCCACGACCACCCACGGCCCCCTTGAAGATTATGATGAAAATGGTGAATCTTCATCACATCCAACCTAGCTTTCGGGCTAGCATCCAGTCAGCCTTTAGACTTGCACAAAATAAGCATTCAGGCTCGCATTTATCCAGCTTTCGAGCTTGCATCCAAGTCAACCTTCCTGTTCGCACTTATCCAACCTTCGGATTCACATCTAACCTCGTCTTCAGGCTAGTATCTAAGCTAGTTTTGGGCTCGTATTTAAGCTAGCCTTCAAGATCGTACTCAGTCAGTCTTCAAGCTCGCACTTACCTAGCCATTAGGTTTGTATCCAGCTAATCTTTGGGTTTTCATTCAAGTAGCCTTCGAGCTCACACTTATCCAATTTTCGAGCTCGCATCCAAGACAACCTTCAAACTCGCACTTAGTCTTTGGACTCACATCCAAGTTAACTTTTGAGCTTGCATTTAAGTTAGCCTTCGAGTTTGCATCTAAGCCAGCCTTCAGACTTACATTTAGTTAGCTTTCGAGTTTGCATCGGAGATAACATTTGGGCTTGCACTTAACTAGCCTTCGGGCTTACATTCAAATTAGCCATTAGACTTACACTTAATCAGCCTTTGGACCCACATTTTAACCAACCTTTGGGTTCACATATAGCTAATATTCAAGTTCGTACTTAGCCAGTACCGCTGCGGATTCTTTTTTTGCAATGGGTCAAAAAGGGGATCTCATCTGGTTCCACTACATCAAATACCACAGCACCCGACTCAGAGGCAAAAGTGGTCTCATCTGCTGAAGCCTATGTTGCTACAGCGGAAGATTGGGAGATAACAGAAGATCCCGTGATAGCAGACCTTCTTTCACCAGAAGATGTAGCGCCTAGTCAAGGGTGCTTCCTCGATACTAAAAGAAGACGATGAGGGAGTCCAGATTTTCATTCAAAATCCCGGGGGTACTGAAATCTACCCCAAGCTGTGGTAATTTAGATAATAGATTACCGATTTTGAACATCGTATGACTAGGAGACATCATACAATCCAACCAAGAAAAGCAAGCCTTATTATCACATTATCTATTTCTTTATCGGAAAACTCGATAGGATTGCTCAGTCGCAGTGGAGTTGTTTGGCCTTTCCTTAGTGGACAATAGAGAGCCAAATCAGACTCTCCAGTTCGGTGAACTAGAAAGTGCAGGTCAGCGCAGTGGAGATAGAAAGGCAGATGCGATGGATGGATCCTTCCACTGTCTTTGAACCGAGACTAGGCAATTGAGAAGACCATAGCATAGAGAGAGCATGGAAAAGTCTCTCTCTCATCCACTTTGAGCTCAATAAAGAGCAGCTGGGCTGGAGGAGCTTCAATCGGTGCATCTTCCGCTTCCAAAGTCTTCATCTTTGCCTATTTTGCACTTCTCTTCTGCATACGACTTTCCACTGGTTCTATTCCTGATGACTTCTCCGAATGAAGGAAGAAGTCCGTGAGAAAGGGCCTTTTTCAATCAGTTGTAGGTCAATCCATCCAGGAAGGTCCCGTGAGAGGCCAGGTACCCTACTAGGACGAAGAGAACTAGCTTTCTTTCTAGACTACAAGAAGCAATACCTTACACTACGAAATTTCAAGTGAAACAAAACTACTACAATTCATTACCCAAAGCTACAATATGAATAGGAAAAATACAAGAAAAGAGAATCCTGGTTCGAAGCTGTTCGAAAAGTGATCGAGCCCTCCAGTTGCGTTTGCTAGGTCTGCCATCGTGCTTGGCTTGGTGTGGTCGCCTATCGATCTACACTGGTACTCATTCAAATCAAAAACAATTTTGACTTTTTGCTCTGATTGCTTCAAAGGCTGGCACACCCATCGGCATTGACAACTGGACGAGGGATCGAGCTCGTGGAAGCTATGCGAGGGTCTGTGTGGAGATTGACCTAACCAAACCGAAGGTGCCGGGTGTATGGTCATCTCTAAAAGGAGACGACAGGAGATGCTGGAAGGAGGGGAGACTGATGATCGTATCACACTCAGCCAGCCTTTGAACTTGCATCCAAGTCAGTCTTCAGGTTCACACTCAGCCAGTTTTTGGGTTCGCACTTAGCTAGTCTTTGGGCTCACATCCAGCCAGCATTTGAGCTTGCACTTCAACTAGCTTTTGGGCTCGTACTTTAACTAGCTTTCAGGTTCGCACTCAGCTCAACCAGTCTTCGGACTTACATCTAATCAACCTTCGGGCTTACACTTCTAGGCTAGCTTTTAAGCTCGTGATCTAAACCAACCTTTGATTTTCTATATTTAAAGTCGGGGTATGGATCAGCCTGAAAACATTTTAAATAGCCAATGACGCTCAAATCAAATTGATTGATATGGAGTAACTCGATTACAATAAATGGGCCAAGGCTAAGTTGACTCAAATAGACTTAAATTAGTCAAAAAATGGACTAAAATTCAAATTAAACTAAACTCCAAAAAATCCAATTTGAGTTAACTTAAACCAAATAAACTCAAATTTAACCCTAGTTAGATTCGAGATGGGTTAATCTAAAAATCAAATTAAGTTCAAATCAAATCCAATCAGAATTAAACAAAGTTCAAATCAAATTCTAACTAGGTCAAATCAAGTCTAAACTAAAAGGATAAATATAAAGTCAAATCAAAATTAGGCTAGGTTGAGCCTGAACTGAAACTAAGTTAAAATAAATTAACTTGAAATTGAACCAAAGTTCAACATACCAAACTCTATAAAAATCTAATACAAGGTCAAACTCGATTCAAGCTAATGAAACCGAATTCAGACCCAAACTATATTAGTCATAATGGAACTAATTAGGATTAAATTGAGTCTCACTGGGAGTGCTCAAATTTTGACAATACTCTAAGACTATAAGCAAATGTTGATATCACCACCCTAATCTAAACCTGAATTAGTTCGAATAGAATTAAATAAGGTCAAAGTAAGTCTCATTGGGTATGCTATAAAAGTCTTCAATGATACTTCAAAAAAATATTCAATTCATAAGTCATTGGTGATGCTATCAAATTAAAGATGTTAATTACTAACACGCTCAAAGTTGTTGGTTACACTTTGAAACTAATTAACCTCAGAAGTCCTTAATGATGCATCTTCTAAGCTAAGACAATTCAAAAATATTGGTAATATATTAAATCAAACCGAATTAAGATAGACTTGAACTCGCTTAATCAGTCAGCCATAATGCTTTGTTCGAACGAAGTTAATCGATAATATCCTTCAAGTTATCGATCACACTTTAAAGTTATACCCAACCTCATAAGCTATTGGTGATGCTGCCAAATCAAAGAAGTTAAGCGCCAACACATTCCAAGTTGTTAGCCACATTTTAAACCTATACTCAATCTCACAAGCAATTGATGATGTACCCTACAAGCTATTCAACCTTACAAATAACTGACAACACACTCATTAAATTAGTCAACTCAAAAGTAGTTGATGATGCACCTTTCAAATTAATCAACCCTACAAACAGTTGACGATATGTCCTTTAAGTTAGTCAACTTTACAAGCAGTTAATGATGCCCTCTTCAAGCTAGTCATTCCAATAAACAGTTGACAATGTGTCTCTTCAAGCTATATCCAACCATATAAGTTATTGGTGACGCTATTAAGGCCAAAAAACTTATCGTCTACTCTTTATTAGCTATGAAAATACTTTAAGGTCAACGGGGTTATCACCAATGTCTCTTTGGCAATGAAAATACTCTAGCCCAAACGGAGTTATCGGCAACACCTTACTGACTAACGAAAATACTATAACCCCAATAGAGTTATTATTAATGCCTTGTCAGTTATAGAAACACTCCCAACTCCAAAGAAAATTATCGTCAATGCTTTATTGACAAACAAAAACTCTTCAAATCACGAAGTTATTGCGGATACTCAAAACTATTGAAAACACTTCAAACTTTTTCTATTCCTTTCCACTGTTTGGGTTGGACACCAAGTGGTCCAGCGCTAGGGGAGCAAGATAGCAACACATACCAAAGTTTCTCCTCTAGTCTTTTTCTTTCTTCATTTCTTTGATATTTTCTATAATTTTATATTAAAATTCGTTATAAAATGAAGGTATTTTCTTACTTAAACCATGTGTTATTTTTTAAAATCAATCAAATGCTTTCTTTTTTTCTTTTTATGTCTTTATTTTATTAGTTAGGTTTCTTATTTTAGGATATTTTTGATAATTATCAGGATAATTAATAATAGGGGTTTGTGCTTATTGGAAGTCATATTCTTACAATACCTGATAATGTACTTTAAATTAAAATAAATTTTAATTTGTGATTTAAGTTCACTCATTGAAATCTTTGCTATTTTGGATGGCCAATTTCAATCTCACACATTCGTAGTTTGGTATCTATAGTTGAATTTTCTTGATTATTATTACAATGTCAGAAACATGTCTTCTTTCAATGCCATCATTGGTGTTTTTCTTTTTTTGGTAATTGCCATGATTGGTGTTGGATCATATATTAAAGAAGAATACTGCAAGTTGGAGAGCGAGGGGTACAACTATCAAGACAGAAGCAGTGGATTGCAATGGCAAGAGTTATGCTCAAGAGAATCCTTCTCCTTGATGAGGACACAAGTGCATAATCAGAAAAGAGCATACCAAAGGGGCTTGAGCATGTCATGGTGGGACACACAATAGCTGTGGTGGTACATAGGTTGTCAACCATCAGGAATGCGGATATAATTGTAGTTATCCATTATGGTAAGATTGTGGAGATTGGAAGACATGAGGAGCTCATGCGAAATCTAGGAAGTCCCTATGTATCTCTCTGTTGGGATTCGCAGTGAAAAGTTCATAAATCACCTTATTCTTAAACAATACAAGAAATGAGAAGTAATGCAATATAAAAGAAAATAATAAGATAAGACACAGCGATATACATGATTTACCAAAAATCGGATTACGTTCACAGGGGGAGTGAGAGATCCACTATCAAAAAACTTTATAAGAGGCTATAAGAAAGATTGCACTCTTTCTTACTAAACTAAACTCTTTCACCAAACTTCGACAATGTCTTCACCTTCAGAGAGGATCTTTAAAAGAACACCACGAAGAACCATCACGAGAGACCACCGAGAAGTACTAAAAAAACTCACACATGAGAGCTGACACTTTCTCTCTTTCTGTTTTCTCTATTCTCTCTATTTCTCTCTAGTTCAATCTCAGCACTGTCCCCTCTAAACCATATGTATTACTAGAATATTTATAGGCCCTTTTGAGCTATAGTTTTACTCTAATTATAACTTTTAATATTACAAATCAATTATAAGTCTTAATCCAATTTTGAATTCCTACTTTAACTCAAACTCTAATCCGAGTTTAAGATATCCAAACTCAACAATCTCCACTTTGGCTTGAACTCGAGCATGCCATCATCACGAAACTTCAGCCATCATCTCTCATCCGACCTCGACCCCTGGGCTACTAGCTTATTCAGCTAATCACAAGCCAACATTTTTCCTCCTACTCTTCTTCGCCGCTATGACGTTATGCAACTTTGATGTGTAGCCACCATCGCACCACCTTTCAGTCATTGTGCCACTTACAAGCGACTCTCCGTCACTGTCGTACAACCTTAGCTATCTCACTTCCTCGCTATATCCCCCTCTCTGCTGTAGGACTAGTCTCAATTATAGTTGTGTTACTTTCCAACTCATTGACCTGAGCTCCGCCTTCTACGCACGCATGCGTTCTATTCCCGCACTCGCCGGCCTTCACCTCCCATCTACTTGGCCATACTGAGCCCTAGTTAAGACGCCTTGCTGCACCTCATCAAAGGCCACCCGTCACTGATCTAAGCCCTAGTCGCCATTGACTGAGAGCCTTACATGGCCCTTCATCAGCCTCTCCCACTCCGAGCGACTCATGCTCTGCATGGCCCTTTGCCAGCCTGCTCTTGCACTCCCTTCCATGAGCACTGTTGGCCTATTCCTACGCCTCACTTGACTTTTATCTTCTCTGCCATAAGGCAAAATTTATCTTGTTTTCAAATATCTCCATCTTCAATAAACACTTTACCATCTTAGTTGTTTGCTCCTAAGCTTTGATACCAATTACTGGGATTTGCAGCAAAAGATTTACGAATCACCTTATTCTCAAACAACATAAGAAATAAGAAGTAATGTAAGATAAAAGAAAATAATAAAATAAGATACAGCGATATACTTGGGTCACCCAAAATCGGTTCCATTCATGGGGAGAGCAAGAGATCCACTATCAGAAAGCTTTACAAGAGTCTACAAGAAAGATTACACTCTTTCTTACTCAACTAAACTCCTTCATCAAGTCTCGACAATACCTCCATCTTCAGAGAGAATCTCCAAAAGAACACCACGAGGAACCACTACGAGAGACTATCGAGAAGTACTAAAAAGACCCACATATATGAGCCGTCACTTTATCTCTTTTTCTTCTCTCTATTCTCTCTATTTCTCTCTAGTTCAACCTTAACACTATCCCCCCTAAATCATATGTATTACTAGAATATTTATAGGCCCTTTTGAGCCAGAATTTTACTCTAATTACAACTCCTAATATTATAAATCATTTATAAGTTTGAATCCAACTTTGAATTTCTATTTTAACTCAAACTCTAATCCAAATTTGAGACACCCAAAACTCAATAATTTTCACCTTGGCTTGAACTCGGGCATGCCATCATCATGAAGCTTCAACCATCATCTCTTATCCAGCCCCTCCCTCTGGACTACTAGCTTATTCAGCTAATCACCAGCCAATGTTTCTCCTCCTACTCTTCTCCGCCATCATGGCGCTGTGCAACTCTGATGTGTAGCCACCATCGCACCACCTTTCGATCGTTGCACCACCTACAAGCGACTCTCCATCGTTGTCGTACAACCTTAGCCATCTCACGACCTCGCTTTGTCCTCCTCTCTGCTACAGGACTAGCCCAATTATAGTCATGTTATTTTCTAGCTCACCAACCTGAGATCCACCTGCTATGCATGCATGCATCATATTCTCGCACTCACCAGCCTTCACCTCTCAGTTGCTTGGCCATACTAAGCCCTAGTTGAGACGCCTTGCTGCACTTTATCAAAAATCACCCGCCACTGATTTGAGCCCCAGTTGCCATTGACTGAGAGCCCTACATGGCCCTTCATCGGCCTCTTTTACTCTGAGCGACCCACGCCTTGCGTGGCCTTTTGCCAACTTGTTCTCGCACTCCCTCCTGCGAGCGCCGCTAGTCTATTTCTGTGCCTCACCTGACCTTCATCTTCTTCAACCATAAGGTAAAATTTATCTTACGGTCAAATTTCTTCACCTCGAATAAGGACTTTACCATCTTAGTTATTGGCTCCTAAATTTTGATACCAATTATTGGGATTCACAGTGAAAGATTCACGAATCACCGTATTCTCAAATAATACAAGAAATGAGAAGTAATGTAAGATAAAAGAAAATAATATGATAAGACATAGCGATATATGTGGTTCACCCAAAATCAGGTTACGTTCACGGAGGGTGCGAGAGATCCAATATCAAAATGCTTTATAAGTGTCTATAAGAAATATTGCACTCTTTCTTACTCAACTAAACTTTTTCACCAAGTCTCAACAATGTCTTCACCTTCAGAGAGAATCTCCAAGAGAATATCACGAGCAACCACCATGAGAGATCATCAAGAAATACTAAAAAAATTCACACATAAGAGCCGACACTTTCTCTCTTTCTCTTCTCTCTATTCCCTCTATATCTCTCTAGTTCAACCTCAGCACTTCCTTCCTAAACCTTATGTATTACTAGAATATTTATAGACCCTTTTGAGCCAGAGTTTTACTCTAATTGTAACTTCTAATATTACAAATTAATTATAAGTATGAATCCAACTTTGAATTTCTATTTTAACTCAAACTCTAATCCGAGTTTGAGATATCCAAAACTCAACATCTCTCATCCAACTGCAAACATCCGTTGCTCTGCAAGGATTTTCTCACATGCGGAATGCTTCTACTGGACTTCCTCAAAGGTAAGTTTTTGTTTTAGGCTATTCAAGTCCTTCTATTTACTAATAATGTCCACCATTTCTTGTGTGAGTTGGCAGACATTTGCTCAAATACCCTTGCCAGACAAGGTGGCATGAGTTGTAATAGTCTTTGTTTGCCTTCATTGTTACTAGCTTCTACGTGCAAGATTATTGAAAGCTTTCATTTTTTGAATTTATGAACACTATCTTGTAGGATGATGAGCTTTACAGGAAACATTCTCTTTGAGAAACTTCTTCAGACTTTTTGCTCTGTGAAGGACACAAGTAGCTATTATGCCCCAGAAGACATAGAGCAATCAAAGGCCAGGCCTGCTTCCATGTGAAGGCTATATTCAATGGCATGTCCCAACTAGATTTTTGGTGTGTTTGGCATTATAGGGGCCTTTGCAACCGGCGCCTAGAAGTCATTGTTTACTCTTGGCATGACCCAGGCTTTGGTTGCATACTACATGGATTGGATTACCACTCAAAAGGGAGATAAGGAAGATTTCACTCCTTTTCTATGGTGGTGCTGCTCTTAGCTTAATCCTTCACACATTTCAACATGTGAACTTTGGAATCATGGGTGAGAGGCTTATGCTTCATGTTAGAAAAATGATATTTGGAGGTAAAATTCTTAATTTAAATTTGGTGCATTACATTTTTATTTGTCGATTAGCCGCATTAAGATGATGTCAGCACATAAATCCATTACATATGCTTGATTGATTTTGACATCAAAGAACTTGATTTGTGGTTAGCATCATCCCTTCAGAGACATATAACCAAAAAATCAATCAGCTTTAGGCACATAGAATTCAAAAGGCACATTAGCAGGGTCAGATTTAGGGATTCCATCTCAGGCAAGTATAAAATCCTGTTATGAGTGGTAGCATACTGCTAGTCCTTGTTGACACAAATTGAGCTGAACTAGTCCTTGATGCTTGAGACCAACCAAGAATCCCTCAAAGGCAGCATCGTTTAGTTGCAAAGAAGTTGTTCCCATTTGAAAGCTTAACTTTTGGGATATGTTTTTTATCCTTTTTTTGTTGGTTGGTGTGTGCATGTATTAGTTGGGGGAGGGGAAAGGAACATGAATACATTCTCATTCTCGGAAAGTACTTAAAGTTCTATTTTTGAGTTCTATGGGAAATTCATTCTCCATTGTGAGAGTATCCAGATAGTGCCTCTTAGTTTGCAACCCAGTCATCTCCTATCATAAATTGCTTCGAGCAAGGTTTAAAATTTTGGCTGAAACTGAATCATTTCGGCTTCGGCCTATGTTGAACTATTTCTCCTAAATAAGTTTTAGTTCTAGGGTTAGGGCTTCGCAGTGAGCAGTGGCGGCGAGATCGCACAGAGCATAGCGAGTTTGCGTAGAGCAGTAGCAGTGGAACAGCAAGCAGTGCATGGAGTAGAGCCACAGGGTAGCAAGCAGCACGCAGAGCAAAAGTGAGGTAATAGCGAGCAGTATGCGGAGCAGTAGCAGCAGAGCAATGAGCAGCATGTGAAGCAGCGAGCAGTGAGTAACAACAGAGTTGTCAGTAATGGTAGAGCAGAAGTGAACAAATAGTAAGCGGCGATAGAGCAATGAGCAGTGATGGAGCAGAAGCAATGAGCGGTGGTAGAGTAGCGAGCAGCAGTGGAGCAAAAGCAATGAGCAACGAGCAATGAGCCTCTATTCTAGTCTGGTACTAGCATCTTTTTTTTGCCCACGTTGCAATGCCGAAGAATTTCTCTACTTCTCCCTTTTTGAGCAACGACGAAATAGCCAGCAATGGTGGAATAAAAGCAACGAGTAGCGGTAGAGTAGCGAGTGGCGATAGAGCGAGTACATCCTCCTGGAGGCAAAGTGAGCACATCCAGCCAAAGTCAGTGCATACAAAGAGGATGGGCTCAAAGGCATTGAAGGAGAGGATCTCCGAGGTGGCATGCTTGATTGAGATGCCTTTTATGCGAATCAGTTGGCATCCATGCTTGCAGTAGTAGCACGGCGAGGTTAGCTCGGTTCTTTTCCCAATTAGATGTGATCTACGGGGTATCACAACCAATCAAGGCGACAATGAGGCCAGCTTTGTGGCAGTCCGATGGCGAGGAGGTGGTGCGGCAAGGTACTCCGATGGCCAAGGTTTCCTAGAGGCAGATAGGTATAGAAACTAGAAGAGCTCAAGGAGGAGCTTGGTGGCTGGCTCTTTGCTCCAGCCAGGTGTGCATAAGTGGACACGGCAGCAACAAGAGTGCCAGAGGAGATATAAGCTGAGTCAACTAGTGTTCTGCTGCATGGGTCACGTGAAGAGATACCCTATTTTCGAACGAAGATACCCTGCTTTCAAGAAGATGGTAGGTGCATGCTCATATTAATTCTGTATTAGGATTTAATAATTTGCTTAATTATATTTTGTGGGAGAGCTGTAAAGATGATCAAGAGGAGTAAAATGAAGAAGAAATTCAAGAAGAGGAGGTTTAGCTCTTCTTCATTCACATAAATCTGAAGTGCACTGTTATTTTCCATAATTGCTAAACCTAATCCTAAGTTCCTAACCCTAGTTTTTCTCTTTGCCCAGTCATTTCAATCAAGGCACAAGTAAATAAGTTACTTTGTGAAAAGAAGAAGCAAAGTTTTTGATGTCTTATCAGCTAATGTTGGAAAGTAGCCCAAAGGGATTAAAGTGAAGCAACCAATAGATCCTCACAATCAGCTTGCATTTCAAATCTCATAGCACGATCCCATCATGATCCCAACATGAGAACTTCCCCCTGTCTAGCAAGCCTTGTCAATGTCCCCACTCCCTAATGAAAATATGTGAATAAATTGTGCACATGTGAGTAGTGGTTATATTTTTTTTCTCAATAATGAGGTGGTAGAGTGATTAAGGTTAGTGGAAGGAGATAAGGTTAGACCCTAAAGTATGGTTAATATTCATTATATAAAACTGGCATTTTACAAATCAGGGTGCTTAAGGTTTCTTCTTCAATTTGCTGGTGCTGGTGTTTTATCTTCAAGGTATCCAAATTACTGCTGTTTTTCTTCTGTTGTAGTATACTAAGAAAAGAGATAAGAATTTTTTCAATTTACTAAGAAGTTCCTTTGGAGTTAAGACTATTATACATGTCATATACATAATTTTAGTTGGTAAGTAGATAAGGTTTGTAATATTATCTAATTCTGATGGGAAAATGGTTAGGATTGTTGCCTGTAAGTAAATAAGATTTGTACTTTGTATATAATCTAACTTTGGTAAGTAGTTAAGGGTTGTATACGATATACCTTTGAGGTTATGATTTTCTTATTCTTAATGTTGAACTTCTTACTCCTTTGATCCCTGTAAATTCATGTATTTTTTAAAAAAATTATTACTAATAAGTTATAATGCTCTTTTCATTATACTTATTCAATATTAATTTATATGAATATATATGGAGACATACGAATGCCAAGATGTTAATTAAATTTCATGTAACAATATTTTTTTATAATTTGATACTTTTTATAGGGGTTATATGTATGCCATAAGGTATAAATAATAAAAAAAAGTTTACTTAAATGTGGGCTTCTATGCAAATTATTAATAAAGAAAATTTCAATAAATTTTGAAAAGTATTTGTTACTAAATTTGTAAGAAAATTATGTTTTTTTAAAAATTATTTAAAAATTGGACTTATATGAAAAGTAAGTAATAAACCAATAATTTTAAAATTTATACAAAAAATAGCTACTAAATCTGAAGATTTTGAATCTATGTGAAAATTTGGTAGTAAAAATTTAATTCTTAAATATGCAAAAAAGTTTTTTTACCTACAATTTTATAATTTTGTAATTTAACCCCCTAAAAAATTTTCCTTTTTGTAATTTTGTGCCTAATTTTTTTGTGTAGCACTATTAGTTTCTTGGAAATAGATCTGGAAGGGGAGAAGAAAAAATAAAAAAGTTGGCATAAAAATAAATAATAAATTTTTGAGGGATTAAATTATAAAATTGTAAAGGGTATAAGAGAAATTTTTGGTGAAAATTTTGATTAAATAACAATCAGAGGGCTGTAAGTATTTAATTTGAAAAATAAGGGGGTGTAGGTAGATATTGAAATCATTAGGGGCTTAAATACATAAATCTAACTTTAGTAATAGGGGCTTAAATGCATAAATTAATGTGAAAATTAATTAATAAATTGAGAAATTTGGAAGTTATATAAAAATTAGCTAATATTTGTTAATAAATTTATCCAAAAATTGAGTTTTTTTAATTTTTTAAGTTAAAATTTTATGTAAAAAATTAGGAAAGAAATTGAGAATATTTAAATTAATATAAAAATTAATTAGTAAATTGGGAAATATTAAAGTTAAGCAAAAATTAGCCACTCTTTGTTAATAAATTTATCCAAAAATAGATTTTTTTTATTTTCTAAAAGTTAAGCTTTTATGTGAAAATTAGGTGGTAAATTGGGAATATTTAAATTTATGTAAAACTTAATTAGTAAATCGAAAAAATTTGAAGTTATGTAAAAATTAGCTATTATTTGTTAGTAAAATTGTGCAAAAATGGAGGTTTTTTTTATTTTTTAAAAAGTTAAGGTTTTATGTGTAAATTAGGTAATAAATTGATAATGTTAAAAATAATGTAAAAATTAGTTAGTACATTGAGAAATGTTGAAGTTATGCAAAAATTAGTTATTAAACCGAAATTTTTTTTGCTTAATCAAAGGTAAACTTTCTTCCACCATAATTTGTGCTGTTGTTGCTGGTCTTCCCGTATTGTTGCTACTATTATTCAATTGCTTTTGTTGCTCATTTGTTATTCCGATTGTTGTTCTGTTGTTACTGCTATTATATTATATATGGCTCTCAAGCAAAACATGCAACGATCTACTTGCGATGATGATATCGTATGATAACATTGTGAATTAGTGAATGTAAGTCTTCAAAAAGTTCATTGTAAATAGTGTGGTTATGTGCTCTATTCTGGAATTATAAAATTAAAATAGCATTTGAGAAGAGTAATCGGTTCAGCCCGAACCTATGAGAAAGTTTCGAATGAAGTGAAACAAACATTTTGGGCAATAGTATAAAGTGGCAGAGAATGTAGAAAAAAGGATAATGCTAAAAAATTACGCTTCGAACAGAAACTTATTAGACATTGTCATCCAAATCTCGAGCAAGTTTCTAATGATGAAGACAATAATAATGATGTTTATAAAGTAATTCGTGAGAGTCAAAGATTATACGGGAAAACTCAAGGTGGTGCTGGCCCTTTTGAGACAGTTCGTGATCATCAAACTACTAGTTTTAGAGAACGACGTAAATAGCAACACATAGTTACCCCTTCAGGAGTTAGAGAAAATTTTTATTTTTCTGACATTGGGTCTATCAATATTTCTCCTATTGACTCATTTCTATTAAAATCAAGAGATTATACTCAACTAAACTTGAGAACAACATCAAGTGATTTTCAAAAAGTAAAACAATGGTTGGGTAGGACAATATCCAAATATTTTTTCCTATAATCATGTTTCATTTCATTTAATAGATGGCAGTTACTATCATGAAATGATGTGTGTCGCTCAAGACGTTGGCCCAAGAGTTCCTCCACCAACTGCCTATGGGATTTTTGAATAGTATTTGGATCTTAAAGTTGAAAAGATATATGCTTTTATATAGACCTTTCATAAATATTGGGATGAATTTGAGTATACCTTAATGTGTGATGGATGGAAGACACAAAATAATAAATATTTGATAAATTTTTTAGTATAGTGTCTTAAAAGAACCATTTTTTATATACATCAGGTGAGTTAAAGACTGGTAATTTTTTGTACCATTTGATTGACAGTGTTATTGAGGAAATTAGTGAATCAAGAGGGGTACAAATTGTAATTGATAATGCAACTCCACTGATATATGATGAGAAGAAGTTAATGTAAAAAAGAAAATATCTTTTCTAGACACCTTATGCAGTACTCTATTAACGTAATATTAAAGGATATAGGTAAGAATCCTGATTTTAGAAAAGTTGTTAAGAAAGGTCAGAAGTTGACATCATTTATTTTGTAACCATACTTGGTATCTTGAACTAATGAGAAAAGAAACACGAGGCTGAGAGATTATCAGGCCAAACATTACTCGGTTTGCTACACAATTTATCTCCTTGGATTTTTTGTATACCCATCGACAGGTACTAAAGAGATTATTTATCAGTGAAAAATATGACAAATATTATTTGAAGTTGAAATGATTAAAGAAAATTCTTTCTGAACAATTCTACAATCAAGTCTTGAACAAGCAATTTTGGGAATCAGTTAAGAATATAATCAGAATCTTCAGTCCATTAATTAAGGTGCTGCTAATTATTGAGTCAAATAATCATTCACAGATAGAGTTCTTATATAAAGTAATAGAACGAGTAAAATTATAGATAAGACGATATATAGAAACAATTAAATTTCGTAAATGGGAGAAGATTATCGATCGTCGTTGGGACAAAATATTATCCAGAGATATTTATGTTGCAGATAATTGAGTAAAGTATAATTTTATAGCACTTTATTAAGTTATAATGATAATATTATTATTTAATATTTAATTATATTGTATGATACTTTCTGAATCTAATATTTTAATATGCCAATAATGTCAACAACAGTAATACAATTTTCGAAGCGTTACGTAAGGTAATCGAGAGAATGGAGTCAAATATAAAAACAAGAATACGAGGATTGTGCGAGGTACATGGGGCAATCATTAATTTATTTTTTTACATAATTAAAAAAAATTTTAACTTAAGTACGTCCATTAAATAAACAGACGACTTCAAAAATAAAGTCAAGGATTTCGACACACAACATGCAATTATAACGATTAGGGATGATACTTCTAATATAGTTGATATTTAATAATAATATATATTTACTAATTTAAATTATATCAATTTTTTAACAAGTATTTTTGATAAATTATAGCTAGATGATAGAGTATTTACAGTCGACATACAGCACCTAATCCTGCAAAGATAAAAAATTTAAATTTTTAAGTCAAACTGTTTCGAGTTCACAATACAAGAAGAATTGCCTAATTTTTGGATTAATTCATATGAATATGAGAAACAAACTTAAAATAAAAAATTAAAGAAACTTATTTTCTATCATTATAACATACATTTAAGAGTTCAAAACTTACAAAAGAGAACATCACCAGAGAATGAGATAATCAACTTGTTCGTCATATTTAAATATGATGATCCTCTAATAGAGTGGATTCGAGAAAAAGAAGAATCTATTTTAAATTATCCTCAAACACAAGAAGTTAATCATCGTCTTTTAGATGAAAATCGAAAGAGGAAGCTAACAAAATGGAAAATATTGTTAATACCAGTGATAGCAGTAATGGTGATATAGCTGGTGCGGCCAATTTCTAATAATCATAATATAAAGACTCGTCTTCATCTTTTCCAAGGTATTGAGGAAATAATTTTTTCGACTCTAATTATATAGTGGTTATGTACCATAATATCAATATACTTCACATGATAAACAAAATGACAATCAAAGTCCAATAGATAGTGCAGGCTCTAACTATTATGACATATATCATAGCGGGATGTCTTTTTTCAACTAAGAATATCATCAGTTAATATAAGACCATGTGACTTTGTACTATCTGCATATTGAATAATACTATTGATCACAACTTCATCGTACTAATGAAGATGGTCTTGAAGAATACCAATCTCTTCAAAATCCGCCTCGAAATAGTATGTGGTGATAAAACATAGTTTATGTTACCTATGAAATGATATTTTCGTTATTGTCCTAAATTGATATATTTTGTATTATATATGTAGTCAGTGTATATATAATATTATTATAATTTTATGACATTCAAATTTAATGTCTCTATGGTTTATTTTGTACTATGATAATTTATTTACTTCGTTATCACATTTTATTGTAGCATTTTCTTTTTAGTATTTTTTATTATTTACTTTATATTCATGAATCTTAATAATTATATGATATTTCTTTTAAAACAGATAATGACAAATTATAATAATTATATTATAATTCCATATCAAATTATACTTAAAGCAGGAAGAATAATTATATCAATTGTTCATCAAAAACTTATATTCTATCGTAAAATGATTTCACTTTCAGCTTATGACATACTTGGACAAGTTTTAATTGAATAAACATTAGAAGAATGTAAAAGAATAAATGTTCAAATTTATCGTATCTTGCAACAAGTTTCACTTAACGTTATTAATTAGCATCTTATCGTAATTATCCTTGAATACTTCGCACAATATGATATTTGTTTCTCATGGGTTATTAAATTATTTTTACTATATGTTGTCAATGAATATGATTATAATTTTTATTTTTGACCTTCGATATAGGGTTATACTTCACAACCGCTACCACGAAATCACGCAGATCTAATTGTTCTTACTCGTATGCCTACAAATGCTCGTCTTGATTGTCCAGATACCAACTTTGTAATTATATACCTAGATATTCCAAACTCAACTGATGATGATTATGATGGTGATAATTAATTGTATTACGTTATAATTAATAAATTATATATGTATCAAGTATATTTTAATAATAAGTTAAATTTACTTATATTAATTTTTAACTTTTAATTATATTCATATTATTTTTTGTATATTTTCTATTTTTTATACAATAATATATAAAAAATAGACTATAAAAGTGATTAACTATCAAAATCAATTAAAATTAATTAAAATAGTATTTAATCTTATGGTAAATTTAGTTATAATTTGTTTATAATTTTTAAATTTTTTAAAAAAAAATTTGAAAATTTTATCATATTTTTAATTTAAAGTTAAAATCTAGTCAAAATTTAATCAAACTTTCGTCAATACGTATTTAATAATTAAAAAAAATATTTTGACCTAAAAATGATTTCGACCAAAATAATTAAAACGGTCAAAATGTATCGGTTTTTCTGAATATCGAAATCAAAACTCAAAAACTTATTTTAAAGCATAGATGATATGTGCGTTAGGAATTTTTCCTCTAAAAGCATTTATTAAAATGGTCAACTCCACAGGAGGCATAACAAAAATCAATAATTTTGGTAAATTAATTGTGGAACTTAAGTGCCATCTATACCTGCACAAATTTATGAAACAGTTGTGTACGTCTTGCTATGTAACTTTGTTTTATCAATTGTAAACTATTTGTTGTTTAGATCTACGTTCTTTAATTGATATGAGGCTTAATTTATGTTCTGATCAACTGAAAACATTTCAGCAGAAATTTTCAAAATAATTGTACACCTCATGCGATGTACTTGTATTTTTTTTTTCAGATGTAAACTATTCATTGTCTTAATTTATCTCTGGATCAACTGAAAACATATCATTCTCTTTGTAAAATAACTACCCCAGCAATATTGCAATATGAGATAGGATGGTTTGATGAATCAAGTCATAGCAGCGCATTGTTGTCATCTCGTCTGGAAAATGATGCAGTTCTCTTACGGAAAATTAGTGGTTGACCGTTCAATTATCCTTCTCCATAATTTTGGATTGATCATTGTGTCATTCATTATCACATTCATTTTAAGCTGGAGGATAACTCTTGTGATAATGGCCACCCCACCCATCCGTTGTTAATCATGGCTAATATCATGAGGTATCATTCATCTCTCTTACACAGTTTAGCATCTAGGGACTCGTAAGCTCAATTACCATATCTGTGCACCATATATTTTCATACTTGCGCAATTGTTCTTAAAAGGATTTGGGGTTAACCTGGGCAAGGCCTACTTAAAAGCCAACATGCTTCCTTCTGAAGCTGTAAGCAACATCCACACAGTTGCATCCTTCTGCTTAGAATATAAAGTTGTAGACCTGTATGCCAATGAGCTCAATGCATCTGCCAACTACTCTTTCCGATGGGGCATATTGCCGGCAATTTTTATGGCTTTTCACAGTTCTGCCTCTACTCGTTATATGGCTTGGCATTGTGGTTTGTGAAACTTAGTTCTTCACAGACTTCTGCTCAACATAATATTTAGTTGCAATGCTCATTAATTTCTGCAGAACATAATATTCGGACTGGAACTTAAGAATGAGTAACTGATCATGTTTCTGCAGCAAGGTTTTAAATCCCCACCAAAATCGAACCATTTCGACTGGTGCCGAAACATATCGGCAAAATTCGTTTCGGTTTAGGGTTAGGAGACGAGCATAGTGAGCTCATGTGGGAAGAGCGCGCAGCGAGCTCGCGCGGGGAGATCGGACAGCAAGCTCACGCAAGGAGATCACGTAGCCATCGCCGGCCTCATGCTCGCTCCCGTGTCCTTGCCGGTGAGAGTGCGGGTGAGGCACGAGTGCGGGTGGGAGCTCGCCGGCACGAGTGCGGGTGCGAGCTTGCCGATGAGCTTGTCGGTGAGGCATAGGTGCGGGCGCGAGCGTGGGTGCGAGCGCCAGAGGGCATGGGTTCGAGCGGAGGTGCGGACGCCAAAGGGCACGGGTTCGAGTGGAGATGAGGGTACAGGCGCAAGCTCCCTGGCGCAAGCGTAGGTGCGAGCGCCAAAGGGTGCGGGTGCGGGTGCGGGCGCCCAAGGGCGCGGTGTCGGGCCTCGTGTCTGCGCCCGAGTCCTTGCCAGCCTCGCACTCGCGCTCGAGTCCTCATGCCTGCCTCTAAAGCCTGCACCCATGCACTCGCCACCCTGGCGCCCATGCCTGCTCCCTCATGTCAGCCTGACGACCGTGCCCATGCCCCCGCACTCGCGCTGAAGCCGTGGCCCTAGACTCGCAGCTGCGCTCGCGTCCTCGCCGGCCGTGCACCAATGCCTGCATTGTCGCCGGGGCCATGCCTCGCCGCCCAGGCGCCCGTATCTGTGCCTTCACTAGGGTCGTGCCTTGCCGGCTGCGTGCAAACGCCTGCGCCATCACCGGCCTTTGGAACTCGTACCTGAGTGAATAGTAAAACTTGCAATACTGTTCACGTACATATGTTTTCACTTTTTTTATGCACGTACATGGCTGCTCCACTAAAAAAAAAACAAAAAAAAATTGTATCGGTTAATGTCTCACTCTCATATCAACACATAATTAATAAGTAAAAAAAATCTTTCGACCGAGACCGTACATGGTTATTTCAAAAATTTTAAACAATATTGTCATATTTTTTTAATTTAAAAATAAAAAATAATTAAAATAAAGTTAGATTTTGTTCAAAATATAATTAATAAATAAAAAAAATATTTTGATCGAAACCAAAATGGAAATGATTTTTTTTTATCAAAATACGTTAATTTCTCTTAATGTCGAAACCATTTTTGAGATCAAAATTTAAAATAAAATCACGTAAGGATTTATAGGCAAAAATTTTTTTAGTTAATTAAATATAATTGTTATCTCTAAACTTAAAAGTTGACATACCCATTAAGTGATTAACTATAAAAATTAATTAAACTTATATTTACTATTATGATAAAATTATTAATAATTTTTAAAAAAGAATTATAATTTTTTGAAAATTTTAAAAAAATTTATTATTTTTTTAATTTGAAGTCAAAGTATAGTCAAATTATGATCAATACATAATTAATAATTAAAAAAATATCGAAACCAAGACGTATCGATATTACTAAATATCGAAATCGAAACTTAAAATCTTATTTTTCTGCAGTAGTTTCTTGCTAAGATGTGTCGCCTTGCGGAAAATTTATGGCTCAGTTTTGATCGGCAAGGTCTTACAAGCTCTCCATCTGTTATCAAATCCTTCATGGTCTTGGTTGTAACGGCACTTTCTGTGGCGGAGGCATTGGCACTGGCCCCGACATTATCAGAGGGAGTCACATGGCAGAGTCAGTCATTGAGTTGACGGGCAGGAAGACAGGTGGTGTCTGATCGTGGGATTGATGTAGGGAGAGTTATAGGAATGATTGAGATGAAGGGCGTTGAGTTTCGGTATCCCTCCAGGCCAGATGATGTGATATTCAAAGACTCGGACCTGAGAGTGAAGGCTGAGACGACCATGGCATTGGTTGGAACAAGTGGGTCTGGCAAGAGCACAGTGCTTGCTCTTATATTTAGATTTTATGATCCAACGGCAGGTAAGGTCTTGATTGATGGTATTCCTTGTAGTTTGAAATTATCATAATCATGATTAATTTATTATTTAAATTTTTTAAAAATAATTTAATTATTTTTATGTTATTTTAAAAAATATACTATTATTTTATTATTTTATTTATTTATTTAAATTTTAATAAATAATATATTTAAGAACGTAAATGATTAAAAAAAATTTAAATCATGATCAGACTAATATTTAAATACCAAAAATTTCATATACTTTTATGATCAACTTTGATTCCGTAGAAAAAAGAATCTGATTTAGTTTTCCAAATTGAAGAAACTTAGATAACAAGATGACTAAGAAAATACATTACTTAAATTGGTTGCTAAGCTCTGGGAAATACAGATCTAAAGAACTCTATGATTGTGAATCTTTTAGCCGAAGCTGAAGTCCATATTCTCTACTTCCAGCATCAAGAATCATGGCTATTAGCAAGCACTGTTCACAACCAATCTTTTCTTACAATTTTGTTGACTCTTCAGTATAATTTGCACATGCTTATATTCTACAAAATGCATAATTTAGTTCTAACCCTTCTTTTCCTTGTGTTGTGTAGGTCAAGATATTCGAAAGTTTCATCTAAAATCCCTACGGAAATATATAGGTTTAGTTCAACAAGAGACAGCACTCTCCGCAACGACAATCTATGAAAGTATCTCATATGGCAAGGATGGTGCGACTGAACCAGAGATCGTTGAGGCTGCAAAGCTCGCAAATGCACATTCCTTCATTAGTACCCTCCCAGAAGGCTATTCAACTAAGGTTGGGGAGCGAGGGGTTCAACTTTCCGGTGGACAAAAGCAGCGGATCTCTTTTGCCAGAGCCATCATCAAGATCTCAACCATTTTGCTACCGGATGAGGCCACCAGTGCACTTGATGTTGAATCGGAGCGTGCAGTACAACAGGCACTCGACGGAGTCATGAAAATGCGAATACAGTCATGGTTGCACATGGGCTGTCTACTGTCCAGAATGCCGATATCATCTCAGTTTTGCAGAATGGAGAGATCATAGAGCAAGGGAATCACTCGACTCTTGTAGAGAATAAGAATGGAGCCTATCGTAAACTGATTAGCTTGCAGCAACAACAATAGCAGAAGAAGCCATCAGTACAGCCAGCAACTACAGATATAATAAGATAAATTCAAGAAACTATGATTTGGGAGATTTGGTGTCCTCCTTTCACAGCTTCAAACTGTTATGTGTTATCAAAGAATTATTAGTAGATAACTCTGTTATATTTCCTTTTTTCACATCTTCAAAATGAAATAATTTGCTCCAAATTGTTTTTTTTTTGGTGCATATAAAACCGATTATTATTATCAACAAAGTACAAATAAAGAATCAAGATCAAGAGTAAGATTAATAAACTATTTTTATAAATTAATATTTTTTTATCAAAATTAATCCTATAATAATTTAAAGTGCAAAAAATTATTTAATTTTTTATAATAATTTAATTTAACAACGGTGTAAAATAAGTAATATTAATTTTATAACAAAAAAATAATTTTAAAAAATACTGATTTTAATCTTGAGCCAAAACCAAATGGTGTCTCGACATTCATTCTATTGTATATTTGATACTAGGAGGATTTATTTTGGGATTATTACTTATGATTCTTAAAATTATAATTTTTTGCAAAAAATACTTGTCTCGTGGTGAATTTATAGGAAATCATATACCTTGTCCTTATTAGCAAAAAATTATTTGTTTTATGTTATAAATTTACAAAAAAACAACTCAATTAAAAAAATTTTAAAATTATTTTAGTTCTACTTTCTCACTTAAATTAATATAACAAATTAAACTATTTTTATTTGGTTTGGTTCATATAGTCGGTTTAACAAAATTAGATTTTGATTTTTTAATTATCTTTTATAAAAACAGAGATAAAAAAATATTTTTATAATTTAGCTTTTTTTATTAATTTAATATAAAAAATTGAATGAAAATAAAATATTTTATAATATTTTAATCAATGTGAGTTTTTTATAAATTTAATATAGGACGAGTAATTTTTTTATAGTTGATTTTTTATAAATACATATGATTATTTTACCAAAAACTCTAAAATTTATCATATTTACCCGTGACTCTATGTGAATTCAATATTTATGTACAAACCCTTTTCTTAAAAAAAATAAAAATACCAGAAATCTCCTAAGTGGGCTAACCCCGTTTGGTCCTGAGTTATTTGGTAAATTAGGGTTATGGGATAAAAAAGCCGTAATATCCTATTTCTTATTGGAATAATTACCTATAACCCCTTGTAATTAGCCTTAATTATTTATAACCCCCCGTAATTTCTAGAATTACCCACACTCCCTTTTCTCAAAATATTTACCTACACCCTCTGACTGTTATTTAATAAAATTTTTTCCAAAAAATTTCGATTTTACTCTCTGTTATTTTACAATTAAACCCCTTAAAAATTTATTTTTATTATTTAACCCCCGAAATTTAGTTTTTTGCAAATAGCAACCTGAAATTATTTCGATTTACAGAAAAGTCCCAAAAATTTGGATTTTTATAGATATCACCTCGAAATTATTCCGATTTACAGAAAAGTTCCCAAAATTATTGCAACGGCGGCTAGGGTGATGGCATGCGGGCGGCGACACCGGAGGCTGGCGCGCCGGCACTTGGGTGCGAATGGCCAAGGCCGAGGCCGTCTGCGCCCGCTGCCGGCGGGCCGGCCTCGGCCTCCGTCCCCAGCACGCGGGCGTGGACGACCACGCCTTGGCCATCCGCGCCCGCGTGCCGGCGCACCGGTGAGCCGACCTCGGCCTCCGCTCCCGCCGCCGGCCTTTGGTGTCGCCACCCGCGCGTCGCCACCCTCGCCGCTGTTACAATAATTTCGGAGACTTTTCTGTAAATCGAAATAATTTCGGGGTGGTATTTGCAAAAATCAGAATTTCGGAATTTTTCTGTAAATCGAAATAATTTCGAGGTTTTTTTGCAAAAAATCAAATTTCGAAGTGTTAAATAATAAAAAATAAGTTTTTAGGGATTTAATTGTAAAATAAACGAGAGTAAAATCGGAAATTTTTGGAAAAAATTTAATTAAATAACAATCAGGGGTGTAGGTAAATATTTTTAAAAAAAGAGGCGTGGATAATTTCAAAAATTACGAAAAAAAATAAATAATTAAAACTAATTAATGAAGGTTATAGGTAATTATCACTTTATCACTTTCTTATTTTCCCCGACCAATTGAATTGGTTTTACTAGGGTTTAACTCCCTGCCCTCGACTTCTGGCGAGCACCAACCTCCCGCCAGCCCATCTGCCACCTGCAACCGCCTTCGCCGCACGACTTGCACTCCGACTGATCACCAGGCTCCCGGTCCTCGGTCCTCCTCCCATTGAGATCGAGCTGAGATCCAGGGCCTCGGTCTCCCAGGTCTGCAACTCCGCTTCCGCACCACTCCCATTTTTCAACCCTGCAACAGCCAACCCATAGAGTTCATCCAATGGTTGAATTTCGCGAGGGAAGAGGGCTAATGATCTGTCAACAATGGAATATTAACTCAAATTCCTTTTAACTCTGGTTCAGATTTACCTCAGGAAGCTATATATTAAAATCTCAAAAGGAGAGTCGTACGCAAATATTAAATTTAAGCGGGAGTTTTAATGAATATATAAATTTTAAGAAAGTGTACGTATTAATTCCTTTATTTTACAATACGCGCGAACAGTAATCTTCTGATTATAAAATTCTGACAGTGCCATCGGCAGCAACCTCTCATTTCCCAACCATTGCTCAAGCTAACGATTCAATAGCGACCTCTATTGGATTTTTGTCTCCTCCTTTTTTTTTAAATTCTTCATTGTTTTAAATTTCTTCCCAGCTTCCGCATAATTAAATCCCATGCATTAAGCATATTAATTAACAAATAATCCAAGTTTGCTTGCCATTCCAAGTAGCAGTGGCCCCAGGGCAACAGCGTGCTTCTTGGGGGTTGGCTTCCTCTAATGTTGTTTAAAGTGGTTGAGTGAGGGGAGATATACCCAAAACAGAGTATTAGAGTCTTGTTTAGGTGTAATACTTGCTTCATTGGATTCTTCAATTGGAATGTAGAGACCAGTGATGTCGACGGAGATAGTTATGACGCCATTGTTAATGGCGAACGAGATCTCGACAGATCTCCGCGAGCGAGCTCAGGATTAACGCGGGATTGGACTGAAATTAGGGTTGAATGATTAGGAATGAAATGTTAACTTCGGGCGATATGAAGCCTTAATGAGAGAAAGTCTTAGGGTTAAGACCGACCTGTGTGGTTTAGACACTTCAACTGTGACCACTAAGCGAGTTATCATATTTACATGTAGCACTAAAAGGGTCCGATGCCAATCCGTCATTAAATATTCTCCTATTTATTAACTGTGGATCTCGATAAAATTCAATTGTTGATCGAATAGCTTGCATATAGACATTCATAAATATACGCATCAAATATGGAGTCAATAGCTGTATTATCTCTTCATTTTTTTTCAGAAGACTATGAGTTGATTTCTCAAAATCTGTATTGGTGAAAGTTGCCAACTCACCAACGCTTGCGGATGAGTTGGGATCTAATGGAGACTATTCGTGTTACGAGCAACTGAGATAAAACATGAAACACAGTAAAGCAATCGTTAATTCTATAAAAAAAATCGCCTCATCGTAGTAATCTACCTAGCGCTAAAAACAGGATGGTCCTAGATCGCATGAGAGCCAACAACAGGAGATCACCCATAACATCCGTCAACAAAATCAGAACCGAATGACTTTTCACTCAAGTGAAATGAAAATTATTTAAGAAAATCATTTCTCAACACAGTCATAAAGTAAATTCTCGAATAATAAAGATAATTGCAACTCCAAATTAGACAAATAATTCATTTTATTTAATTATAATTCATCCTTCAAAAATAACTAGATCAAGTCAACATAAAATAATATGTAGAAAGCCCCTAATATTTCTAACCACAAATTAATTCAAACTATGACACCCAAATTGTCAATTTAATTATTAAATAACCTTAATCACGATGTACATCCTCTACCATCAACTCGACCATACTAATTCGAACATCAATATATCTGATAATCCCCTAATTTATCTATTAACGGAGTCTGATTCGCCACCGATTTCAGCTCAAGAGACTGTTTGAGATTTCAATCCATTAGGTCGTTCTTCTACCTATTCGCAACAAGAAGAAACCATAAAAACATTAGTAGAAACTCTTTGGCAGTGACTACTTCGACACTCAAATTAGTCTAGCACACAATAATAAAAGTGGTGCAAGAGTTCGGATATTAATTCTTAACTCTTCGGTTATTGTGCTATTTATAATGTGTACACAGATTTGATATATTATGATCCCGTGATTTCAAGCAACTACTTTATCAAATTTCTCGTAATAGACAATTATCAATCCCGAATCCTTCGCGATTGATTTTTCGAAGTAGATCTTATAATCATCCAGGGGTAGCTATAAACCAGTCAAGACATCTGGGTTCAGTCATAGCTTAG
Source organism: Trichopus zeylanicus subsp. travancoricus (assembly GCA_005019695.1). Lineage (NCBI taxonomy): Eukaryota > Viridiplantae > Streptophyta > Magnoliopsida > Dioscoreales > Dioscoreaceae > Trichopus > Trichopus zeylanicus. The sequence continues at coordinate 214,036 of RXID01014474.1, read as the reverse complement.
TGTGACTCTCTTATAGTGTAGCAGATTCAAGTGTGTGTTCATCATTAGTCAAGGACACTGAGCTCATCATGGCTCGATGTTGAAGTGGATTTTTTATCTTGGATGTGTCAATTCACAATCAGATCTTTTGGTTCAGTTCTTATTAACTTTTTGACTTAGAGAGCTCACCTTAGTGAGTTACTTCAAGGTCAATCTTTGGTCACCTCGGCTGATGACTCTAACTTTAGTTCGTGGCCATCTAATTTCACTAAGCTAATTCTTATGGTTTGGTGTATCACCAGTATCAATTTATGATCAAATACCACATTAATTAAATACCACCAAATCAATCTTATATACCGCAACTCTAAACCCAAAAAAATTATACATTTAGCCAAGTATAAATCCAAATCAATTTGCTACCAAATTAATTGAAATTGCAATCGAAAATTCATTGATTAAATCCAATTACCAACCAAATTCAAACCTAAACAAATGGACAAGAATCTAAATTAAATATAAATTGACTTAACCAAATCCAAATTTATACTCTCATCTAATTTCAAATTTAATGACCTCAACTAATATTTTAATTCTAACCCAATCCAATTGATTTTAAATCCAAGTATAAATCTAATAAACTAAACTCGAGTTAACATCAAATAATCCCAAATCAAGTTTAACTCATCCAATATAATTAATTAGATTTATCACAAGTTGATCCAATTTAATATTTTAATTTCAAATACAAATTCAAATTATTCAAAATCATTTAAACCCAAGTCCAACCACAAAACATCTAATTGAATTCAAAATATCATCTCAATAATATTAAAAGTTTTAACAAATAACAACCTACCTTGTTGTAAATTTATGAAAAACTACCTACCTTGTCATTATTAGCCAAACACCACTTAACTTATATTATAAATTTGTAAAAAACCACCTTAATTAAAATATTTTAAAAATATTTTATTTTAATCTGATTTTATTACTTAAATTAATATAAAAGGCCAAATTATTTCCATTCGATTTTATTTTAAATAACCAGTTTATAATTATCAGATAATTGTTTTGAAAAAAAATGATTTTAAATTTTCAATTTCATAAAATTAGACAATCCATCTCTCATAAAAATTAAAATAGGATAAGTTATTTTTTATATCAATTTAATATTTATTTAAACTAAAATCAAAAGAGGATAATTTAGACTTTTCGTATTAATTTTAATTAATAAATTAAACTAAGATAAAATATTTTTTAAATATTTTAATCGATGTGATTTTTTATAAATTTATAATATAATATGAGTGTTTTTTTGCTGATAGTAATAAAATAGGTGGTTTCGTAAATTCGTGGTAGTTGCTTGCTAAAAAAAATCTAATATTAAATTCATTGCATACCAAATTTGGATTTAAACTTAATTGAACACATCACCACATAATTTTTTTAATATCATCTAAAACATTAAAAACAAATAAATTCTCATGAATCAATTATGATTTGTCAAATTGAAACTATTCACTCACTATTCATCATCAAATTATCAAATAATCAATAATCATCTATAAATTATTATTATAATCATATAGATATTAAAAAAGAAAAAAATTCAATTATAATAGGGCCTTCACCTACTTCTATATATTGTTGATGTCCAAATAACTCTTTACATCCAACCACAATTGTTATTATCGTTGTGGATATTGATGAGTTGTTCTCATTTGCAGTTGTCGAGCTCCTCTATTTACAATTACTACCGTTAAAACTAAAGCTTAAAAATATTTAAGATTTCATATATTCTATTTAAACTTTTAATGGATCTATGATATTGAGCTTGATCCGCAATTTCTAAACTAACAACTAAATCAATCATATCACAATAAATTATTATATTAATCTAAATCCCAACTATTTGCATAACAATCCGATTATAACAAAATGAGTAGCAAGCATTTTATAGTAGACAATCAATCAAACAATTCCTTTTTTCACAAGGATGGACTCAATATACACAATCATACTATAGCTTTATTTTACATATTAACTTGATTTTCGTTGTCTGAAAAAAAAAAGCGGATGAACAACCACTGGTTCATTAAAATCCAAAAGGGTACACAGTGGGCTATCTAGCAAACAGTACCTGCAGAAAAGAGCAAACGAAGAACCCCAAGTCCACATCCTTGTACAGCAAGGACAAATGGCTTCGTGGACCACTCATGTTAGGCACTAATGGCTTTGAAGAAAGCACAAGCTCTCCTACTATATTTTTGACAATTTAACTATAAAGAACAAACTTTTCAAAGCTAAGGCCTCCATGGAATCAGTACAACACTTGCTGCCCCGACCAAAATGCATATCCTATTAGATAAAGCTAATATCAAATTGCCAATCAACTCAACTACAATAAAGCTTTCGGTTGTTGCTTTCTAATAAAATGACTACAACCATTTCGTGTGGTTTACCTCCTTAATTGCAGTTACTATGTCCAACATTTGAGTTATCCATCGATATATATATCACTATCAACTGATCTTAATACAGATCAAGGTGGATATCGAGTATCGGCCCTATAAAGACCTAGATAATCTAAAGAAACCCTAGCCACAAGTCCACAACAATACTCCACATTTTGTTTCTATTTCCTTTGAATTATCTCAAAATACTAGTTGATCACACTTTTTATTTGATTTTATCAAACTAGCAATGATGCTTAATACTTGCATGGAGGAAATTTTAGTCCCTACGGTAGCGATTGTTACGATAAATTTAGAGTAACAATCGGTATTGTAATGACCGAATTAAACTCCTTGTTCCCTAACCTAATTTCAGCTGGAGCTTCTCAAATATTATTTTGATGAAATATTATTAGATTGATCAATGATAGGAAGCAGCAAGTTGGTGCTAGTTACATCAGCTTGGGGAGGCCTCTGAGATCATGCTCATTGAAAACAAGTACCCAAAGGCAAGGAGTTAGGGTTTTGGTGGGGCTTACCTAGTGTGACCCCGATCATTGCGTGCCATATATTGCCCGAGCCCTAAGCCCCAAGCCAATTTTTTTAAAGAGAAATTAACGGGATATTATTAATCTATTAATTAATTAATTTCCTTCTTGCTTCTTATTAGGAAATCAGCCATGTTGACCTCTAGTCAATTGCCACGTGTTAACTATCAAACCTAATATGTCCCCCTTCCATACCTAAAAGCCTTTTGAGGCTGCCTTGCTATGCAAGTGACCCAAGTTTCCTAAAACACCCTTCATTAGGGTACGACTTGCGCTACTTTGAAGGGGCATGATTGGAAAGAAGCATCTTGCATGAAGCTTGTATAATAACACAATTTTGTACGTTCTCACGTATATGAGTACATCTCATATATATTTTGTCATTTGCAAAGAAAAAATGAAGAAAATCACGAAAACCTAACCCTAAGTACATTTATTATTTACATCAAGAGATGCGTCTGTTACACACTAAGTTGTCATTTCCAAAGGCCAAAACCCTATAAAACCCACATATCACCTGCTCAAATCTAAGTCCAAATCTATCTTTCCATCAAAATTATCCCCATCAGTTGTAGTTTTTGACGTTTGTAGCCAAGGAGCCTGAGAAAACCCTAGCCAATGGGGAGGTCCCCGTGTTGCGATGAGATCGGCGTGAAGAAGGGCCCGTGGACGCCGGAGGAGGACAAGATGCTCATCGACTACATACAGAAGCATGGCCACGGGAGCTGGCGGCGGCTTCCGAAGCTCGCCGGGCTCAACCGGTGCGGGAAGAGCTGCAGGCTCCGGTGGACGAACTACCTCCGGCCGGATATCAAGCGGGGCCGGTTCGACGAAGAAGAAGAGAAGCTTATCATCCACCTCCATTCCATTCTTGGAAACAAGTAATTCATCTCTATTTGGTTTGCTATTGTGAACTTAGATCTATTATGTTTAGCCTACAATAATCGAAAAAGCCAAGATAGAAGTCTTCTCTTGTGATGGTGATGCTAGTGCATGCAAGTCATGCAGGTTTTGTTAAAGAGACGAGGAAAAAACGTGTAGCAAGAATAATCAGATAGTCTTTGAAGAATAATTAGAATGCCGTATGTTGCTAATCTTGTTCTTAATGAAGGTGGTCGGCGATTGCTACCCGCCTACCGGGAAGAACCGATAACGAGATCAAGAACTACTGGAACACACATTTGCGGAAGAAGCTGCTCCACTTGGGCATTGATCCAGTGACACACCAGCCGCGGACCGATCTCAATGTGCTTGCAGGGCTCCCGAACTTATTCGCAGCGGCGACGAACTTAAACAGCCTCACAAGCTCTTGGGACATCAATAATGCCCTCAAATTGCATGCAGATGCTGCAAAGCTAGCAAGGCTTCAGCTCCTTCAGGGCTTGATTCAACTCATGGCTTCTGCTTCTCCAACTATTGAGCCTATGAATCTCGTTGGATCAACTTCGGTTCGAAGTCAGCAATTCGACGAGTTCCTTAGGATGAACGGCCAGTTTGAAGGGCTTGTCAATAGATCACTAGGGGTTAATCTGGATGCAAGTTCAATTCCTTCGCTGCTTTCGGGTTTGGGCAGCGGAGAGATATTCAATAATTCTCTGAGTAACTCGTGCTCGACCGAGCTTTTTGTGGAGAGCAATGGTGGTGCTGCCAACCAAGTGACTAATTCTACACCTTCTTTGGTTCCAGACTCTCCAGAGAATCAGGAGAACACCATCATGGATCAAAGCCAGCAAGATCTCATTAACTCGAACGACGGATGCCTTAGTTCGCGCGATTCCAGTTCTTTTGGTGCCTGTGATGGATTGAATCTCGGTAATCTTGACAGTGACCTTTGCTGGAAAGACATCCTAGAGTAAGATCCTTTAGCTCTGATTTTCCAATTGTTGTCTTTAAACAGTATATCACAGTTTGAATTGGTTTATTTGTGATTGCAGGGAATTTTCTTGGTCAGATGAATCTTAGAGCGGATAAAGGAGCCCTTTGTTCATAGAAACAGAAACGAATTCTTGGATTTGTGACACATGAAAAAGAGATAATCGATTTCATTGGTTTGATCTTGTAAAAAAGAAAATTCGCGATGTATATACAAAAGAATTTGTGCATGTAAACCATTTATAGTTCGTGTTGTAATGTTTGAGACTAGTATCTGCATTAGATTGAGTAGTTGTCTTATAGCACTCGTTCCCTATTCTAATTCTCTTCTTCTTTCGGGTTTTCTTACAAAACAATCTGTTTGTTACATGAAAAGAATCCATTGAAAATGAGTTAGTTTAAGGTGAAGAACATTACTATATGATTTGATGTGTTCCTTGTTGAATTAAATTAGTGGGTTGAATTTATTGGCACATAGTAAGAGAGAAGCCATCCGTGTAACTGCAACAGTGAAAGATGACCTCTTAATTTCAAAACTCCATCTATATCTTCTATTAATCTTCTCTTAATTATATTTATGGGCCTGTTTGTCTGGGGAATAAACCTCGGATTAAATAGATCCTATGTGTGTGTGTGTGATCATCTAATGATCTACGTTTGCGAGAGTAATACAGTTTTTTTTATAATTAGGGCCGGGTTAGGCCCTCTTCGGACTGGGCCTTAGAAGAGTCCAGCCTTCAGCCGGGCTGGGATGGCCCGTTGACAGCCCTAGGCCCACAAGGTGGACGACTGATGGGTCTGTCCTTATTGTGTGATTTATCTCTTATCCTACCTTGGAAGCAAAAGTCATGTATTAGTTACTCATTAGGTAGACACATCCCTTTGCTGACAAGGTTGACATAACACACTTAACACAAAACAAACACTACCTACAAAACCCTAATCTGTCTTTTAGAACACCAGCAGTGTCCCACAACACTGCACTTGGACACCGATGTGATGGATCAAAAGCAAATGGCTTGCCTGGTGCTGCCATCCACATCTGGTCCTCAGCAGCAATGATACAACAATAATCTAAGAGCCATCATTTGTCTCTCTATATTCTTTGCCAAATCAGATAAAACCGAAACTTGGTAGAACTTTTCATCGTAAGCACCTGAGTTTAACCACATCTGGTCCTCAGCACTTCAATCGTCCTTCTTCTATGCATGATTGTTTCTCTATTACAGACACATTTCGATGTTTCCAAAAGCTTTGCACGATGAAAGCATAAAATGTTTCCCAACTAAGCATCACAATAAGAAGATGATTACGTGAAACATGAGTGCATTAGATGGCACCATTGCCTTGTGGAAGCACACTTGGTGTTTGAAAAAAATAAAGGATTATTAATTAGCCTTGTCCTACAAGAGATGCCATGATTTTTAGTAGGTAGGCAATGGACCAAGAAAAGAACAACCAACTTACCAAACCACCAAGAATTTATATGCGTCGTGGTCCAAACCCTGAAAAGCCCTCATGTCGCCCTGTATCTTTGAGTTGAGTGTGTGTTTAACCAAGGAAAATTAATTAATGTCGCTTTTTTGATGATTTTAATTGTCACTTTCATGGCAACGGAATGCTTGTTAATCTCAATCATAGAAAGAGTTCATTAAGTTAATCATCATTATCATAACAGCAGACTAACCTACTATATCTCAAACATGTCATGGAAATCAAAACAAGCTTCGGCAATAAGAATTTGGATGCATGAAGGCTAACAATCGTCATTATTTATTGTGTAGTTGTTGGAGTGTAGGAGACCATCATACACCAGACTTGTGATCCCAGTATTCCTAGTAGGATTTCTGCTGCTTACTTTGCTTCTATATTTATGTATTATTGTATTTTTAATGTAATCAAAAGAAATTCTCTATATAACTCAAAAAGATAAAAAAAAAAATATCTACATGCCTGCTAATAATTGGATAGACAATTACTTTAATATCAATTTGTCACTTTTTCTTTTTAGTGACCATCCAAACGTTTGATTAAATATTTAAATAAAAAATTTTGAAAATAAGATATGTTTAGACATCACGTATACTCTTAGTTTGTTTAGATAGTTGAAGAAAATCGTTATACAAATTTTGTAATTCTTTTATTAATTTAACAAAATTTTTCTCAAAAAACTCTGTTTTCAACTCTTCCTCACCAGAAGCATCACGTATCCCCCGACCCCGCTGTGCATGCACACCCCCGTGTGCGCATGTGTTCGCTCGCTGTCCGACCACTGGTCATTTACTCATATGCCTCCCTCTGCTGGCAAATCCTTCGCTCAATCCATGCTTGTGCGCTTGCTCGCCCTCTGCTTGTCGCGCCCCTCGCTTCTGCCGAAACCCCAAACCTCCTATCCTCCCTTTGCGTGCTTACTAGCTAGGCCGTATAACTAGACACTAGACCAGCCCTGCGCAAAGGGTTGATAAAAAATTTAGAAAAATTTATTGGACTGAAAAAGAAAAAAGAAAATATGAAGGAAGGACTGAGAATTAATTTTTCCTAAATACTTTGGAGTGTTATCTATGAGTGCTTTACTTTTTTTTATTTATGTATTATTTTGTATTCCTATATAGTCAAAAGTAGTCATCTAGATGTCTGATGGAGATGAATTATCCAAAATGTCTGTTGATAATAAGAAAATTAGAAAATCATTTGCTTCACACAAATGCCTGCAATTTTAACTAAAGATTTCTATAAAAATCGTTTTTGGGTAACAGAGAGATAGCAACTTCACCACCTCACACACACATTAGCATTATTAATCACCCTAATACAATAATTTCTTATCACCTTCGGTCGCTCACGTCATTCGCAATATGATCCGCTAGCTGATTACCAATTTTATTTTATTTTATTTTATTTTTTTGGTAAATATGAGATATGTGAAACACGGGTAGGATTACAAGACGACTCCAAATATATGCAACCAGGGAGTCTCAACCCCGAGAATTGCCACCTCACGTCACCCAGACAAGCACCACAAACTGCATCATCCTCCATCCACACAAACATCTCCTTCCAGTAACTTAGAAAGCACATAATCGCGCTTCTAAGAGTCACCAACTCCACCCGTGGAACCAACACATCCCCACCGGCATTGCGCAAATGCATACACGCAATCTACCGAGGCATTTCTACGTCGAATATGTCCATGCATTACATAAAACCTCTAACAACAGTGTGTCAGAATCATTTTGGAAGGCTATTGCCCATGCTGATTGTTCGTTTGGACCACCTCACTTAATATTTGAAAATTTTCCTATTTAAAACGACAAAAAGACCGAACTTGTATGGCTATTCGTGCCATTAACATCTGGATTCGGTAAATCACAAGCTTAAATGATGGTTATCAAAAGATTATCCAAAAATATCCACAGACATAAAGATGAGAATTAAATCACAATACGGAGTCAGAACAACAAAAAAAAGTCTTCTTTCCAATTCCAATTTTGTGGTTTAATTTCAACCGGTGAACTTGCTGATTAATGAGATACATAAAGAAAGGTTAGGACCCATGGCTTTAGGCCATGCCACAGTAAGCTTCTAGATTATATAGATTTAATAAAGTTTTCAGAGCCCAAATAACTTACTGGGCTCGACCAACATATAAATAACTCTGGACTCTGGGTTCAATTGTTTGTCACTCGCGACCACATTGCTCGTGTATAATGGTAAGCAAACATACAAAATATTTGTTACATAATTACACCGAATATGTATAATGATAACAGACAGAGCTATATCGCATAATATGAAAAATGCAAAACAAGCATGAAATTGTAACGCCCAACCATCATCAAGCTTCCTGTCCAAGAATTGGGTCACTTTAACATAAATAGATTATCCTTCTTTTCCACAGCATCACATCCTAGCAATCTTTTGAATGATTTATAATGACATAAAAATGGGCATACTAAACCAAAATTCTCAAGCTCTATGAAAGACCAACACAAGTTTTTTTTTTTTTTTTGGTTTAAAATTTCTAGCATAAAAAGGGTTTCAAAGAATCCAGAATTTTATTGAGAAACACCTAATGCCATACACCCAGAAAGCATACAATCACTAATATCTAGCGAACTACAATACCTCTCCTGCCGCCCCAATGGAAGTAGGGGACACTAGATCTAGATACTGCTCATAAAAGAAGCAATTACAGCTACAAGTCATACTGAAAATACACAAGTTTGGATAAAAAGAGACTAAACACAAGATCAGTGAGGAACCTCGGTATGTGCCACAGGAAAGCATGCCAGATATGAGAACAAGCAATCTTAGCATCATATTCATACAAAGTGTCCATGTCACAGAGGTCTAAACCTGTGTTTGAGGTCTACATACAAAAAGCATGCACCAATCTGAATGATAAACGGGATTTCAATTCCAAATTTCATGGAATTTTCTGGTATTAACTTTTGCCAACAAGGAAACAAGGAGAATGCCCTGCTATTAATGTTGAACTACCTTAACACCAAACCAACATAACCACTCATAACCAATCATACTTCATTAGCATTTCTACATGGCTGTTTTTGAATAGCCATAAACTTCAGGACAACATAAACAATTAGAGAATGCAGAAAATAATTATTGACAATGAATCTCAAGGAAGGCTAAATTACTGAGCATATTCAAATGATGGGCAAGTGTAACCTAATAGGAAACATGCTTCTTGTATCGAAAATCAGATATCAGCAGTATTTTTTACAATTTAGCATTACTCTTGTCAGTTATCTAAGATGAAGTCTTATGAACTGATGTTTGTTATAATGTGGTTGAGTTCTCCACAAGTCAAATCCTATTTTTTAAGTCAACACATGCAGATTAAAAAGTTTTCGAGGGAAAACAAGGAGAAAGAGATGCTATGACAGAAAAAAAAGAGTACAATAAACAACAAATATTAACTATCTTAGGAATGTAGGTATGTTTAAAGTGGTTACCCACCCATCATCCGCTATCCAGTTCCTGTCTATTTCAAACAGAAAAGTTAAACATGATTTGTACTTTATCATATTCATTTTACTAGCAGCAAAATAAAAACTTCCATCTGCTTGCCAGTTATTATGGAAAGACCACATCCAATCCTCTATCTAATCCTTGATTATGACTTACTTCATTGTCAACTTCCAGATATAACTCTCGCAAAGAAGCAAGATAATGGGTTAAATATGGCAAAATCAGAGTCCATAGCAAGACATCACATAATTTTTCTCCTAGAAACTCCATTTTATGCATATCTTTTTTGTATTCACTCCTTCAGACCAGCCCCCCACTTCTCAAGTATCTGACCAGGAGTTAAAACATTGCCTTTGTTACCCCATGATGTAACTATTATCATCTATTAACATATATGTTAGCTGCAACTTGATGATGGCTTTAAAAAATTCCTATTGCAACATGCTATAATTGGAAATGTTCCCTATCTTGCATAAGCGGCCAAATGACATGATAGTTGAAGCAGAAGTTGAACTCGTCTTCAATTTGCATCATAAAACCTATTCATCTAAGGAGAAATAGAGTTCGCTTAGAGCTCAAAGATCACTTCTCCAAGCCCAGAGAGCAAGAATATGCCACTCAACAACTGTTCTAGGGCAACCCTTCTATTTGATAAATGCTTAATGTCTTGGTCAAATTTTGTCATAGTGACAACTGTTTGTACATCCAGACAAGCTACAGACCCTGTTCCACAATGCAGGCCACGACAATACATAAAGATCACATTCTAGGAAAATCATACAGCAAATCAAACAACGAAAAACACAGAGAATGTAAAACCCCAGAAGAAAGTCAATCCTTCTGAGTTCAGTTTATCCCACTCCAAACATATTTATAATGATAACACTGGTTGAGCATTCAACCTTCGACGAAAGCTGAGAAAGCATAGATGGCCTAGTTAATAGTCCTTGGTCTAACACAACTTTGAGTATCACAAGATCTGAGAATGATAACCCTGAACATAACTTAGAAAACAAGGAGTATTCCAAGATGAAATCAACGGAATTATATGACACCAAAAAGATTAGCTACAAGCCAAAGCAACAAGGTTGATTTGAACAATCAATCTCAAATATAACAGAGGAAAAAATGGTCATTGATGGAGAATTGATTGCCAAATCGGCAGGCATTAGAAGAACTCATTAACATGCAACTACAAAAGTCAGTTGGAGTTCAAACAACAGCTTTTTGGAGAATCCCAGTTATCCAAGAAAGGTAAAGAAAAAATTTGTACCTCTTTCTGGCACAAAGGAAGTATACACCATTCTATGAGAACACCAAGTGAAGTCCCCAGAAAGCATTGAAGAACAAGGAACCTGTTAAGCTCCAACCAGCCGAGCAAATTTATTCAGCTGCTTCCACTCGGACAAAACAAAATGCAGATTCCCCCCGCATCCTAAACTTGCAGAACGGTTCAAGAACATCTCATTCTCAAGTATCCAAGAAATCAAAGAATATGTGATGGATCTTGACAGTCAGCCAGCGTTATCCGACGTAGCATCCTCGACGCCACCATGATTGCTAAACACATCAGTCTCTCCTTCGTGGATGACGACATCTTCACTTCTCTTCCCATGAACAATGTTCCACAAGAAATCAGTCAATACTCCCTCGTACGCAGGCATCTTTGCATACCCAGGGAAGTAATTGATATCAATGACAAGATAGCGATTCCCAACCTTGACGTCCCGGATCACATCGAAGTTGAAGAGATGCAATCCCATGGCCTTCCTAAGACCCCTGGCGATCTCCCTGATGAAGTTCATAGGCGGCATCTCGGCATCATCCAAATCTGGCATCTCGTCGGCCTGGTCCTGCGATCCGACGTTGGAAACCTGCGAGAACGACAGCGAACCCTCGTGGTGCTCCAAGTTCTCCTCCGACACATCCGGCAACGACCGCCTCCTGACGCACTTCACGTAGTCTCCGACGACGTAAACCTTGAAGATGACGCCGCCGTGGTTGACGAATTCTTGAAGCACGATCAGGGGCTTGAGCTTCAGAAGCCCGTCGCGGTTGTAGACCAGAGACATTTTGTGAGACTTCTCGCTGCCGTCGGCGACAAGCGGCTTGGCGATCAACGGAAACCTTAGGGTTTCCATGAGAGCGGGGTCGGAGAGGGAATCGGGGTCGTAGATCACGACCTGGTTGGGGATCCCGAAGGTCTCGTTCTCCTGGGGGACCGAGAGGGAGGAGACAACGTCGAGCATGGAGATGCGGTTGTGGAGGCGCTCGATGGCCTCGGGTTCGTCGATGACGGGGACGCCGGGGTACCTGGCGGCGAAATCGTGGAGCTGGGACTTCCATTCCGCTGAGCAGAGCTTGTGGATGATGAGGTCGAAGGGGCCCTGCGAGGCGAGCGGGAGATGGGGGTCGATGGCAACAAGGTCGATGCCGCGGGAAGCTGCCAAGGACACAAGAGAGGGCTGGATGAAGCTTTGCTGCTTCTTGGGGGCCAGAGCGTAGCCGACGCCGTAGCGGCGGGGAGCGGGGGAGGACTCCGGGGAAGCCATTGGGGGCAGGCCGATGTAGGGAAGTGGCGTCAATCGGAGGATCGGCGACCGCCGGCGAGCATTGGGGGCGAAGATTAGGGTTTAGAGTAGGAGGAAAGAGGAGAATCTCGGCTTGCGCGAGAGCGGATAAATGAACAATGCGGCCAGAGAAACGAGGAAAGGCAGAGGGAGCGAGGTTATATAGAAGGAAAGGTGGTGGCGTCACCGCCTCACCGGCGGGTGAGCTTAGTGGAGTGGAAACATAAGGGTAAAGTAGACATTGAACTTTTATCCTATATTTTGCATATTTATTTTCATGTATATTTATTCTCATATCATTTTTCACTATGCTAAACTTATACAAATATCAAGACATAGTACTTGTATATTCAAATAATTTTTTTAAACTATAATCATATTTTTAGCTTTTTTTAAAATCTATATGCAATTAAAATTAATTTGATAAGCAGGAAAATGACTGACAAACTACTAATTTGAGTTTTAAGATATGACAAACACACGAAAAATTATTTTTTTGTCACACATTATATCACCAACAAGTTGGAAGTCTTTATTATCCCACAATTATTAGAATAAATATCAATCATATTTTTTTTATTGCCAATAAAGTTATGGTACCTACACATTCTGTTCAATTTATTGTAATCCTATATATCTTGTTGTATATAAAGGCACTCTTTATCGTATGTTTCTCTTTTTTGTGCCTCTAAACTTAATTATTGTATTTAGTTGGATGCAGATTTGGCTATTGATGTCACAAATCACCACTCAATTAGAGAATTTTGTATTTTTTTATAATTTTCTTGTCTTATAGTTTGTAGATTTTGTCAGTTGGTTGTGATTAGTTTTGATTTTAAATTATGTAATGAATCAATTCTTGAGATCAGTTTGACTTGACTCTTTTTTGTACTTGTATATATTTTGAGGGTTTGTATGCTAGGTCTACAAAATGTGAGAGATCATCGGGAATGTTGTGGGAGGCTTCTCACTAGACATGGGATATGCCCATCCTACCGGCCTTTTTCTTTGAATTTACCTGCAAATAAAAGTAAAGAGGAAAAAAAATCATGAGTTTCTTAAGTGTAGTATTCAACTTAAAAGAAAAGATGTAACTATAAAAAAGAAAATGAGCTTAAAATTTATCCACCATTTCAACAAGGGAGGATCTGAAGGTCCCTTCCTATCCTTTTTGGTAATCAATGATTGAATTTAAAATGTAATATAAAGAAAGAAACTAAAGTTTTAATTTAAATGCATTAAATAGAATAAAAAGAAGTGAGAAAGATAAAGAAGAAAGTGAAGAAATGTAGCCTATATCGCCGAGAGAGGATCATGGTCGTTTGCTAATTTTTCAGCCAAAATTTCAGTTAAAACTTTGACACTGATAAGGAATTTGACTTTGGATCTCAACAGAATCTTGTAATCACCATGAAACTCCTTCTCTATCAAAGTGTCGAGAATTTCTCCCACAAAATAATATTTTTTAGTCTCATTTTTGGGTCATATTTATAAGCTAATAAAAGAGTTATTTAGGAGAGATTTTGGCTATCAATTTCAGATAATTTTTTGGTTAATTATAGTATAGAGATTGGATTTGGAGATTATATCATGTTATTGATCTGAACTTAAAAAAAAAAAATCTAAAATCAAAGGTTGGAAGGAGTTTTGGGTGATAGCTAGTTAGCACCACCACCAAAAAAGGAGACGTCAGGTAGCTGGTGCCTCAAATTACGGCATTAGGATTGTGACACCCCTATCAGGAAGGGGGCGCCAACATCTTAGCACCCCAAATTTTGGGCTCCAGTATCCTAACACCCCAAATTTTGGATGCTATTATCCTAACACCTCAAAATTTGGGTGTTAGAATTTTGGTGCTCAGAATTTAGAAATTCAAAAATTTAAATTTCAAACTTCCAATTGACTTTTAGCCTATTTTTAATTTATTTTCATCCCATTTTCTCATGAATTTATGGCCCACATTCCTATGCATATTTTACAAAAAGATTTAATTTTTTAAACACACTGTAATTTTACAAATAACCCTTAAAAATTAAATTTTTACATATAAGTCTATTTTAACGTGATTTTACAGTGGATCACTTCAAAATACCAGACTCAAAAATTTTACAGCAGAAAATATAGATTTTTACAAATAAACTCTCGAATATTGTAATTTTATAAATAAATTCTTGATATTTGAAAAATCATGATTAAGTTTGATTTTAAAGATTAAAGCATAACTTTTCTTGAAAATACAAATTTAAGACTTTTAAATTACGAGAAGCTAATTGGGACATGGTACTTTTGTAAATAAAAGTTTTAAAAATCGTGACATTGCATAATTGTTTGAACTGTAGGGTTTGATTGATTAGGTCGATATAAGACTACATGTTTAGATTTTAAAGAACTAAAAAGGTAAATATCTATAATAGTATTTGATAATAAACGTGCCATATAAATTGCTCATAATTATATTTTTTTTCATAAGTGCAGAGAACATATAGGAATTGGCCATTATTATGTTAGATCATTTTAAATAAAGGATTTTTTTTATCTCATTGACACGTTAGACCATTGATGTTTTTAACAACATAGTCAAGGACACTATTTCAATACTTGACATTCATAACTACATATGATTATGGACAAAGTGCCTTGAGTTTCAAGAGTGTTAGTTGTTATATTTTAACTTGTACAAATGATACCATAGTTTTGTCAATAGAGAAAATTATTTTGTCTAACTTATATCAATGATAGCATATTTCTCTACATTTAGTGATGATTTACAACGATCGATGTACTATCATGATAAGGCATAGGCATGACCAATTCTTGTAGGGTATGAGACAATAAGGATGATACAGTTAGGTATATCTTTTGGAAGTACTACCATCTTGCCAAGAGGGTGTGGGCATTGCTTGTGAATTGTTGCAAGTTTCACAGTATGTAAACTAAGCTTAAAGACTGGATTTTCTAAAATATGGAGGTGATGGAATTGAGATAGGTAGGAGCTTTGTTAAGGTAATAATGGCCTATGGCTATTGGGCCATGGAAGAATAGAAATTTGTGTGCATTTTAGGATACTTGTTTGACTAAATGGCAGGTAGTGCATGAGGCATGGCTACAAGCAATAAAATTATTCAATGTGAAGGGTGGTGCGATGGGCGTATTTGCAAATATATTGTGATAGATTGCATGGGGCTTGACTACAAAAGAGACTTGTTGTAGGAGTTTCCTGAATCAAGATGGTTAAAGATAAATTTCGATGGTTCACTATATCAAGATGATAATCATAGTGGTGTTGGGTTTGTGATTCGAGATGAGTCAGAGAAAAACTTGATGCTTGGTGGTAGAGAAGCGATGGAGGCTTCAGTGCCGAAAGTGAAAATAATGGACTGAGAATGACCAATGAGCTAGGGCTCAACATGTTAATTTGAGTGAAGGGCTACTTCAAACCAGTGATTGATCAAGTGATGGCAAATGTAGTTTATATTTAAGAACCCCCTCTTGGAGGATATCTCTCTCATATGTGTGTCTCTTTGGATAATACTAAATTGCTTCTATTTATATGGAGGGAAATCAACTGGTTGACATGGTGGCTTGCAAAGTAAAGAGCTTTAGAGAGTTATTTGTGTGGATTACAAATGTCCCAAGAAAATTTGTTAAACAAGCTAAGGTTAATGTGTCTACAAGAGCCTTTAAGTAGGTGATAGTGTAGCCTTGGAGTGAGGCCTTAAACTACCGAATATAATAATATTTTTTATGTAAAATTAAAAAATAGTTGTTGAAATCTTATATGAGAGATATATTTTATATATTTATTTTTATTCATAAATATATTTTATTTCATGTATTAGACTAAATATGTAAAAATAGGGGTATAATTCTTGTACATTCGATCACTTTCAAAAGAATATCAAAATAATAAAAATACAAGTCTTCCTTGTGCACTACAAAATCCTAATTGCCCTAACATGGGAATTAACCTACACACCTAAAAAATCTTCATCGTTAGAGATTCAAAATGAACAGATTGAACCATTAGACTCATATCAATACATTGCGTATGAATCTAGTGGTTGTGCATGCTAAAAAAAATAAGCCAAAGCTTGATGTCTTGGGTTTTTCCTATTTGTTAATGGCACAAGATACTAGAGGCATTTAAGTAAAAGAAGTCACTATAAGACATCAAACTTGGTTTAGTTTAATACTTTGGGGTGCCCTTGCACCAAACTTTCACACCTCACTTCTACTTTAAACCATCTTTAGAAATTTAAGAATACAATTTCCATATACTAAGGATTTTGGCCTACTTCACAAATAAGCCCTCTTCCTTTCACCATGTAAATAGCCCCAAATTCCTTTTGAGCAAGGGATATAAGCTTTTTAAAGAAACTATAAGGTAATCATAAACATCACAATAAATAAAAAACCTAGTGTTTTCTTTACCTTTTTTCTTTTCCCTCACTATACTAAATTAAACATTAGAGTATTCTCCATAAAAAATATTATTGGCCAAATCACATTGTTCATGTTGCATTTATGTGCTTTCAAGCGGGCATAGCTTGAGTTGACCTAAGTGGCTTGAACCAAAATTGGACTATGGAGCATTTTTCATTAGCAGACCCATTACATAAAATCATGATTTTTTTATTCAACATAAAAATGATAAATTTAAGTACATAATAGATATATATAACCATGGTTTTAAACCTCGACTGAAATTGGTCTAAGCGATGGTGCTATTTAGGTTTAGGTATAGTATTCAATTTTTTTATATCAACTTTATATTAAAGCATGTGTTTAGCCCAATTAGTTAAGACATTAATTTTTTCTCAAGAAGACAAGGGTTCGAGCTTGATTGGTTACAAGCTTTTTTTCATATTTAAAGTATTTTTTAATTAAAATTTTTTTATTTAATGATTTTTAAAAATATATGTATATAAATTATTTTCACATTTTTTTCTATATTTTTAAATATTTTAAATTTAAAGTCAAATTTTAGTAAAAAAATTAAAAAATAATTTGGCCAAAATGGAAACAAAAATAGTTTCAACTGAAATGATCAAAAAGATTGAAACAATCAAAACAACTGAAACATATCTGTTTCTCTAGGTGTGAAAATTAATTCGAAACAGTGATTTAAAACTTTAATATAAACCATATCACACATATTAAACAAATAATCACCATGATCACATGGATACACTACATATTTTCATGAAGCTAACCAAGTTTCTAAATAACTTAGTAGGTTTGCTTATTTTGTTGGTGAGAAGCTTGCTTTATGGGGATGAAAAAGTAACACATGTCTTTGAAGTTACATATTTGGTCCAAATACATAATCATTTGTAATGTTTGTAAGGCAATTCTAACTCTATGTTTGTATTGTTGTATCAACTTTGAAGTCATTCAACATCGCATCTATCTGACATCCTCCAAAAAGAATAGGTGCAACGAAACTCATTCTATATCTATAAACATTGAAAGGATATTTTAGAATTCAAACATATTATCTCACAAAGAGATGCACACAATTCAAACCAATTTTTAGTGTATAATGCGCATATAAATTTGGGGAAAATTTTTGATAGTTCAATAATATTATTTAGGAAATGAAAGAAAAATCAAAATTAAATTTAGAAAAATAGTTGAATCTTTAAAAAAAAAAAAAAAAGAAAAGCCATGTGGGAAGAATATTCTAAAGTTTGAAAGGTAAAGAAAAGTTGAGCAATTGACTTATAAAGTAGAAGCAATGTGATCACTCTTATTTCAAAGCATTAAGCATCAATATATATTATATATATATATATATATATATATATATATAGATATATATATATAGTGTATTATGTATGTATGTATGTGTATGTATGTATATTTGAATCAAAATATTATTTTATTCTCAACAAGAAGATGCAATAATACCCAATCAAATGTAATGTTTTATAGAACTCAAAGGATAGTATCAATTTGATGCTTTGTCAAAATTTATTTAGAGCACTTCCCTAAAAATTAAACATATATAATACATCTAAATATTGTACTATCTTATCTCTTCATCTATTTGATGCCTTGTAGATGAGGTTGGATAAGTTGATAAACAAACCTTTTTTTCATTAAAAGGTTGATTAGAAAATTATAATTATAAATTAGTCTCAAGTGGTCGTACTTTCAATTTTATTAAAGCAAAAGGTAGGGATATTCTAATGGGCATCAAATATCCCAACTTAGATTTGTTGCCTATGTGCACTAACATAATGGACAGATCCAAACTAGTACATTGTTATCATGGAGAGAATAATTGCTTCATTTTTTTACTTTGAAATCTTATTCTTATGCTTGAAGACTTGGGGTGATTGTGTTGAGTTGCACTTCTTTTGAAATCTATTCAACATCCCTAAATTATATTTAAGGATTATACTAATACATTGAGGATAATGTATATTGGTTTATTTTATTTAAAGAATAATAAGGTCATCATACCTCGAACATATAATTTTTAATATGAGAGAGATATGTACAAATTTTAAGTGAATATTTATGTGTTATATCAGTTACCAATTTGAAACATATAGTGAAGCATGGAGAATAATTTATATCCCAATGTCTCTTTCCTCTAATATAATTGACAAAATATCATTTTAATTCCAATTTTGGTTATCAAGAATATTTTAAAACACATGACAAATATAAAAATATTATAATCTATTAGTTGTCTTCTTGATTGAATTGAGAATATCTATGTGAGATAGCATAATATTCTATAAGGACATCATCTGAATTAATAAAATTGTTGGTCATAATACTCTTCTATACAAGAAAAGAAATTAATTTTTTAACAAGTAGTGACATGGTAACCATTTCATTATTTTTAGGCTAATAAACATGTTAAAATAACAATTATACCATTTAACAATTTAGTGACAACAAAGTTATTAACAAATAAATAAGCTAATTTTATCTTTCTTTTATATTCAAAGCAATTTAATCTTACAACCAAAATAATCCTTATAAAAAGAATATTTTATAGATGGTTCATAAAAAATAAAACCTGAAAAATGAATAAAGATGGAGAAAGTAATGAAAAAAGAAAAAAAATATTGTCAATCATGATGTTTGAAAAGTCTTTTTTTAGAGTAATGTTTCTCCATGATTGTTATGGAGTTTCGAAAACTGCTCGGGATGAGAATATATTATATAAAGCAAGAAGACTCTAGGGCTCAATTTAATTGACCATGATTGTTATTTGGAAAAGTAAAAGAATTTCCTAAAATTAAATTCCAATGTAATTACTTAAAATAGGAAAAATAGTGGTAGAATACTGAGATTCTAATTTCTAATTTTTTGGAGGTATTGTGATTACTTTCCTTATAAGTTTATAACTAGAAAATAAAGACAATTTTAACTTTTTTATATTTTAAAACTTTTGCCAATAAATCCCCTTAAAAACTAAATTAGTATCTATATTTTTTGATTTTCTAATTAAATTTTTATTTTAAAATTATATATTGTTTTTTATTTAATCAACTCATGTCACATTGCTGTTAGAAAATTATAAATTCATAGACCTATTATTATATTTTTTTTAAACAAAATTTTCATTAGTTTTTGATTTTTATATATTATTTTTTCTAATTCAAATTTGTTGATATGATAAATTAAAAGTTGATTTTTTTTACTATAAAAAATAATAGCTAATAAAATAAATATGCAATTTGCATGGAGAAAAAAATAACGAATATAAATTTTAGAAATAACTCAAAAAATATTGTAAAAGTTGTAATTTTGCTATTTATTTTATTGTATTCATTTTTTGTCCGTATTTTTATCGTACTTATTGAAAAAATTTCAAACTAATTCAATAATTCAATATTGGAGTATTTTGTTAAACTAATATTTTATTTTTTTGTTATATTAATGAATGCCATATGTTAGAAATAAAAGTTAAATCACTTGTCTAATAATTTTATTAAACATTTCCAAATAAGATTTTAAAATTTATATGGATTTAAATTTCATGGATCCACATTATTAGGAATTATATTTTTACAATTATTTTACTTCTTCATCAATCAAACAACATTAGAGTTATCCTTTAAGAGTAAAGATATTGAAAGAGAGAAAAGAGTACTTAGAAGAGGTTAAACATGAAGTTTCTGGATCTCATTTTATAGTTTCTAAAGTGTGTTTTAAAATAAAAATAATTTAAAATAAAGAGGAAAATCTCTTCATTTTAAATGTTCATTACATTACTTTTTTTTTTTTTTTCTCTTTGAGAAGTTATGTAACTCAATTGGAACAACATAAACCTCATACATTAACATTGAAGCTAAATGAAACTATCTTTTCTTATATATATATATGTATATATATATAGTATTTCAAAAAGAAGATATCCTCTATAGGGATCTTTTATATATGAAAAAAAATTTCCTACCTTTCTGGCAATACTAGACAAAAATGTCTTCTATTATTTATATTTAGTTACTTATTTCAATAATTATTTTTATTATTTGTCATTTTCTATATTATTTTGTAGGAATCTATTGGTCAAGAAGAACCAATCGTATAGTGAATTTTGGCATTGATCATGAAATTTCATAGCCATTTTATATAAAATTCTCTATTAATTGGTGAGGAATAGTTGTTGAGTCTCATGATTTTTCCTAATGTTTTCTTCTTTTTTTTTTTGATGATTATTTGTTGGTGTCTAAGTAGCAAATACTTGACTTTTTGCTTTAGTTATCCATATATGGCTCCGTAGATGGTAAGTGTTTCCTTCATTGTCAAAAAATTTTTTCACCTTTGATCTAATCTTCTGATCTAATCTTTTGCTCTAGAATTTTCGATCCTTGACCTTAGTAAGCAATTAGTGGGAAGGCAAAGCTTTGGCTCTGACTAGGGGGATTTTGAGGATTTGAGTCTCATATGGCATCAAGCTTAATGATGACTTAGGTTATATGTTAATTTCAAGCTTGCTTGCACAAACAATGGTGAAACTGATATTTTTATGTGATTATTTTTATTTAATTTATAGAATCCTTTGATAATTAAAGCTATTTATTTTTTTTCTTGAATTGAATTGTATTAGTAAAATGTAAACTTATCAAGAAAGCAACATTGAAATTTGATTGATATAGTTAATTGATTCTTTGTGGTGCCTATCACATGAAAATCAAGAAACCAAAAATCTTATAACCCCAAAGAATAATAATATTAAAGATAATATTAACACTTTCATATTTGAAAATTGTAATGGATTTGATATGCAAGCTTTGTTCTTGATAATTGCTTTGTTATGCAAGCTTATCAACATCATAATATATTTAATAATTCAATAATTTCTATTGAATATGTATCAAGAAATATATTTTTTCCTTGCGATGCAGTAGGTTAATTTGTGAAGTAATGCTTAGAGTGAATTGGATTTTGTAGGTTTGTTCATTGAAATGCATAAAAACATCTTTAAAGTGTTAAACTATCTAGACCTTATCTTTTATTAGTTTGAACATTATGTTGGGAAACTTTTGTACATTGAATTTATTTTCCATTTTAGTAAAGTCAGCAAAAAATATTTAACAATAAATTCTTATTATAAACACAAATTTGATATTTTCTCATGATTAGAGTTTCAGTATTTTTCCACTTGCAATGTGTAAATTTCAACACCATCAAATTTTTTTGTTTTTGTCTTATTCTATGAGGTACATAAAATTTGCTTCTATATTTTCTTCCATAGGTATGCAAGATCCTTCAGTGCATAGAATCTTATTAACAAGAATTGAATCTTACCTCATGCCTATCATGCCCATTAGTGATTAGAATGATAACAAATATAGGCATGTGTACAAGTTCCCAAAATCTCAAGGATTTAGTTCATCATATGATGAATGCTTATTGTTATACTGACAATGATGATGAAATACACAAGATATCATTGCTTTGATTCACTTTATCTCTTTGCATTAGCTTCTTATTGCCAAACTGTGACAATTAAATATTTGTGGTCTTTGTTCTTATAGTTGGTTAGTCATTGCAACCATCATAGAAATATTTGTGGGTTTGATTTTATAGGCTTTTTAATCCTAGTAAGTAGTGGAAGCCCATTAATGCTAGCTAAATTAGATGGATAACTTTTGAAAGATAGATATTAACATTTGTAATTAATTCATGTAGATGTTCTTTGTACCTTCCCTTCATCCCTCACATCCATTTGTGCTAGGGTATGCTCTTGCTCCTAAGTTTTGTGCTAGTTTTGGCTCTTGTTTCTAGGTTTTTGGTTTGCTTCTCTTGACCAAAAATAGTTTATTAGAACACTCTTGCTTATTCTACCTTTTCCTATTTTTTATTTTAGTGAAGAAATACTATGTGCTTTGACTCATTTGCTTACGAAATACCATCGATATGACCCTTAATTTGTGTTTAGGAGTTATGATCTAATTTTGGTTCATAAATTGTAGTTGGCCAAATATTTTATATTGTATTATTGCTTATTTTATATTGCAGGTTCATAGTTCAATGGATCATAAGCCAAGCACTTATACCATTTGGTGATCGTAAAACTGCTTGTTGAATGTCTAATAGAATGTTACTCGAGACTTTTACTTTTTCTAAAACCTATAATTGAGTGAATGTCATGGTCAAGTGAATGGCTTCTCAAATGAATTTCTACGAGTTGTTCGAGGAAAAGCATGAAATACTTGAGTCCTTGAGTGAGGCTCAACTTTTATAAAATGTAATAATTGAAGACCCAAAAAATATATATTTAGAAATCCAAGCTAATATATGTTTCGTAAAAATTAGGATTGTAAATTATGTAATGAGTTATATCAGATTTGATTTCAAAAACTATAATTATAAATGTATGTCTGTTAGTAGTATGATTTATGTTTTTTAATGTGTTGTTAAAATCAAATTTTATCTTATATAATTATATTATAATACAAATATAACATTTCAATTCACTTTCAAAAAAATGGTGCTCCGATAGCTTAATGCTATAGAAAAAAGTTTAGTAAATTTTTCAAAAAACTTAAATTTATACTACTTTATAATTATTTTCCAATAATTTTAGAAGTTCATGGATGGGATACAATAGGATTGACTTCTTTTGAATTTATTATGAAATTATATGATCTACCACCATATTTGAATGGAGTAAGTTCATCTAACTTAAGTGACCACAACCACATGTTCAAAAAAATTCAGCACAAAATAAATATGGGAAGTAGAGAATTTCAAAATTTTGATAATTTTTATACACAAACAAATGCCAAATTAACAAAAGTAAATATTTAAGTTCTTCCAATAAAATGCAATAAAAAATAAACTAAAAGATTTTGGTGGATCCTTCATATTTTTTAAATTTTTAAAGCTTTTTCCCTTAGTATTTGGACAAAAGGAAATTTTAATGCTTTTTCAAGCTCTCTGGTATCGTACATATTCCCTATAATTTTGAGTTTAGCCACTTCAAACAAACAAATAATTTTTAAGTTGATAAGAACAAAGAAAAATGCCCTAAATAAAATATTTTATTGGAGATTATATATTTGCCATCATTAAATTAAATTGCATATAATTGTAACCATAGTTGATTGTATGTTTTTTTGTGATATAAATAATAATTGTATTTTTTTTTTAGTATGAAAGTCTTATTAAAAGGTCTTCTTGGTGGTTTATATCTATTTTTAGTGTAATTTCAATTATAGGAACTATGAAAATCTTTGTTTTGACAATAGAGACAAAGCTTGAATCAAGATCGAACATTTGAGTTAAGCTAAATCAAATAGAGAAAGACTAAGTTGACTCAAATGGACTTAATTGATCAAATAAATAGACTAAAACCAAGTTAAACTAGACTCAAAGTCGAGGCTGAGTTAAGCTAAATCAAATTAGTTCAGATCTAATCCTAATTAGATTCAAACTGGGTAAGTTCAAAATCAAGTTAAATCAAGATTGAACAAAGCTCAAAGTCAAACTAGAATCAAGCCAAGCTGGGCTTGAACTAAAACCAAGTTAAAGTAAATTGACTTGAACTTGAGCCAAGTCCAGTAGACTTGAAGTCGATAAAGGTCTAATATAAGGTCAAACTCGACTCAAGGTAAATAAAATCAAACTCAGACCAGAACTATATTAGTCCCAATAGAACTAAATAGGCTCAAACCAAATCCCACTGGGTGTATTGAATCTTCGACAATACTCCAAGACTATGAACAATGGGTGATATTACCACCCTGACCAACCAAAACTAATTGGAATAGAAATAAATAAAGTTAAACTGAGTCTCATTAGGTGTGCCATAAAAGCTTTTAGTAATATTTCAAAACTATATCCAACTCCATATGTCATTGGTGATTCTATTAAACCCAAAGGGGTTAATTGCCAATACACTCAAAGTCATTGGTCATACTTCAAAGTTAGTCAACCTCAGAAGCCATTGATAGTGCATCTTCTAAGGTAAGTTAACCCAAAAGTATTGACAATGCTTCAAATCAAACAAAACTAAGGTAGTCTTAACTTGCTTAATTAGTCAGTCATAACACCTTGTTCAAAAAAAGTTAATCACAAAAATACTCAAACCTATTGGCCACATGTTAGAGCTACACCAACCAAAATGCGTTGACAACGCTTCAATTCAAACTGAACTAAGGTAGACTTGAACTTGCTTAGTCAGTTAGCTATAATGTCTTATTCAGATGAAGTCAACCAATAACATGCTCAAACTATTGATTATACTTTAAAGCTAGTCAACCCCAGAAGTAGTTAATAATGTGCCCTCAACCTAGTTAACCCCAGAAGTAGTTGGCAACACTCCCTTCAAACTAATTAACACCAAAAGTAGTTGGCGATGTGCCCCTTCAAGCTAGCAACCCTAGAATCCATTAACAATGCACCCTTTTAAGCTAGTCAACCCCAAAAATAATTGATTATATAATTCTCAAAGTTATACCCAACTTTATAAGTTGTTGGTAATGCTACCAAACTAAAAGGAGTTATTGACTACGTCTTGTTGGCTATGAAAATGCTTCGAATGAAATTATTGCCTATTCCTTATCGATTATGAAAATATTTTAAAATTTTAAAAAATTATCGTCAATACCTTGTGGGCTAACGGAAACACTCCAACCTAAGCGAAGTTATTATCGATGCTTATTGGCTAACAAAAACACTTCAAATCATGAAGTTATTGCCAATGCTCAAAACTTTTGGAAATAATTCAAATTTCTCCTATTCCCTATTATATCCCATCTGATGATGCCATCAACATCTGTCAAATACCGAGTTGATTTGGGTCAGATGCCACATAGTATAGTGAAGTGGGAGCGGGGCAACAACACACATCAAAACTTATTCTCCACTCTTTCTCTTTTCCTTTATTCATTTTTTTATGTTTTCTATAATTCTATAATGAAATTCATTGTAAAGTGAGAACATACCCTTACTTAAGCCGTGTATCATTTCTTAAAATTAATTAATTTTTTTTTATTTTTGTGTCTCTATTTTATTAGCTAGATTTCTCACTTTAGGAGATTTTCGACAATCATCAAGATAATTTGTAATAGGATTTTATGCTTATTGAAAGTCATATTCTCACAATATTTGGTAGCACACTTTAAATTAAAATAAATTTTGATTTGTGATTTGAGATCACTCCTAGGGTCTTCATAATCCCGGTGGTCAATTTTGATCCTACAAATTCTGGTATGCCCAATGGGACTTGACTTCTCCTTCAAGTATAAAAACCCATTTAATATGATAGAGACACTGATAAAGTAGATTGAAGATTGATAAATTGTGTTCTCTTTTGTAGAAGAAAGAATCAAATGCCTATAACGAAGAACATTTCCTCCCCAAAATACACCATCATCTTAGGGGCAAGATCAACTATGTACTTTTCTCAGTCAATGGTTGCTACAAAAGCAAATGAAGTTCAAATCAAGTTCAAGACCATCTCTGAGGTCGTCCAGTTCAAGAAGACACTTACTACTACACCAACTGAAGTTGTTGACATACAAAATTAGCATGTTTCTCACCTTTCATCCAGAGGCCTAATGCCATCATTCCTAATAAGAAGGGTTGTTCAAATGAGGAGCTAAAAGTCATACTTTAACCAAAAAGGATATTAGTTTTTCAGAGGCTACGATTAAAACAAAGCTCAGTTTTTTGTTGCCTTCACCCAACTCCTCATAGAGGGCAATTAAAAGCAAATTCGGACACAAACATCGATGAAGAAGATCTCATCTTGGCTGTTACAAGTGAAGAAAAAGCTGCTAAAATTTTTAGCCGACTTCAAAAACTAACCCCTCAATGAAGTCAGTTATTACCATTCCTATCTCTAATTTCTTCGCTCCATTAGGCAATTTAGAGAAGGATAGGAGCAAATCACAATGACACAATCTTGCCTTAAAATTGTGGCAAAAGGGTACATTATCAAATAAAACCACAAGAGTCATCGTAAAGTTACAATCTAGCACGATGGCTCACCAAAGGAGATCACCCACACTATTAAAGTTATTTTTATCATAACTCTGGGAGGGACCACAAGCTCGCACTTTAGCCAATCAAATACTAAAAGAAACCTACCCGAGTGAGGTTTACTGATGAAAAAATCCAAGAGGAGAGGGCTCTTGTAAACCAATCCTTTCTATCATGCCAAAGAGAAAGTATGGTGACCATCTCCATGAGTAGACTCTTGAATGGGATAACTTGACTGATGGGTGAAGTTAGCCTCAACCTAGAGCCTAGATGTGATTCTCAAGACATAGACCATTATGTTCAGATAGAAACCTTGGTCATAATTGAAAGCTCCAATCAAGAAATCACTATATAAGCATTATAAGAACAGTTGAGATAATAAAGCAAAGAGAAAGATGAAGCTTAAAAGAAAGTTATGAAGTTGATAAAAATAATATTATAGATGAGTCAAAAGCTCAATAAGGTAGAATGATCTCAGTAGCTATCTCAAGTAGCAGAGGTGATACAAGGTATATCTCTTGTAGATAAGATCCGCAAAAATGTAGGCTCTTCACAAGTACCCTCTTCAATAAGGGATACCCAATCCTTGATTTTAGGGATCCCTAACAACATAGAACTCTTAGCATACATATAACAGGAGGTATAATGAATGGAAGCTATATAGTTGAGACAAGAAAGTGAGACCGATAGGGTAAATGATACTGAGAAATCATATGCTAGCCATCACGTCCGAGTGCTATATCTCAGAGTCTATACAGTACCTAATTTCAAGCAGTTTAATGGCGTGAACAATTTTGAATAGCACATAGCTTACCTTGTGACTCTGTGTGGAGATTCAAGTAATAATCTTTCATTGTTACTTCACCAATTTTCAGCAAGTTTGACAGGAGTAGTACTTGAGTGGTATGCTAGTTTGCAACCAAAATCCATACAAACTTGGGCATAAATGAAAGAAGTTTTTTGAATTAGGTTCGGAGGAGTCAATAATGAAGTGAACATTTTAGACCTTATCTCAACATCGAAATCCAACAATGGTTCAATTCTAGATTATATCACATAGTGAAGAAATCTTAGCATTAAGTGTGAACAACCCATGAGCCAATTTGAGATAGTGAATCTAGTACTTGGCAACATAAGGGGAGAATGGATGTCACCTTATCCGAGCATCTGTTCCATCCATACCTTTCAAGACATCATCATGCAAGTCAAGAAACTAAAAAGAATTGGTCCACCAACCTTATCTAGTCCACAAAGCTTCAAACTAGAAAAAAAATAAGATATAGCATGGGCCTTCAAAAAATGTGAGGGCTGCATTGACAACAATTGAGCAAAAAAAACCTTTGAACTCCACTATGAACAAGGGTAATCTTCAAAAGTTATCAACTCTTGGAGGAGATAGAGAAGTGGAATGATCCAATATTTTTTGACAAAGGCTTAGAAAGAAATATTCTTTCAAAAGAGAAAGAGTAGGCAAAATCTTCTAGGACGCTCTAAAGTTAGGCCTCCAATTGCTTGAATCCAAGAGGCTAGATGAGACCAACAAAATAGATTATCCAAACTATTATCCTTACCATAGAGTTTTGGGACATATCATTAAAGACTGCTATATGTTCAATAATTGGGTTGAGAAGAAATACCAAGAAGGCAAGATAACCCTCTTGAAGGCAGTGCTACTCAAAACACCCACCAAACACATCAATTATATTATTATATTTGAGCACCATGAAGCACTTGCAAAAATCCTCTTTGGAGAAGAAGTACAATGTACCTCCGAATAAGTACACTAATAGAATATTTACATTTCAAAATGGCTAAAGAAATTGATGAAGAAAATGACTAAAAATTCTGAAGAGCATGGGATGGTAATGAAGAAAGCCTCATTAGAGCAAACTGCCTTATCTTCTTAAAGCATTAAGAAGAGAAAGAACAAAAGCAAGAACAAGAAGCTGGTTTAGTCTGATGAAAATGATGTCAAGAAATCAATCATCCAAGAATATATCGATGCTCTGGATGAATATGATTAGGGAGAAAGGAGCTGAGTAACTCTTGAAGAGTTTTTCCTTAACAAACTCAAAGCTTTACTAGAGGACCCTGATGCTGGAAAAGAAGAAAGTAAACTTCTAGTGGCAACATGCTCTGTCATATTTACCATTATAGGTTTACAACCAAGCCAATCCCCACCCCGTCACTTCAATGATGAGAAAATTTAAGACTCAAGGCAAGAAGAAGCAAATAGGTTTATTGGGAATGTTATTGATGAAATGAGAGATCCCACAAGTCACCTTGAGAGTTACTCCCCATATGACTATCTTAGAGAGTGGTTCGTCTATGAGTACGACTATGACATACTCAAACTATAGTTAGATACTATGAAAGAACTAATCATAACTAATATAAGATTTGTCAGGGGGCAAATGCAAATGCTGAATGAGTATATGAAGGCTATAGTTGCCCACATGGAAAGTGTGACAAATACGACTATCATGCTTTGTGAGGAAGTCAAGAGAATAGAGAAGGTGTTATCAAAAAAGACAAAGCCACACAAAAAACCTCATAGGGGTAGTGAGAAATTACTTATCAACCCTCCTCGAGACTAGAATGACCATTTATGGCACTTACTCTAGAGATGGGTCAAGAAAGTTATATAAGTCTATGACCTTTTATCGCATGGTGACTCATACGTCCAAGGTGAATATTGATAGGCTGCTATTCTAGCCTTTATTAGGCAATTTAGCAACAAATACTTAACCTATTAGGTTTGGTGAAGTCCCAGTCCTAGAACTTGTGGAAGAATGCATTTTGCCAACTTTAGAAGAATTATGTGTACAATGTACAAATGATGAATATGACTCTATGTCTAATTCAGAGCAACTTTATAACCACTTTAGAAAGCCCTACACCAATGAGTGCTAAAGAAAGAAGCAGACATTTTGGGATAGGATCAAGCAAGCTAATTCTAACGCTTATTCTGCCCCTATGTCAAGTTAATCTAAATATCCACAGTCAATCTAATTTGAATATCCATGGAAGAAACATCCTAAATACACAATTTTGAAGAAGGTTATGCTATTAAACAAGATAGAAAAGTTCATCCAAAGAGTCTCTAAAGACCAGAAGCTCCATGTGCCTAATTCTAATGTTAAATGAGATGTTATCAATTAGTCACATTCTCCAAGGACATTTAGGAAATTACTGACTTGGGGGTAAGGGTTTACTACCTCTTATTGCATGATTAGCCTCGACAGTGATTCTAAAGACGAACCTTATTGGTCTCATGATGTCATATTTTTAAATAAGGAGAGCAAACTAGATACAACTCCAAGGTGGGAAAGTGCTACCTCCAAGATAAGTTCCAATGCCCAAGGACAAAAATATCCCTATGGACAAGGAAAAGGAAATTCAAATAAGTGAGGGCATCAAGCCCTCACAAGCTAAACTTACACTCAAAAGGTGGAATACAACATAACAGCCCACCTCAAGAAGATCCCTGCTATGCTGAATGTGTTTGATGCCTTGATGATATCACAAGAACTCAAGAATACACTAGTGCATATCTTGCATAATTTGACTAACTACCAAGTATACTTTGTTGAAGAGAAAATGAAGGAGTCTTTGTGTGCACGCCAAACTCCTACCATTACCTTAACAAATGATGACCTACTACCTAGAACAATATACCACAATAAATTGTTGTATGTCATAGGGAATAATAATGGGATCAAAATCAATTGCATCTTGATTGACCCAGGTCTCTCAGTCAATTTGATGACTTTTTAAACTCTAAGATCTCTAACTTTGGATGTATATTATCTATCATCCAAGATTATAACTATACAAGGATTTAATTAGAATAGCCAAAGAGCTCTGGGAGATATACCTATTCCTCTCAAAGTAAGTGCATTGATGACAGATGTCAAATTTTATATGATCGATACTGATGCGTCATCCAAGATACTACTTGGGAGATCCGGGCTATATGAAAATAAAGTAGTGCTATTAACCCTACATCAATATTTCAAATACTTCGACAATGGTGAAAAATATGAAATTGATAGAGATGTATACCCTTTTGATATTCATGAGGTATATTATGATGATATAAAATACTATCATAGATCTAAAGCTAATAGGGGGTCTACTTCCATCAGCTAAGTAAAACAAAAGATTACTAGCTTGATCTTTACTCCTCCTCACCTAGGAAGTGATTCTAACTCAACCTCTTAGATAAATAAGTCTTGCAAGTTTGTCTAGGTGGTTATACTTTTGATGAAAATGATAATAGAGGTCAAACAGAAAAAACTATCCTTGTTACTAAAGTTTCAAAGGGCTTATTTAAGCCATTAGATGAGCTAAGCATAAATGTCATGGAAGAGTCAATGACTTTCTACATTCCTTCATGTGCAAAGGAGAAAAGAAAATATTATTTTACAAGGTAATTCCTTGTATCCCAAGCATACATAAAATCTTGGGAACTGAAGATATAGCAGCTGATGGTGATCATCAATTGATAGTTATGCCTAAATACTTCTCAGACCAGCTTTGTCAGATAATCAATAAATCTAGCTATGGATGTTCATAAACAAAGGGAGAGAGTTATTTCTTCAAGAATTTATGGGATCCATCCCAAAGATGTGCTTATATTCCTAAAAGAGAAAACAAGAATACTAAAGGACTAGGCTATATTACTCCAAATTCTCATACCTGTCTTATGGTTACCATTGAACCTCTCTCAAATATTCAGGATAAACAAATGGTATCAATACCCTCTGTTATATGCATCGATGTGGCTGCAACTTTTCAGATATCACAAGAAAGTGACATCCTCGATGGGATTTAATTAGAACTAAAAGAAAAGGAGTATTATGTAGTTGAACTACCTTCAGACAAACCTTCGCCAAATCTCACTCGATATAATAAATCAAGTGGTGAAGAAATAATCTTAAAACCAAAAGAAGATCCACCAAAACTTGAGGATAGAGAGAAAGCCACAGTCAATAAACTGATGGAGATGAACCTAGCCTTAGAAGAGGACCCCAAGCTAACTTTCATTAGCACTCAACTTTTAGAGGAAAGACAAACCCAACTTAAAATAGCACTCCAAGAGCACATTGGCTGCTTTGCATGGAGCTATAAGAAGATGCCTCGACTAGATTCTGAAGTTGCATTTCACAAATTAGCCATCAATCCCAAGCTTTTGCCTATTAAATAAGCACCTAAGAAGATAAAACTCGATCTAGTATAGAAGGTGATAGAAAAAAAATAAAGAAATTGATCAAAGCAGGCTTCATCAGAGAGGGAAAATACCCAGATTATATGGCAAGTATCATGCCAGTCATGAAAAAGAATAACCTAATATGCTTTTGTGTGGACTATAGGGACTTGAATAAAGCATATCTAAAAGATGATTTCTTATTGCTAATAATGGAAATCATGATTGACAACACAACTAACTTTGAAATATTCTCTTCATGGATGATTTTTCAGGATATAACCAAATCAAGATGCATCCTAATGATAAGAAATATATGGCCTTCAGGACACCAATTGGTATTTACTACTACAAGGTGATACCCTTCAAGCTCAAGAATATAAGTGCTACTTATCAAAGGGCCATGACTCAAATATTTGATGGCCTCATATACCAATTAGTGAAATATTATGTGGATGACTTAGTGGTCAAAACTAAGTCCAAAGATGTCCAAGACCTAAGAGTGGTATTCGATCGGTTTAGAAAATATAACATAAAGATAAATCCTATGAAGAGTGCTTTCAGGTTATCATCAAGAAAATTCCTTGGCTTTACTTTCAAACATTGAGGGATTGAAATTGGTCTATCTAAAATCAAAGTTACATTGGATATGCCACCACCCAACAATTTAAAGCAATTGAGATTGTTCCAAGTCCGACTTGCATATATAAGAAAATTTATTTCAAATCTCTCTGAACAATACAAGCCTTTTTCTAGGTTGATGAAGAAGGATACTCCATTCATTTGGGATCAAGATTGTCGATAGGCCTTTGAAGAGATCAAGTAATATCCTGATAGTACCTCTACCTGATAAACCCCTTATCCTCTACACGATAGCAATTGCAGTACTCTTGGGAGCATTTCTTCTATTATAATGAAGAGGGTAGGGAAAATGCATTCTATTATTTAAGTAAAATGCTGGTAGGGGCAGAAAGTAACTACTTCTCCATTGAAAAGCATTGTTTGACACTCATATTCATAGTCAAGAAGCTGAGATATTATTTACTTTCTTATCAAGTCACTTTAATATCAAAAATTGATTTTATAAAGTACTTGATGACTAGGCTTTAATCCTCGTGGAATATGATATCAAATTTATCCCCGAAAAGGTGATCAAGCGGTAAGTCCTTATCGATTTTCTTACAGCTCATCCAATACTGGACAATCCTCCCTTGAGTTGTGAGCTTCCTGATGAAGAAATTCTTTTAGTCAAAGAAGAGAAACCTTATTGAAAGATATACTTTAATGGAATATCATCCATCAAAATAGGGATTAGACCAAAGCTTTCGCAAATTAGACTCATTTATGTCACTCATAATAGGGGCATTTTATGACACTCCTATTCTCTTTCAAAACTATACAAAAATAATAAAGCTGAACACGAGACCCTAATTATGGGACTGAAAATGACTCTCAATATGAAAATATCATACCTACATCTTTTTATTGATTCGTAACTGATTATTAGCCAAGTTTAAGGTGAATATAAAGTCCACAAATCTGAGCTCCTGAATGTGGGATTGAAATTGATCACCTGGAATAGTAGAGATCTTGAAAGTGACCTCAAATTACAAATCAAGATTTACTTTAATTTAAAGTGTACTATCAGGTATTATGAAAATATTGACTTCTAACAGGCATAAGATCTTATTGTTAATTACCCCAATAATTATTAGAAGTCTTCTAAACTAAGAAACATAGTTAATAAAATAGAGATACACAAAAAAAATATTTAATTAATTTTAAGAAATAATATATGACTTAAGCAAGGGTATGCCCTCACTTTACAATAAGTTTCAATACGAAATTATAGAAAATACAAAAAAATAAAGAAAAAAAAAGAGTGGAGAAGAAGCTTTGATATGTACTACTACCTGCTCTCCTTGCGCTAGACCACATGACATCTGACCCAAATCGACTTGATCTTTAGCAGGTGTTGATAGCATCGTCCAATGAGGAGGCAATAGAGAATAAGAGAATTTTGCGGTGTTTCCAATATCTTTGAGCATCGGCAATCACTTTATTTGGTTTGGGCATCACCAATGACTTATAAAGATCGGCCTATAAGTGTTTTAAATAGTTTTGAGATTTGGAGATGACTTCATAATTTGAAGTATTTTCATTACCCAATAAGGTGTTGGCGATAACGTTATTTGGGTTAGAGTATTTTTGTTAGCCAATAAAGCATTGGCAATAACTCTATTGACCTTGAAATATTGTCATAGCTAATAAGGCATAGGCAATAACTTTTTTAGTTTTTTAAAGTGTTTTCATAGTGCTGAGACATAGGTGATAACTTTATTATTTTTGGTAGCATCACTAATGACTTATCGAGTTGGATATAGCTTTGAAAGTCACATCATCAACTATTTTTGGAGTTAAATAGTTTGAGAGGCCCGTTTCTAATGACTTCTAGGGTTAATTAGTTTAAAAGACACATTACCAATTGCTTCTAGAGTCAACTAGCTTGAAGGGCACATCATCAACTACTTTTGGGGTTGACTACCTTGAAGGGTGCATTGTTAATGATTTTTTGGAGTTGACTAACTTCGAAGTATGGCCAATGACTCTGAGCATATTATTAGTTGACTCCATTTGAAAAGGCATTGTAACTGATAGCTTTGGGTGTATTGGCGATTACCTTCTTTAATTTGATAGTGTCACCAATGACTTATGGAGTTGGATATAGCTTTGAAGTATTACTGAAGGCTTTTGTAGTACATCTAGTAAGACTTAGTTTGACCTTATTTAGTTCTATTCAAACTAATTTTGGTTAGGTCAAGATGGTACCATCACCCTTTATTCATAATCTTGGAGTATTGTCAAAAGTTTAGCATATCTAGTAGGACTTGATTTGACCATATTTAGTTCTGTTAGGACTAATATATTTCGAGTTTGAGTTTGATTTTATTTAGCTTGAATCAAGTTCAATCTTATGTTGGACCTTTATTGAGTTCTGGTCTACAAGACATTGGTTCAAGTTCAAATTAACTTAGTTCAACTTAGTGTCAGCCCAACTTGGCTTGGTTTTGCTTTCACTCTAAGCTTAGTTCAATTTTAATTTAACTTGATTTTGAGTTAACCCAACTTGAGCTTGATTAGAGTTGAGTCTGAGTTTATTTGATTTAGGTTAACTCAATTTAGATTTTTTTGGGTGTCATGCTCAATTGGAGTTTTAGTTTATTTCTTGATCAATTTAGGTCTATTTGAGCCAACTTGGACTTTGTTCATTTATTTTGGTTTACTTTATGTGATTGAGTTACTTCATATTAAGAAATTTAATTTGAGAATTCTTGACTATTTTATAATAATTTTAGGTAGATCCATGATGCAATCTTAAAAGTGCGAACCCGAGGGCATGCTAAGTGCAAGCTAACAAGATGGTAGAGAGTTGCAAGCTCAAGGGCTGATTGAGTGTGAGTTTGAAGAGTGGCCAAGTGTAAGCCCAGAGGTTAGTTGAGATGTGAGCTCGAAGGCTAGCTTGGGCATGAGCTCAAAGGTTGTCTAAGTGTAAGCCCAAAGACTTACTTGGATATGAGCCTGAAGGCTGACTGAGTGTGAGTCTGAAGGCTAATAGAGTGCAAGTCCAAAGGCTAGTAGAGTGTGAGTCTGAAGACTAGTGGAGTGTGAGCTCGAAGGCTAGCTAAGTGTGAGCCTGAAGACTGGTTGAGTGCAAGTTTAAAGGCTGATTGGGTGCAAGCCTGAAAGTTGGCTAAGTGCGAGCCTAAAGGCTAGTTAGTGGAAGCCCAAAGTTGGCTAAGTGTGAGCTTGAAGGTTAACTTGGATGAAAGCCCAAAGGTTGGCTGAGTATGAATCCAAAGGCTAACTAAGATATGAGCACAAAGGTTGGCTAAGATGCGAGCCTGAAGGCTAACTGGGTGCGAGCCCGAAGGCTGGCTGGGTGCGAGCCCGAAGGCTGGCTGGGTGCGAGCCCAAAGGTTAACCAAATGCGAGCCCAAATGCTGGCTGAGTGTGAGCCCAAAGGTTGGCTAAGTGTGAGCCTGAAGATTGGCTTGGATATGAGCCTAAAGGTTGGTTGAGTGTGAGTCCAAAGGTTGGCTAAGTGTGAGCCTGAAGGTTAGCTTGGGAATAAGTCTGAAGGTTAGCTGAGTGCAAACCCAAAGGTTAACTGAGATGTGAGCCTGAAAGCTAACTTAGATGTTAACCTGAATGTTGGTTGAGTGCGAGCCTGAAGGGTAGTTGGATGGAAGCCCAAAGCCTAGCTAGATGCCAGTTTGAAGAATAACTAAGTGCGAGCTCAAAGGCTAGTTTGGACATGAATCCGAAGGCTAGCTGAGTGTAACGAGGATTCATTATCTTCGAGGGACCACAAGTGGCCATGGGTAGTGTTGAGGGTTTGCTATCTTTGAGAGGTTGTGGGTGGCTGCAATGTTGTTGAGAGTTTACCATCTTCGAGGGGTCACGGGTGGTTGCGGTGGTAATGGGCGAGGCTGTGGGTGGCCGCGAGCATGGGGTAAACCAATCTTCTCCTTTGGTTTGCCTCCTTCCTTCACTTCCTGAATTTTTTTTATTTTTTATATTTGTTTTACCAACTCAACTTCTATCTCTTTTTTTTTTACTAGCAACTTCCTCCTTTTTTTAATATATTTTTTTTCTCTTCTATATTTTTCCTTCCTTCTCAAACTTGCAACCTTTCTTTTTTTTTTACAGAAATTTTTTTTCTTTTTTTATTTATTTTTCTTTTATCTCTTCTTCCTTAAGCTTACCCATGCTCCCTCACCCTTCTTCTTCTTCTCACAATCGGGCCATGATCGCCCGGTCCCTTCTCTGCTTGAATCTAACCAAAAATGGCTGGATTTGGCTTGGTTTTCCCAGCGGCAAGGCAGGGGGCAGCCCTTGCCCGCCCATCTCATGATCAAATTTAGTCAGATCGGGTTGGATCCAACCTGTAGCGGCAACAAGCTGCTGTCCACACCGGGATCTTGCTCGGCGGTGATGGAAAGGAGGCCAGAGGCAAAGACTGGTGCAGGGAAGCTTGGAGTTTGTGACTGCCTCATGCAGACATGATGACCAACTCGATGAGGTCAACCTTGCAAGTTTCTTGGGGCAAGGGGCTAGCTCATAGCTTGGTGGCTAGGATGTGGTGTATAGGTTGATTCAACTAGTGAATGGCTGGTAGAGGTCGACATTATTATCGATGGTGTGAGGTGGTAGACATTATTATCGATGGTGTGAGGTGGTAGACATAGGTGAGGCTACTAGGGCTTTGACAAAATTGCTCCCATCGTGCCAACATAGATGTAGGTCAGCTATGGAGATGCAAGATGACTTCTTTGCATAGCCATGAGGGTTAGGCCACCACAATTGGGCCTTGGTGCTCGAAAGCGGGCTCACAGTAATAGTGCAACCATGATTGGGGTGAGTAGGGTAGCAAGGATGCAAGACAAGGCTGAAGCTCCCTTAGAGGAAGAATAAAGATAGAAATAAGAGAAAGAGTAGTGAGCAAAAAAGAAAGTAAAAAGAAGTATAGAGTTTACACGTTTCTCCCTATTCTCGTTGCTTCCTCTAAGCTGATCTTTTCCTCCTTTTGATTTCTCATTTCTAATCTCCATGTCCTTTGATCCTTCTCTCTTTTTCTCCAGGTGTTAATAGGGTTCATATAGAGCTTGAAGAGATGAAGTTGGGATGAAAACGATATCCTTTTTATTTGAATTTTTGAATGATGAACAGGATATAAATAGATATAGATATGACTTATCTAGAGTTTAGATAAGCTTGTAAAGAGATATGGATAAATCTATTTATTAAAGATGATGATAGTTTGAAGTTGTACTCATCCCACACATTAAAATTATAGAGGGGATATTTATAATTTTTTTTCAAAAAAAAGTAAACTAAATTATAATTTTATGAATCTCATGGGCCTTTTTATAAAAAAAACTTGTTTATAAAATTTCAAAACTTTCAGGGCCTTTTTTGAATAAAATTTAAACTTATTTGTAAATAAAAATTTTAAGAAATATATTCGCAAAAAGTTAAAATTCTAGAAGTTTATTTGTAAATATAGAATTTTGAAGGGGTTTATTCGCAAGTCCTAGATTTCATAAGGTTCAAATTATAATTATTGATCTTTTGATGAGTTTATTTGTAAACCTTAAATTTTATGAGACTAATTTATAATTTAGGATTTTGTTGAGCTTTTTCTGTAAAATTCTTATTCCAATGATCTATTTGTAAGAAAAATCCTGCCAAGAACCCATTTATGAAAATTTATTTAGTCCAGGGACTTATTTGTAAAATTTTTATATGTTGTCATTTCAGTCCAAATTTTAGATGAATTTTGAACCTAATTTTGGTTTAAGTATTCAGCCCACTCAACCTATTTGGATTAGGCCTATCTTGAGACCGAATTTTCTAATAATTTAGGTCTCAGTTAATCTCAAATTTAGATCAAATTCATACACGATTTAAGTCTGATAGAGACCCATATTTGAGCTATAATTTAGTGATATACAAGTCTCAATTTTAATCATATTTTAATTAAATTTGATTGTGAAAAAATCATCTTAAACACTAAAATACCATGAAAAGGCTTAAGAGTTCATAAGGCAAATCTCACATATTCAAATAACTAAAGTTTCTTGGTCCATCAATGCAAAAGCTGGCTCCTTAGCCAAATTAGCCAAGACACTGGCTAACCCTAAAAAATAAAAATTCTAATCACTGTCTGTAGTAGACAAGTGATGAGCATAGTCTTTAATATCAAGTATGAGACAACTGAATCTAAATTAGTAGAATAGGCTATAAATTAGAGAACACCATTCACCAACTACCTCAAAAGTGGAGAACTCTTAGAAGATAAATCCTTACAGACACAACTTAGAAAGAGGATCACATGCTTTTTGCTTATCAACGACACTTTTTATAGAAGGTCCTTCGACCAACTACTTCTACATTATCTATTAGACAAAGAGGTGAAAGAAGTTTGTATAAAGTGCATTCTAGAGTTTATAGGGCTCATCAATTGGGCCCAAAAACGATGATAAATATTAACTGTATGGGTTACGATTAGCCTACGATGATGGGAGATTACATTGAACACATGAGAAGATATCACCTATGCCAAATTTATGGTGACTTCATTCATCAACACCCAAATCTTCTACATCCAACAATATCCTCATGATCATTTGAGGTATTGGATATAGACATTATCGGTCCAATCAAACCATCTTCTTCTACAGGCTACCATTTTATACTAACAACAATCGACTATTTTTCTTAATAGGCTAAAACGATTCCATTGAAAGAGGTAAAAGTGAATGCTATTATTTGCTTTTTTTAAGAAAATATCTTGTACCAATTTGATGTCCCTCAAAGGATCATTTTTTTTATAATGGACTGTCCTTTAGAAGCTATAAGAAGGACGATTTGCATATCATCACAAGACATATTAGAGATATTCATCCATCTACCACATGAGAGCCAATAGGCTCACTCAGGTATTCAACATGACCCTTTCCAAGATTTTGAAGAAAGTTATTGTTAGAAATAAGAAAGACTAGCATCAAAAGCTTACTGAGGCATTGTGGGTCTATCGTACCATGTATGGAACCCCTACCCAATCAATGTTATATGCATTGGTGTTCAGCACTAAGGTAATCTTGCCACTAAAAGTGCAAATCCCTTCTCTAAGTGTTGCCTTGCAAGAATAAATCACAAGAGAAGACAACATTCATCTTTGTCTTGATGAGCTAGACTCCTTGGATGAGATAAGGCTCATGGTTTGGCAAAATCTAGAAATGTGTTGAGCACAAATGACCAGGGCCTACAACAAGATGCCTCGACTTAGGTCCTTTTCGAAGGGAGAAATGGTTTTAGTCCAAAAAAGACCCATAATTCCAAACTGAAATAAGAAAGGCAAGTTCGA
Source organism: Trichopus zeylanicus subsp. travancoricus (assembly GCA_005019695.1). Lineage (NCBI taxonomy): Eukaryota > Viridiplantae > Streptophyta > Magnoliopsida > Dioscoreales > Dioscoreaceae > Trichopus > Trichopus zeylanicus. The sequence goes on along the minus strand of RXID01014474.1, from coordinate 174,020 downwards.
GCCTAATTGGAAAGCTCCTTATGTCATTGAAAAGATATTTGAAGGGGGGTCCTATCAACTAATTGATGACGAGAGAGAAAAGCCTATGCCACCAATTAATGACCAATTCGTCAAAAGGTTCTATTCCTAGACCTTGGGGGTAGCCACAATAAGAATCAAAAGTGTCTATATTTTGTCTATGACGAAATATCCAACTTTTTCAAAAAAGCATGCTTGGTCAAACAAACACTCCATGTTTCACGAGGTAAAACATAGACACAAAATGCTATCCATCTTACATGGCTATTAAACCCATATGTACATAGCAAACTAAGTCCACTTTTACGTGGCAAATCAAGTCCATGTTATATGGCAATTAAATCTATATCTACGTGGTGAACTAGGTCTACTTCCATGAGACAACCTAAGTTTACTTTCATATAGCAACTTAAGTCAACTTTCACATAACAAACTATGTCCACTTTCACATGATAAATTAAGCTCATGTTATATGGTGATTAAACTTGTATCCACATAGTGAATCAAGTCTACTTTTATATGGTAAATGAAATCAACTTTTATGTGATAAATTAAGCCTATCTTTTGTGGCAAATCAAGTCCACTTCTTGTGGTAACTTAAGTTAATTCCTTGCAGTAAATTGAGTTTGCCTCTATATAGCAAATTAAAGTCCACTTTGCATGATAATCAAGATTGCATCTATATGAAAAATTAAGTCTATTCTTTGTGGCAAATTAAAGTCCACTTTGCTTGACAATCAAGTCCATATCTATATAGCAAATCAAGTCCACTTTCATGTAGCAAACCAAGTCCATTCTCATGACAAATTAAGTCCATATTATGTAATGGTTAAGCCCATATCTACATGGTAAATCAATTCTACTTTTATGTGGTAGATCACATACACCTTCATGTGGTAAATTAAGTCCACTTTTTGTGTCAAATCGGTGCACTTCATTGTGGAAACTCAAGTTTATTTATCATGATAAATTAAAATCACTCATTGTGGCAGTTCAAATCCACTTATTATGATAACTCAAGTTCACTCTATGTGGCTAACTAAGTCCACTCTTACATAGTAAAATAAATTAATCATCGCATAGCAAGTCAAGTCTACTCTTACATAGTAAAATAAGTTCATCATTGCATGGTAAGTCAAGTCCACTCTCGTATAGTAATTCAAACCCATATAATTGACTCCTATGATGTTGGTGCAAGGATAAGTACTTGAAAATTATTCGCATCCTCTCTTCTCATCAAAACTTAAGAAGACGCTGCGAAGAAGGCAATTTGTTTGAGGTAATTTTTACCACAATCAAAATTGATTGAAATATGATTAAAATTGAAACTTGTATGCCACTAAATTATGGTTTAAATGTGGGTCTTAGTTAAACTTAACTTGCGTCCGAGTTTGACCAAAAATTGAGCTCAATTTGGACTTGAATTCTTAAGAAATTTGGAGTCAAACTAAAGTAGGCTGAGTGGGGTGGCTACTTGGACCAAAATTAGGCCCAAAATTCATTTAAAATTTGGGCCTAATTGACAAAATATAAGAATTTTGTAAATAAGGTCCTAGACTGAATAAATTTTCATGATTTTTTTATAAATAGATCACTGGTGTATGAATTTTATAGAAAAGTCCAATAAAATTAAAATTATAAAATTATAAATCAATCCCCTAAAATTTTGGATTTACAAATAAACTTCTCAAAAGAATGATAATTATAATTTGATCCTTATGAAATCCAGGATTTATGAATAAGCCCCTAGAATTTTAACTTTTTGGAAATAAGTCTCTCAAAAATTTTTATTTATGGATAAGTCTAAATTTTATTCGAAAAGGGCTCTAAAAGTTTTACAACTTTATAAATTAGTCCTTTTGCAAAAAATTCTTGAAATTTATAAAATTACAATTTGATCTAAATTTCTCGAAAAAAATTTGCAAATAAATCCCCCTCCCCTATTGTCATTGCTCTATCCAAACATACTCATTTAGAGATGAAGTGAATTCATATTTAAACAAAATTCTATCATTATCCATTCCAATTCAAATAGCAAATCTACATCCATATTGATTATTCAAATTTTTGAATGAAAATTGATCTGATTTTCTTGATACCTATAAAAATCATGGAACTTGCACAATAAAGAGAGGATCAAAGGCTAAGCAGTGGCAAAATGAGGAAGTAAACTGGTCAACGAGAAGAAAGGTAAGAACTCTTTACTCGTCTTTGTTCTCTTTGTTTACTTCTCCTTTGTGCCCGCTTCTCTGTGTCTTGTAAGGTACTTTGCTACATCACTGCTCTCACCAGAGCCCTGCACCCTACCTCGCCGAAGCCCTACTAGCTAGCCTCCCAAACCTTATCACCCTGCCTTTCCTAAGTGCTCCCACTGGCCTCTGTCTCCACGAGCTTTGCCTGAATTCACCTCTATGAGCCATCTGCTAGCCGAGCCACTGCCACCTCTCATCCCCAAGCATATGGCCTACACCCTGTCAAGCCCGAGAGCTCTGACACATTGGCCTACCCTATTCCACCTCTTTGCAATGCTCCTCCATTGCCAAATCTATGAGACAAATATTTTACTAATGTGTGACCTCACCGACTCTCTCGTTGTCCAGCATCACCTATTTCACTGCTCCTCGGCCTCCTCCCTGCTCCACCATGCACATTGCTTGCTAATTGAGCTTCCCAGCCTTGTAGCTCCCTGCGTGCTATTGCCAGAGGCAAGATTTAAAAAAAAAGGGAGCAAGGGTTTTGACCCTTGCTTTGGTTGGGGAAACGGGAAAGAAAGGACCCCATTGAAGAAGAAAGTGGGAATAGATGGAGATTAAAAAAAAAAGAAAAAAAGTTGAAATAGCAAAAAAAAACTTTCGGCTTAAAAAAAATAAATATAAAGAAAAGAGTTTGTTGGCCAAAAAAATAGAAAAAAATCAGCAAAATTTTTTTAAAAAAAGAAAAGAAGAGTTTGTTCACAAAAATTGAAAGAGGAAAGACTTCTCTCATCTTGATTTTTGACGGAACTTCATCAATATCATAGTGACCCGTGGTCCTTGGCATAACGACGGAGTTCCACCAACATCGCTGCCACCCATGGCCTCTTGAAGACGACGTACTCTCGACATCGTTGTGGCTACCCGTGGCTCTTCAAAGATGGCGAAATCTTATTACACCAAGCCAGCCTTCAGGCTCGCATTTCAATCTACCTTCAAGCTCACACTTTAGCCAGCCTTTGGGGTTGCACTAAGTTAGTTATTGGGTTTGCACTCAGTCAGCCTTCAGACTTACACTTAGCCATTATTCAGGCTAGCACTCAGTCAACCTTCGGACTTACACTCAGTCAGCCCTTGGGCTCGCATGCAGCCAACCTTCGGACTTGCACCTCTAAGCCGGCTTCAAGCTCGTGAGCTAAGCCAACCCTTGAGTTTGTACATTTAAAGTTGGGCCACAGGTCTATCTAAAATTAGCATAAACAACCCAGAATCTCAAATTAAACTACTTAATATGAAGTATCTCAATCACGTTGAAATTGAACTCAGCTAAACAAATAGACAAAAACTAAGTTGACTAAATAGATCTAAATTAATCAAATAAATGGACTAAGACCTAAATTATACTGGACTCAAAGTCCACGTTGAGTTAATCTAAATCAAATTAGTTCAGATCTAACCCTAATCAAGCTCAAGTTATATTAAACTAGAATCAAGCCACGCTGAGCCAAAGTCCAATAGACTTGAACTTGATAAAGGCCCAACATAAGATCGAACTCAACTCAAGTTAAATGAAATCAAACTCAGACCCAAACTATATTAGTCTCAACATAACTAAATAAGGTCAAATTGATTTCCACTGGGTGTATTAAACCTTCGACAATACTCCAAGGCCATGAACAATGGGTGATGTTACCACCCTAACTTGAACTAGAATTAGTTCAAATAGAACTAAATAAAGTCAAACTGAGTCTCATTGGGTGTACTACAAAAGCCTGTAGCAACACTTCAATGCTATATCCTACTCCATATGTCATTGGTGATGCTATGAAACCCAAAGAAGTTAATTGTCAATGCGCTCAAAACTATTAGTCAACACTAAAAGTTGTCGATAGTGAATCTTCCAAGCTAAGTCAACCCAAAAGCATTGGCAATATTTCAAATCAAACTGAACTAAGGTAGGCTTGAACTCGCTTAGTCAGTCAGCCACAACACCTTATTCAAAAGAAGTTAATTGCTAATACGCTCAAAGCTATCAGCCACACTTTAAAGCTAAGCCAACCCAAAAGCATTGACAATGCTTCAATTTAAATGGAACTAAGGTAGGCTTGAACTTGCTTAGTCAGTCAACTGTAATGCCTAGTTCAAATAGAGTCAACCAATAACACGCTCAAATCCATTAGCCACACTTCGAAGCTAGTTAATCTCAAAAGTCATTGACGATGTGCCTTTCAAGCTAGTCAACCCAAAAAATAGTTGGTGATGCACTCTTAAACTAGTCAACCCTAGAAGTAGTTGGTGATGCACACTTCAAGCTAGTTAACCCTAGAAGTAGTTGACAACGTGTCCCTCCAAGCTAATCAATCCTAGAAGCCATTGATGATGTACCCTTTTAAGCTAGTCAATCCCAAAAATAGTTGATAATGCGATTTTCAAAGCTATACCCAATCTTATAAGCTATTGGTGATGCTATCAAACCAAAAGGAGTTATCACCTACAACTTATTAGTTATGAAAATACTTCAAACGAAGTTATTACCTATGCCTTATTGGCTATAGAAATACTTTAGAAATCAAAAAAATTATCACCAACACCTTATTAGCTAACAGAAATTTTCCAACTCAAGCGAAGTTATTGTCGATGCCTTATTGACTAATGAAAATACTTCAAATAATGAAATTATCACCAATGCTCAAAGTTTTTAGAAATACTTTGAAATTTTCCTATTTTCTTTCACATCTCATTGGATGATGCCATCAACACATGCCAAAGACCAAGTGAATTTGGGTCAGACATCACATGGTTCAGCGTAGGAGGAGTCAGATAGCAACACATCAAAGTTTCTTCTTCACTCTTTCTCTTTTTCCTTCTTCATTTCTTTTATATTTTCAATAATTTTATATTAAAATTTGTTGTAAAGTGAGGGCATATCCTTACTTAAGTCATATATCATATCTTAATATCAATTAAATACTTTCTTCTTTTCTTTTTATGTCTCTATTTTATTAGCTAAGTTTTTCACTTTAGGAGGTTCTTACAATACTTGATAGCTTATTTTAAATTAAAATAAAATTTGAATTGTGATTCAAAATTACTCCTGAACGGTTAATTTTAATCCCATAGCATGCAGCTAGCTTTCGGACTTACACCATAGCTATTCTTTGGGCTCACATTTAGCCAGCCTTCAAACTCATACTTAGATAGCCTTCAAGCTCACATCTAAGTCAGTCTTCGAGTTTGCACTCAACCAGCTTTTGGGCTTGCACCGCAGCCAATTTTTGGGCTCATACTCAACCAGCCTTTGGGCTCACACCTTAATCAACCTTCGACTTGCATCCAAGCCAGTTTTTAGCCTCTCACCTTAGCCAATCTTTGTGCTTCCACCTTAACTAACCTTTGGGTTCACACTCAACTAACCTTTGGGCTTGCACCTCAGTCAATCTTTGGGCTCACATCCAAGCTATCATTTGGGCTCATACTCAGCCAGCCTTTGGGCTTGCACCGCAACTAGCCTTCAGACTCTTATCCAAGCCAACTTGTGGGATTGCACTTACCCAACCTTTAGCCTTGAATCTTAACCAGCCTTCGAGCTAGAATCTAAGCTAGCCTTCAGGCTTACACTCAACCAGCCTTTGGGCTTACATTCAAACCAGCCTTTGGACTCACACTTAGCCAGCCTTTGGGCTTGCACCTCAATTAGCCTTTGGGCTTACACTCAACCAACCTTTGGGCTTGCATCCAAGCCAACCTTTAGGCTCACACTTAGCCAGCCTTCGGGCTTGCATCCAAGCCAACCTTCAAGCTGACACTCAACCAACCTTCAGGCTTGCATCCAAGTTAGCCTTCAAGCTCACACCTAGCTAGCCTTCAAGCTTGCACTCAATTAGCTTTTGGGTTTGCATCTAGGCCAATTTCTAAACTCGTGAGTTGAGCCTTTTTTGGGTTTGCACATCTAAAGCTGGGTCACAATTTTGCCTAAAATTATCATAAATAGCCAAGGACTCTCAAATCAAATTAATTAATATAAAGTAACTCAATCATAATAAATGGACAAAGACTAAATTAATCGAACAAGTGGACTAAAACCCAAATTGTGCTTGACTTAAAGCCCAGATTAAGTTAATCCAAATTAAATTAGTTTAGACCCAACCCAAATCTGGTCCAAGTTGGGTCAATTTGAAATCAAGTTAAATTAGGATTGAACTAAGCTCAAAGTCAAATTAGAACCAAACTACAATGAGCCTGAACCAAAATCAAGTTGGACTACATTAACTTGAACTTGAGCCAAAGTCTAGCAGACCCAAACTCAATAAAAGTCCAATACAAGGTCGAACTTGACTCAAGCTAAATGAAATTAAACTCAAACCCTGAACAATGAATTGAATCGAATAGGATTTGAATCGGATCAATACTGCTCCAATTAGAGTCAATGATCAATATTTTATGAATGTTCTTATAAAAGTTGATGCTCAGATTGGTGGATTGAATTCATTATTGAACATTCAATAACTTTGATGTTGTATATGGTTTCCCTAGTCATGTTATAAAGTATCAGTGTGAACCCGATCATCAAAGATTCTGAAAAATAGGAAGGCCAAAATATATCACTATCTTCTAAAATGAAGTTTGTGAATCATAATTCAATCAAGTTTTAAATATCAAGTTGAATTAATTTTAGACTTAAATCAAAGTTGAGTGTTTAACAAATTTTGAACCAAACTTGAACCCAAACTATATTAGTCTCAATAGAATTAAATAAGGTTGAACCAAGTCCCATTGGATGTGTTGAACCTTCGACAATACTCTGAAACTATGAACAAAGGGTGATATTACTATCTTGTCTCGAACTAAAATTAGTTTGAATAGAACTAAATAAGATCAAATTAAGTCTTACTAGGTGTGATACAAAAGCCTTTAGCAACACTTCAAAGTTATACCCAACCCTTAAGCCATTGGTAATGCTACTAAGAAGTTAATTGCCAATATACTCAAAGCTATTGGCCACACTTCAAAATTATGCCCAACCCCCTAAGCTATTGGTGACACTACTAAATCAAAGAAGTTAATTACCAACATGCTCAAAATTGTCAGCCACACTTCAAAGCTATATCCAACCCCCTAAGCCGTTGATGATGCTACCAAACCAAAGAAGTTAAATACCAATATGTTCAAAGCTGTTGTCTATATTTTAAGCTAGTCAACCCTACAAGTACTTGATGATGTAGCTGTCAAACTAGTCAACCCCACAAGTAGTTGATGACACAGCCCTCAAACTAGTCTACTCTACAAGCAATTGATAATGCAACCCTCAAGCTAGTCAATCTTACAAGTAGTTGATGATGCCTCCTTCAAGGTAGGTAACCTCACAAGTAGTTGATGATGCAGCCCTCAAAGCTAGTCAACCTCATAAATAGTTAACAATATGCCCTTCAAGCTAGTCAACCCTAGAAGTTGTTGATAACGCACCCTTTAAGCTAGTCAACTTTTGAAGCAGTTGATGATGCCCCCTTCAAGCTAGTCAACCTCACAAGCAATTCATGACATAGCCCTCAAAGCAAGTCAATCTCACAAGTAGTTGATGACACAATCCTCAAACTAGTCAACCCTAGAAGCCATTGATGATGAGCCCCTTCAAGCTTGTCAATCCCACAAGCCATTGATGACACACCCTTTCAAGCTAGTTGATGATGTGCTCTTTCAAGCTAGTCAACCCCAAAAGCCATGGCAATGCACCCTTCAAGCTAGCCAACCCTAGAAGCAGTTGGTAATATACTCTTTCAAGCTAGTCAATCCTAGAAATAGTTGATGACACACCCCTCAAGATAGTCAACTCTAAAAGTAGTTAACAATCCAATTTTCAAAGCTATACCTAACCCTATAAGTTGTTGGTGATACCACCAAATTAAATAAAGTTACTGCCAATGCTCGAAACTATTGGAAATACTTCGAACCTCTCTTATTTTTTTTCACGTCCCATTAGATGATGCCATCAACATCTATCGAACACCGAGTCAATCTAAGTCAAATGCCATGTGGTCCAACACAGGAGAGTAGGGGAGCAGCATATATCAGAGCTTCTTCTCTATTCCTTCTTTCTCTTTTCCTTTCTTCATTCCTTTCATATTTTCTATAATTTCATATTAAAATTTATTGTAAAGTGAAGGCATACCCTTACTTAAGCTATGTATCATTTTTTAAAATTAATTAAATTTTTCTTTTTTTCTTTTTTGTATCTCTATTTTATTAGTTATATTTCTTACTTTAGGAGATTCTTGATAATCATCGGAGTAATTAACAATAGGATCTTGTGTCTGTTGAAAGTTAATATTTTCACAACATTTGATAGCGTACTTCAAATTAAAACAAAATTTGATTTGTGATTTGAGGTCACTCCTGGAGTCTCACTCTCCTAAGCTACCAAAATCAATCCCACGCCCTCTCCTCTTGTAGTCTCGTAGCCATCCGTAGCCTCGCTCTCTTCCAACCATTGTTTATCTTGATTGTAAATACTCAGCCGCTCGAGTTTAGATGACCAAGCCAAGCTGAATTGGACATCTAAACCATACTATGAACATTTGCTTTACCCATCAACACCACAACCACACACGGCTTCACTCTTCTCCAAGTCAGAGTATATAGCTACCCAAGTTTGGACGATCAAACCTCGGTGGACCAGATGCCCGAACCATACTACAGGAGCCTTCTTTGTTCCATCACTGCCACGACCACCGTGGTCCTTTGCACATTAATGAACTCCATCACCACCACGGCCACCTATGGTTCCTTGCATATTGGCATACTACATCACTACTAGGGCCACCCATGGTCCTGTGTACTTCTGTGAACTCCATCACTACCGTAGCCACCCACGATCTTGTGCTCCTTGGTGGGCTCCATCACTACCATGGCCATTTGCAGCCTCCTTGCGTACTACAATGCCACCTCTTGTGGAGAAATTCAAATGTTGAAGTTCCTATGGAGATCTTTGAAGATGGAAGGAAGACGATGACTAGAACTCACTTGAACTTGAACAAAAATAAAAAAATTAAAATAACTAAAACTCCTAAATTTGAATCAGAGACTAGCTTTCAGGCCTGCTAAACATCATAGGTCAGCCTTTGATCTTGTCAAACATCATAGGCCAGCCTTTGATCTTGTCAAACATCATAGGCCAGCCTTCGGGTCCACTAAATATTATAGGCAAGACTTTAAGCTCGTCTAATATCATATGCCAACCTTTGGGTCTGTCGAATACTATAAGCCAGTTCGGACCTTCAAGCTTGCCTAATATCATATATCAGCCTTTGGGCCTATCAAATATCATATTTTAGCCTTTGGGTCTACTAAACACCATAGGTCAGCCTTCGTGCCCGCCAAACATCATAGGCTAGCCTTAAGACCCATTGAACACTATAGGCTAGCCTTTGGGCCTGCAAATATTATATGCCAGCGTTTGAACCTCTCGAATATCATACACTAGCTTTGGGCCTACCAAACATTATAGGCTAGCTTTTGGGTCCACCAAACATCATAGGCTAGCCTCTGGGCCAGCCAAAAGTCATAAACCAATCTTCGAGCTTGCCAAACATCATAAGCTAGCTTTTGAGCCTATCGAACATTATAGACTAGCCTTCGAGCTCATCAAATATTATAAAGTATCCTTCAAGCCCACCAAATATCTTAGGCCAGCCTTTAAGCCTGCTAAACATTATAGGCTAGTCTTTGAACTCGTCAAATATCATAAGCTAGCCTTTGGGTTTGTCAAACATCAGACGCTAGCTTTGGGTATACCAAATATCATATACTAGCCTTTGAGCCTACCAAACATCATAGGCCAACCTTCGAATTGCCAAACCTTTTTAAAATTAATATTGCCCTAACTAGAGTCAATAATTAGTATTTGATAAATGTTTTTTTGAAAATCAATGCCAAGTTTGATAGATTGAATTCATTATTGCAAGTTGAATATTCACCATCAATACCTTTGGTTTCGAAATCCAACAATTATTTTGGAAATGGATATTTCACATGGTTCTCCCGGGTAATTTGACATTCCCTCCATAACTGTGATGGTCAGTTCATGGCAGTGGTCTCTAATTTTATATTATAGAGCATCAACATAGACCCAATCACTAAAGGTTGAGATAATTGATCCACTATTCAAGTCAGTAGAGAAGAATGATATGGGCATAGTCGGGGAATTGTTGATTGATTTCTACACAAGTTTTAGGAAGAGAAAACTTGAACATATCATTATCTTTTGGAAAGGAGTTAATAAATCATAATTCAATCAAGTTTTGAACATCAAACTAAATCAAATCAACTTGAATTGAAGTTGACTTTTGAGCATTAAACTAAAACAAATCAAACTTGATCCAAAGCAATTTTTGAACATCAAACTGAATCAAATCAAACTCAAATCTAAACCAAAATGCAAGTCAAGCCTGACCTAGAGAAATTGAATCGAACTAAATAGAGTCCAACTAGATCCTCTGGGTGTGCTATGTCTCTAGTAGCATTTCAAGGCAATGCCCAACTCTATAAGCAATGGGAGATGCTATTATCTCGACTCGAACAAAGCTAGTTTGAATATAACTAAACAAGGTCAAATTGAGTCCAATTGGGTGCACTACAAAAGCCTTTGGTAGCGCTCCAAGGCTTCACCCAGCTCCATAAGCAATGAGCAATGCCACTTCAAAATTAAAAAGTTTAATCTTTATACCTCATTGGCCATGAAAATACTTCAAAATCAAAAAGTTAACACCTACGTCTTATTTGCTATAGAAACACTTTTAAAAAACTCAAAGTTATCTCCTACTTCTCATTGGCTATGAAAATACTTTAAAATCAAAGGATTTAACACCTACACCTCATTGACTATAAAAATGCGTCAAAATCAAAGAAGTTAACATCTACTCCTTATTAGCTATGCAAACACTTCAAAAAACTCGAAATTATCTTCTACACCTCATTAGTTATGGAAACACTTTAAAATTAATGAAGGTGATGCCTATGCTTCATTGGCTATGAGAATACTTAAAAAAAACTTGAAGTTATCTCCTATGCCACATTGGTTATAAAAACACTTCGAAATCAAAGAAGTTAACACTTATACCTCATTAGTTATAAAAATACTTCAAAATTAATAAAGTTATCTCTTACGCCTCATTAGCTATAGAAACACTTCCAACTCTTAGAGTTATCTCCAAGCCTTATTAGTTAACAGAACACTCCAATTCTGAACGAAATTATCTCTAACACCATATTAGCTAAATGGAAACACTTGAAACTTATGAAATTATTTCCATATTGGCTAACAAAAATACTTCAATTCCAAACGAAGTTATCTCCAACATATTTTGGATAACAAAAATACTCCTATCCCAAATGGAGTTCTCTCCAATGCTTTATTGGTTAACAGAAATATTTCAATCCCAAATAGAATTATCTCCAATATCTTATTATCTAACAAAAATCTCTAATCCCAGTAAAGTTATCTCCAATACCTTATTAGTTAATGGAAACAATCCGATCCCAAATGAAGCTATCTTCAATACATTATTAGCTAATGAAAATACTCCAACCCAATAGAGTCATCGCTAATGCTCAAAGCTATTAGAAGTACTTCAAACTTCTCTCATCTCCTCTCACATCTTACCATACGATGCTATTAACATCCACCAAGGATTTAGTGAAGATCCATCTAAGTTAGATGCTACATGGTCTAATGTAGGAGAGTGGAGCGACAGCACACATCAAAACTTTTTTCTCACTTCTCTCTTTTTTTATTATTTTTATTATATTTTCTATAATTTCATATTGAAATTTATCATAAAGTAAGGGTATATCCTTACTTAAGCTATGTATCCTCTTCTCAAATTAATCAAATAATACTTTTCTTTTTTATATTTTTATTTTATTAGCTAGATTTCTTAGTTTAGGAGGTTTATAAATAATTATCGAGGTAATTAATAATAGAAGATTGCACCTATTAGAAGTCATATTTTCACAATACTTGATAGTACACTTTAAATTAATATATTTTAATTTGTGCATCGAGGTTGCTCTTCAGAATCTTAACCATCCCAAGCCACTGATTTTGATTCCACAGATATCCACTCAAAATTTTATCTTGGATAAAAGATAAACTAGTGAAGATATTTCAAGCTAAGTTAGGGTATCAATTAAAAGTTTAAGTAAATTAACTATCTAATCCTCAACTCAATATAAAATAAAAAGCTAGACCTATGAGCTTGGAGTTGATCACTTTGAGCATTTTTGAGCTTTTATTTTAACTTTCAAGTTTCATCTTCAAATTATTATCTTTTATATTTTTGAGCCATAGTCTTTGTTGATAGAGACCAATTCACTATCGATTTCAATCTAGAAAGCTCCTTGAGATTTGATTTGGTAGGATACCTCTTCGTTGGTCTACACAAAAAAAAGTCTGTGAAGTAGATCATTGGAAACTCTCCAACAATGGTCACTCTGTCACTCAAATTAGTCAAATCTTTAGTAATAGAAATGATGCTAGAGTTTGGGTATTACTCCTTACCTCTTTGATTATTTTGCTATTTATAGTGTATACCCAGATTTAGCATATCAAGATCCCATGATTTTAGGTAACTATCTTGGAGGAATTCTTGCATTGATAACTATTAATCCGGGGTCCTTCAGGATTGACTTCTTGAAATAGGTGAGGATTAGGTCCTAAGATCTTTCGAAATTGACTATGATTTAGCCGAAATATCTAAAGTCGATGATAACCTAGCGTGACTCCCTTATAGTGCCATAGACCTAAATATGGGTTTGTTGCTAACTGAGAATACTAAGCTCTTCTAGGTTTTGCGCCAAGGCAGGTATTTCCTACTTCGGATGGGTCGGTCCACAACCTAATATTTGGGCTCAGAGAGTTCACCTCAACTAGTAGGCTCATTTCAACATATGACTTTGGTCTTGGTTCACACCTAACTAGGTTTACTGAACCAGTCCTTATGGTCTATTGTATCATCAGTCTTCATCATCCAAAGTGTTTTATCTTGATAATCAATTCATATTGAGGTCGGATGATCATTAATAATCTTGAAACTTATCATAATTAGATAAACTTGTTAAAATTTAGTTTGTTCATTATTAAAATCAAAAGAGTAACACAACACACAATATGTTTTTCTCATTTTAAATAAGAATGGATTCTTGTCTTAATTTGATTTATGCTTTCTTACTAACATATGTCTAAAAAATTATGCAAATATGATAGCTTGGAAAAAATAGTACATCATAGATCGTCTATATGTACTATGTAAACAAGGTAAAAGCTTTGCTTATTTTTAGACAACTCCAACTAATTTATGCAAAATATTAAATATTTAAAAAATAACAAATAGGTATGGGAGCACAAGTTACTAATGAATTCTTAATTCACAAAACTTTACAAGAAAAATATTATTAATTATTCTTTATGTAATAAAAAAATTACTTCACTTGCTTTGGGTTTATAGACTGTACCTGTACATGACCTAAAATGGAATCTAGGGAGAAATATCAATGTACCGTTTGATTCAGGATCAATATCAAACCCAAACTCAAGATCAAAATTAAAATACAAAAAGATAGTCTGGTTAAATTTTTGGTATTTGAATGCTAGTCTAGCTAGTAAATAATTTAATTTTTTTTGGGCCTTTATATCCTTAGATAGATTATTTATTAAAGTTTGAATAAATAAATGTATGGGTAGTATGATAATTTATTTTTTAAAATAACATAAAGATAGTCTTACTATCTTTTTAGTATTTAGATGGTAGATTGATCAGGATAAAATAATTTCGATCATCATTCTGAACCAAACGCACCCTAAGGTATTAGAAAAGTTTGTCACTACACCTACAAGTTAGTGCCAGTGTCATCAAATAGCCGTCGATGGAGATCAAACACATCCTTTTAACAACGGATTTCCAAACTAGATAAGAAGAATGGAGATTGAACACCTCCCCTCCTATTTGGATTTGTGGAGAGGATATCGACATTGGCAACATCCTTTTGAGAAATTTGAAATTGTATTTAATCTCCTCGACACTAGCATACTCCTAAAATTCGTCTGTGGCAATCGAGCTGTAGCAAAAACAATGAAGTGTGTTTTTTACTAATTTTTTCTTAAGTACCATTGGTTTTTTTAAATATTTCTCCTGATGATAAATGTAGTTTGTTACATAAACAAAACTTGGCCAGTTAGGATTGCTTTCAAATTCACATAAAAGTGCCATGTGTCAAATTATAGACATATAACTACCAATTTTTTTTAATCACGCTACTATTAGAGTCGCTTCCATTGTCATTATTTTTTGTTTGAACACGTGCAACACATGTAATTCTACCTAGTACTATTCCTAAAAGAGAATATCCTTCATATGGATTTTTAAGTATGAAAAATTTTTCCTTACCTTCTTTTTTGACAATAGGGGAAAGAAATACCCGTTATTATTTGTTTTTAGTTGCTTATAATTTATATAGTTTAATTAGTTATTATATAATTTTTATTTTAGATTTTTTGCACATACCTATTCTCCACTTTATCTAAATCCTCAAATATCTAAACATTTTGTTTGAATTGATTTTGGTTAAAATTAAGTTCAATGAAAAAAATTAGCTAGAATAGAGGTTTGAATGCTATTAAAATACATCACACTAGTCATCGCTCGGTAACTGGGGGATCGAAATTAGCAACTTAAGATAGTAGACCCCGGAGAACGATCTCGATACACAAATTAAATTATATTAATTTAAGTACATAATTAGGTGTTGTGGGAGCATTGACTTTTAACAAGTGCAAACCCTTACTGTTAATTACCTTGACAGTTATCGGAAATCTCTTGAAATAAAAAACCTAGTTAATAAAATAGAGAAAAAAAAGTATCATTTGATTGGTATGAGAAATGATACAAGACTTAAGCAAGTGTATATTCTCATTTTACAATGAACTTAAATATGAAATCATGAAAAACATGAAAAATAAAGAAAGAGCTATGAAAAAAGCTCTAATATATGTTGCTGCTCTACTCCCATGCGCTAGACTATGTGGCATCTAACTTGGACAGGTCTTGACTTGATTTTTAGTAGGTGTTGATAATTTGATTTGATAGAGTCATCCGATGGGAGGTGGAAGGAGATGAGAGAAGTTTGAAGTATTTCTAATAGCTTTGAGTGTTGGTAATAACTTTATTGAGTGGTATTACCGACGACTTGTTAAAATTAGCTTGAAGTACTTTCCTTAGCCTGATCATTAGTAATAACTTCTTTGATTAAAGTATTTCTATTAGCCTAGTGGCATTGGCAATAACTTCTCTTAGTTGAAGTGTTTTTGTTAGCCTGGTGACGTTGGTGAGAACTTTATTTGGATTGAAGTATTTTCGTTAGCTAATAAGATATTAGCAATAATTTCATTTGGTTTGAAGTTTTCTATTAACCAATGAGACATTGGTGATAACTTCATTTAGTTTGAATATTTTCATTAGCCAATGAGGCATTGGCAATAACTTTATTAGTTAAAATATTTTTATTAGCTAATAAGCCATTAACAATAACTTCATTTGGTTTGAAGTATTTCTATTGGTCAATGAGACATTAGTAATAACTTCATTTGATTTGAAGTATTTTCGTTAGCCAATAAGTCATTGGAGATTATTTTTTTAGTTGAAGAGTTACTGTTAACCAATGAGACATTGGCGATAATTTTATTTATTTAAAGTATTTCTATTAGTCAATGAGGCATTTGTGGTAACTTCATTTGTTTGAAGTATTTCTATTAGCAAATAAGGCATTAGCGATAACTCCATTTTGTTTAAAGTATTTCTGTTAGCCAATAAGGTGTTGGTGATAACTATATTTATTTGAAGTATTTTCGTTAGCTAATAAGTCACTGATAATAACTTCATTTTATTTGAAGTATTTTCGTTAGCCGAAAAGGTATTAGCGATAACTTCATTTATTTAAAATATTTCCATTAGCCAATAAAGTATTGGCAATAATTTTATTTGATTTGCAATATTACCATTACCCAATAAGGAATCGGCGATAATTTTATAGTTTAAAGTATTTTCGTTATCCTATGAGGTATTTACGATAACTTCGTTTATTTGAAGTATTTTTATTAGCCAATAAGGCATTGACAATAACTTTATTTATTTGATTTTGTTAGAACAAGGTATCTTAGCTGACTGATTTAGCGAGTTTAAGCCTATCTCAGTTTAATCTGATTTGAAGGAATGATTAATGGTCTTGACTTATACTAATCATCTTTAATTTGATAATTAATGACCTTTCTTAGCTTATTGTCGATTAAGATTTAGGTATTGTTGATTGCTCTGAGCTTATTGTCGACTAACCTAATTGATTTGAAATTGACTCTTGATTTTGGTTCAAGTCTAGTTTAGTTTTAAGATTCAAAATTGGTTTCTATTTTAAGTTTGATTTAGTTTAATATTTAGAACATGGCCTAGACTTAGGTTTAATTTGATTCAATTCAATATTCAAAACTTAATTTGAATCAAGTTTGATTTGATTTCGTTCAATGTTCAGAACTCGATTTCAATTCAAGTCTGATTTAATTTAGTTCAATATTCAAAACTTAATTTCGATCAAGTTTGATTTAATTCCGTTCAATGTCCATAACTCAATTTCAATTTGAGTTTAATTTGATTCATTTCGATGTTCAAAACTTGATTTGGATCAAATTCGATTTGGTTCAATTCAATGTTCAGAACTCAACTTCATTTCGAGATGATCTGATTCAATTCTATATTCAAAACTTGATTTGGATCAAGTTTGATTTGATTCAATTTGACATTCAAAACTTAAACTTCAACTAAGTTTGATTAGATTCAGTTTAATATTTAGACTTAATTTTAATTGAAGTCTAATTTGATTTAATTCAATATTTAAAACTCGATTTGGATCAAGTTTGATTTGATTCATTTTAATGTTTAGAACTCAACTTTGAATTGAGTTTGTTTTGATTTAATTTAATATTCAAAAGTTGATTTCAGTCAAGTCAGATTTAATTTGAGTTAGGTTCAGCCTTGTTTTGGTTTAAACTTGAATTTGGGATTCAATATGACCCAATGAGATTTTGATGTGGACTCAGCTTGACCTAGTTGGGGTTAGGATTTGAGTTTAATTTAATTCAATTAGGGTTTGTTTAAATTTGTTTTAACTTGATTAATATTCATCTTAACCCAATTAGGGTTTAACTCAAACTTGATATAACTCATTAGGATTTGGTTTGAATTTTGGTCTGGTTTAAGGTTGACCTAATTTGAAGCTGACTAGGGTTGAGTATGAACCAATTTGACTTGGATTAACTCAATTTGGAGTTGAGTTCAGTTCAATTTGAGTTTTTAACCATTTATTTAATTAGTTTAGGTTCACTTGGTGATCCATTTAAGTTAATTTGGTTTTATTTATTTGTTTTAATTAAATTGGTTTGAGTTCAATATGATTAGGTCATTTGACTTAATTGATTGATTAGTTTGGTTTGAGATTTCTCGATCTATCATAATGACTTTCGGTGGGCCTGTAGACTAACCCTAAGTCACTTTAACTTTCAGGTGAACCCACAGCTAGCCTTTGTTCGAATAGACGCACGGCGAGCCCACAGGTTGGTATTTGTTCAAATGGATATTCGACGAGCCTATAGGCTAGCTTAGTTTGAATAGACATTCGGCAAGTCCATAAGCTAGCCTTAATTCGAATGGATATTTAGTGAGCTCATGAGCTAGCCTTAGTTTGAATGGACATTCAATGAGTCTGCAGGTTGATCTTAGTCCGAGTAGATATACGACGAGCTCGCAAGCTTGCTTTACTATAAATAGACATATAGTGAGCCTGCATGCTAGCCTTGGTCCGAAATAGTTTTCGAATGAGCCCATAGGCTAGCCCTAAATAGTTAGCTTAGGCACACAAATCAAGGCCAAAATTTTTCCTCTTTTTTAGTCTTTTTTTTCCTCTATTTTCATTTCTCCTTCTTTTCTCGAGTCCTCCTTCTTCATCTTGAAACCCTACCGGGCTATAGCCTATTTTCTTGAACTCATGGCCAGATCTGATTGGATCTGGCCAAATCTAGTCCTGAGTTGGCGGTGAACAATAAGGATAGGGGCTTGGGCCCCCACCTTCTTCCTCTTCCAGCTAGGTTCGACCCTCCCTTTCTCAGATGGCAAGCAGCTTAGGTGAGTAAGGAAAGCAAAGACAAAGGCGAAGTTCAACAAGTGCAAAAGTGGGCCATGCAAGCACATGCTAATGGAGGATGGTGCTTAGGCTGGCGTGTGTTGGTGCAGTGAAGCTCACAGTTGGGAGGTGAGCAGCTTGAGCCGACGGTTTAGGCCGGGTGAGATCATGACCGATATAAGGTTGGTCAATGATGTGCCTTCTTTAGCGAGAGGAGCTGCAAGGAAGCAGAGTCCTAGGTAGCTATTAGCACAATAGAGACCAAGCTGGCTGGTGCGAGAGCAGATAACAACATGGAGGGAGTTGATGCCAAAATGGCTTGGAGAAGGAAGATGGAGAGGTAACTTAGTATAAGGAAGAGGCCAGGCTCCGACCGTGATCTAGCAAAGAGTAGGGGAGCAAAAAAGGAGAGAACCATATGTCAAAAAGAAAAATAAGAGCTTAATGAAAAGTGCTAGCCTTGCTTTCCTCTCTTCCTTTGATTCTTTATCTGATCTCTCATCTTCATCATCTCTCACCTTTAATCTCTCTTTGATGATGGTTTCCTGATTCTCTCTCTTTTTTTCTGTAGGTTTTTTTTATAGGACTAAGATGATTTGAAATCAAATTCTTGATTAGTTTGATTTTGAGATTTGGTTGGATTGTGATTTGTAATTAAATTGGATCTTGATCTCTGTGATTGAAATCCTAGTCTTATTTATTGGGATTTGTTTATTATGAGGAGATTGCAATTTTTAGATATTAAATTTTCGGGAGGTATTTGTAAATTTCTTTTTGTTTTAGGGACCCAACTATAATTTTTATTGGATCGAGAGTTTCTTTTAAAATTAGCAGTGAGGAATTTCTTGCAAAAACTTAAAATTTCAGGAGCTAATTTATAAACCTCCATATTTTAGGATTTATCTATAAAATCTCAAAATTCAAGGCCTTATAAGTAAATTTGAAAATTCTAATTCATTCCAAGTTCGGCTAGAATCTTGCTTTCATGTCTATCTCAAATTGAATTAGCCTAAACTAGATTTAGTCCATCATGAATCAAACTACAACTCTAATTTTTGTTGAACTCAAAGTGAGAGTTGGGATACAAAATCTACTTAAATAGTAATGTCCGTTTCTAACCTACTGGTCATAAAAGTTGAAAATCAATTCAGCCAAGAGCTAGCTCACAGGATCACTCAAAGGCTAATTCAAACTGAAGGCTATCATGTGGACTCACATAAAAGTTTATTTGGACCAAATACCAACTTGTAGGCTCGCCTAAAGGTTTAATCAATTTAAGGCTAGGGCTAGTCCGAGATTCGTTCAAAAATTAAAATTTGACTAATTGCTAGTACGTGGACTCGTCTAAAAATCTAAATCGACTAAAGATCAATGTGCAAACTTAATAGAAAATCAAAATGACTCAAAGTCAGTTCACAGACTCATCCAAAGTCATTATCCGTGAGCTCGTTCGAAATTTAAATTTTAATTCCTGTGGACTCGCCTAAAAATCTAAATTGACTAAAAATCAATATGCAAACTTATCAGAAAGTCAAAATGACTTAAAATCAGTCTACAGACTCATCCAAAATTATTATAACAATCGAAATACTCTCAAACCAAATTAATTAATATAAATTAGTTAAATTAAATAATTCAATTACATTCAACTCAAGTTACTTCGGTTAAAGCAAGCAAACAAAATCAAATGGAGTCGAACAAACCACCAAAATGGACCTGAAATCAACAAAATAGATGGGCTATCACGAGGTACATTCATGCATATCACTGGATTCTCTCGCGATCATCAAGCAATATCAAGCCAATCAACAAATTAGCCATCGAGATTAACCATCAAAATGGCGCGTGACTTCACCATGGGTGGTCGGGCTTAGAAATTACGAACAGATTTTTGCAGTTAACACCCTTAATTCTGCGATTTACAAAAGAAGCCCAAACATTTTTGCTCCAGCCTTATCCAACTGCTTTCTAAGACGAGTTCTTATCCAAATTTCTATTTTGATAGAACTTTTCCTTTTAAATTGGAAAAGCAAAATATATTCCTTTTCATCTTGAAGGAGAATCATATATACTGCATATGGTTTATTTTCAGAAATTAGCCTTCAATTTGGACTTGGAATACAACAAAAAGAAATAGAATGGCTTGTTTATGTTTGTAGAAAAAGGAAGGAATATGGTGATTAAAGCGCATTCGAAGTTCTCTTTTTCTAAAATAACTAGCAATTTGATATCTTAAAGCAACAATGTGCAAAGATGCTATTCTGACAATCTGCATGAATTCCCATTTCTCACTTTATTTGCCGCTTTTTGAACTTTATTTGATCATTTAGCCATTCTGATGAGTGGATTGAATTTTCTTATGTTAAGAGTAAATTAAATTAATTACATCGAATTAAATCAGACGGTTCAGACTTTTTCTTCACTAATCACAAGGAAGCACATGAAGTAGAAACCAAAGAACTTTGAACTGCTAGAGAAGGTTGCGACGGCGAGCTGGGGGCAACAGCGGTGAGGTCATGCCAACAGTGAGTTGGAGCTGGGGTGAATCACTAAGCTAGAGCTAAATACAAAGCAACAATTAAAACAAAATACTTCAACTCCCAAGCTTCAAATTTGTTGTCCGCCACCACGGTCCTCGTGCCTAACACCACGACCCAATCCATGTATTGTTCGTAAATTCATGGCCGCAAAAACTTTGGATCAATTGATCCTAATCCTTCAGCTGTGATGCATTATACAGAATGCATATTAGAAGTGGGCGACAAACTACCAACAAGAGGCTTTCTTTTCTGTTTCAGACACTATTTTATTTTTTTTTATGATTTTCACGTTAGCTCTTGATGTCTTTTCTACATCATAAGCTTTTTATTTGAATCTTCTGACTCAATTCAATGCATTATTTTATTTTCTATTATGGAACAAAGATAATGATATTTATTTTTTCATAAACTATTTGATTGTCGATAGGTTTCTATTAGCATCATCTATGTTCTAACAAGTAAAGCAATTTTGATTGGCTACAAAAGTTGCAACGATGATTTAGGAGAGTATTAATTGATATTTTTAAAATAATATTAAGTTTAATCTCAGAGAAATTATAAATAGTAGATGTATACAATTAAGCTCATGGAGCTCAAAAAGAAGAGGGAATACATTTTGCAATAGCTAAATGAGCTAATTGTTGCTGGTAAAAGCAGAATCCTACTATTGAAGTAATAAATAAATACTTGATGAATTTTGCAATTGAAAAATGTAATTTAGAAGATGTTTATGGAAGAAGAGAGATTCAAAACTAGAAGATGGAGACATGGAAGATGATTTGGAAATTGCCTTTTATGGTTCTAGATGTTATAATTTAAAAAAAATGTTAATTTCTTTTTTGACTTAATAGACCATTAATCATTAGTATTTATCGGTTTTTTCTATGATTCCTTCACTATTCTATGTCATTTTTTTATTAAGTAGTTTTATTAGTGTTGAACGATGTCTTAGGCTGTGTTTGGAATGGGCTCAGGCTCAGGTTGATCCCGTCTTGACCCGATTATCTTCCAAACACTCAAAATTTGACCGTACTAATATTATTTTATTCATTTAAATTTACACCAAATTTTGATTAAAATACCCTTACGTAATCTAAACCGTTCGATCAAAATCCAACGGCTCATATCAGAGTCATGTGAAACCCTAACTATTTAAGTCTCACGGCGCCCCTCCCCCCCCCCCCCCCCCGGGGCATGCCCCTCATACGCCATCCTCCTTCCCCGGGGAAGATGAACAGTACTGTATCAACAGTACTCAAACGGAGGGTATTTTGGTCCACAAAAAATTATAACCATCTGTTGACCAGATCAGTAACCAAACACGATTTACTTGACCACATTAGCGTTTTATATTTTACCCTTTCCTTTAATCTTGAGATTGACCATGAGCCCGTTCCAAACACACCCTTAGTGTATATATATATATATATATAAACATACACTAGTAAAATAACTATGCAATGCATGTATCATAAAAATTAGAATAAATTCTATTACATCCAAAACAAAATTTACTAGTGAAATTTGTTCTTTAATTACTTCACTTCAAATTTTAGTTCATTATATTTTTTTATAAGTTATTCTACTGTTATGGTTCTTAATTTTTTGATTGATTCACGCTTTCTAGTATCTCATTGTCAAAATAAAGTGTCATTTCTTTTTTTTTTTTCATTTTCTTGGCCCCTTTTATTACGTATCTTATGTAACTCTAGATATCTAGTCAATTATTCTTTTATTTTGACAAAATCTTCAATTGCATCAAGAACATTTAAAAGGAAATGTTCACTAGAAAGAACATTTATACTTGAGAATGCTTCATCAACTTTAACAATATCAAATTTGACTGATTTAGTTTTTGAAAATAATACTGTTTGACAACAGTTACATTCATCTTGGATTACATCAATTTTGGATGAAGTCCTTTTTATTAATTCAAATATATATTATTTTGCCTTGTTGTCTTCAAAAAATCTAAGGATTTCTCGAACATTTTTTCTAATATCCTTTCTTTTATTTTTTTTAAAGCATCCATTAACTAAATGCCATACTTTGTTATATTTATAATATTATATTTTAAACTTATCTTCCTTTTGTATTTTACCCTTCCTAAAAATGCTAGTTCTCCTTTAAGCAGTATTTTTTATAATTTTTATCTATTTTTGAGAGCTTTTGTCTTATATCTTTTATCCTTTTTCTTCAGTTTTGCAACCAAATTGATAAGAAAACTCTATTAATTTATTTCTTCCTAACAGGTTTTGTCTTGCAAGTTGATTTTTTAATTTTATTTTACTGTATAATATTAAACTAGTTCTATTTAAAACTTGAATTATGTGTCTATGAAAAAAAATTCATATAATATTTTTTCATCTGCATCTTTTAAATTCTTTTGAACTCTTTTCAATAAATAGGGAGGAAATCCTAATATAAATTTTTTTTCCAAAAATTATAATTTTTGCGTTATAAATATTTGACAAAAGTATATCCTTATACCATTTAAAGTCTATTAATGTTTCGTATTTCAGATTTATTAACTATTCTTGAGTTTTAGACTCAATATTATGATTAGATACACAAAAATATAATAATAGACACATTAAAATTGCCAAACAAACATGTATAATCCTAGAATATGCTTTTATGCCTTCTATATTAATATTACTATTTTCATCTATTGGAAATCCATTAACATCTTGTTTTACTACATTTATGATTTGTTTTTATCAAATTTAGTAAGACATTATTCCACCATCTTAATAGTTATTTAGTAAATCCAACAATTATGTTTGAGACTATTCAACATTATTGTGCACTCTACATACATTACTATGCAGAATTGATTTTGACAGTTTGGGAATAGTGGAGACCCCAAAAAGTGACTTTAATATACAAATTAAAGTGTGTTTTAATCTAAATTGTGATATCAAGTATTGTGAGAATATTAATTTTCAATAGGCACAAGTCCCTATTATTAATTATCCTGACAATTGTTAGCAACCTCTTAAAATAAAAAATCTAACTAATAAAATATAAAAACAAAAAAAAGAAAAAAATAGCATTTGATTGATTTGAGAGAGATAGTAAATATCTTAAGTAAGGGCATATCCTTACTTTACAATGAGTTTCACTATGAAATTATGGGAAATATGAGAATAATGAAATAAAAGAAAAGATAAGGAGTGAGAAAGGGGGTTTTTAATGTGAGTTGCTCCCCTGCTGCATATGCTGACCATGCGAAGTCTGACTCTTGGGGTCTTGACTCGGTCTTCGGCGGATATTGATAATATATTGATGGGTAAAGCTAATTATCTTGACTTATGTCAGTTAACCCTATTAGGATTTAAACTATTACTAGCTGCTTTCTACTTGTTATTAGCTAACTATTTTTTGATATTGGATCTGAGATAATGATTAGTGACCTTAGCGTTATTCTAATCATTTTTAATATGATAATTGAGGGCTTTTAAGCATATTGTGGATCAGATTTGGAGCATCACCAATGGTTTTTGAGCATATACTAGCTTAGTTTAAAAGGGTGCATTCTCAGTGGCTTTTGGGTTAACCAGTTTGAGAGATGAGTCATCAATAACTTTGGGGGTTGACTTCCTCAAAAAGTGCATCATCAATGGCTTGAGGAATTGGCCAGCTTAAATAGCACGTCATTAATTACTTCCAGAGTTGACTAGTTTGAGAGATGCATCATTAACTGCCTCTGAGTTGACTAACTTGAAGGATACATCATTAAATACTTCTAGGGTTGACTAACTCAAAAGGTACGTCATCAACTACTTCTGAGGTTGACTACCTTGAGAGGTACATCATCAACTATTTTTGAGGGTAATTAATTAGAGAAGTACATCATCAACGGCTTCTGAGATTAACCAACTTGAAAGGCATGTCATTAACTACTTCTAGAGTTGACTAGCTTGAGGGATGTATCATCAACTATCTCTGGGGTTAATTAGCTCGAAGGGTATATCATGAACTACTTCTAAGATTGACTATCTTGAAGGATGCGTCATCAATAGTTTTTGGGCTTGACTAACTTGAGGGGTGCTCCATCAACAACTTCTAGAGTTGACTAGCTTGAGGGGTGCATTATCAATTACTTTTGGAGTTAACTAGCTTGAAGAGTGCATCATCAATGCTTTTAGCGTTGATTAACTTGAGGAGTGTATCATCAATTACTTCTAAGGTTGACTAGCCTGAAAAATAGGTCATCAACTACTTTTGAGTTTGACTAGCTTGAAGGATGTGTCATCAACTACTTTTGGGGTTGACTAGTTTGAGTGGTGGCTAATGGTTTTAAGCACATTGGCAATTAACTTCTTTGGTTTGGAAGCATCACCAACTACTTATGGAGTTGCGTGTAGTTTTGAAGTATGGCCAATAGCTTTTAGTATATTGAAAATTAACTGCTTTAATTTTGAAGTGGTATTACTCACTACTTATGAAGTTTAGTAAAACCTTGGAGTACTCCCAGAGGTTTTTATAGCACATCTAGCGGGATTTAGTTTGACCTAATTTAGTTCTTTTTAGGCTAACTCTAATTCGAGTCGAGATGACAATATTACCTATTGTTCATAGCCTTGGAGTGCTGCTAAAAGCTTAACACACAGACTAGGACCTAGTTTGACCCTATTTTAATTCTATTTGAACTTGTTTGGGTCAAATTTTACCTGCACTTTAGTTCATATTTGAGTCCAATTAAATTTGATCTTATATTAGATTCAATTTGAGCTAATTTGAAATTCAGACTTGGTCTCAATTTCATTCTGATTCAGTTTAATATTTAGAATTTGACTTAGACTGGGGTATGATTCGATTCAATTTAATATTCAAAATATAAATCAGATCAAGTTTGATTTGATTCAATTTGATATTCAGAATTTGATTTGGGTCAAGTTTGATTTGGCTTAATTCCATATTCAAAACTTGGCTTCAGTCTGAGACTAATTTGAAATTTAATCTAAGCCACTTTAATTTGATCGATTTGTATTAATCAATTTGGTTCAAGAGTCCTCAAGCTATTATAATGACATTGTGGTGAGCTTATAAATTGACCATAAGTTTAAACTTGTTATTGAATGAGACTATGAGATATCTCTAAAATATCTTAACTTTTGGGTGAAACTATAGACTAGCCCTAAATCGATTTAGTTGTCGAGACGACAGGCTAGTCCTAAATTATTTTAACTTTCAACTGAGATTGCAAGCTGATCTTAAGTTAGATTAGTTGTCAGACAAGATTGCAGGTTGGCTCTAAGTTATTTAACTTTCGGACAAGAGCGCAAGCTAGCCCTAAGTTGATTGATTATTGAGCGAGATCGCAGGCTAGCCCTAAACCCTTTTAACTTTCAAATGAGATTGTAGGTTAGTCCTAAGTCAAATTAGTTATCAAGTAAGACTACAATCTAGTCTTAAGTTGTTTAACTTTTGGACGAGATCGTAGGCTGGCCCTAAGTCAATTAATTACTAGACGAGACCTTAGGCTAACCCTAAATCATTTGACTTTCATATAAGATTGCACATTGGCATTAAGTTGATTGGTTGTTAGGTGAAGCCACAAACTAGCCCTAAACTATTTGACTTTTAGATAAGAACATAGACTAGTCTTAACTCGATTGATTGTCAGATGAGGTTGTAGGTTGGCTCTAAAGCATCTTGACTTTCAGGAGAGATTGCAAGTTGACCCTAAATTGATTGGTTATCGAGCAAGACTGCAGGTTGACCCCAAACCATGTTGTTGGGATGTTTTGTTATTTTTTTTTTTTGTTTTGTTTGTTCTTTTTCCTATTTTTCTTGTTGTTGCTCTCCTCCTTGTTGTCAATCCAAGAGATTCTTGCAATTGTTTCTTCTCCACCATAATGCTATGGTAATGAGCGATGGAGATTTGTTGACGTTCTAGATCGTGGGTGATCATGGTATTTGTGGAGATCCATAGTCATACGAAAGGTTGCAAGTGACCATGTTATTAGTGAAGACTTACCATCATACGGAGGGTTATAGATGGCTATAGTGTTTGTAGAGATTTGTAGTCACTGCAATATTGGTGGAGGCCCACCATCATATAGAGGGTGGCAAGTGACTGCAATATTAATGGAGATCTATTATCATACGGAGGACTGCGGGTGGCCACAATATCGGTAGAGACTCACCATCATATGAAGTACCGTTGATGGCCACGATATTAGTGGAGATCTGCCATCATACGAAGGACTATAGATGACCACGGTCTTGGTGGAGCTGCATCATCTCGAAGCTGCGAGTGGCTATAGTATTGACAAATAGAATTCAAAATTGAAATTGGGTTATCAAATCGACTTAAATAAATGTCCCCTTCTCATTCACTTCATGATTTTTTTCAACAAGGAGAGTGGATGCAAACAAAAATTTTGAGTGCTTAGCTCTTGCGTCAATGTCCTAAGAGTGGATTTGAACTATCATATAAAAGTGGACTTGAGTTACCAAAATAAGTAGACTGAGATTATCACAATGAGTGATCTTGATTTGCTACAATGAGTGATCTTGAGCTGCTACAATGAGTGGATTTGATCACTATAAAGAGTGGCCTTGAACTGCCACAAGAAGTGAATTTGACTGTCACAAGGAGTGGTCTTGAGTTGCCACAAGACGTGGATTTGGTTTGCCACAAGAAGTGAATTTGATTTGCCATAATAAGTGAACTTAATTTGTCACAATAAATTGATTTTAGATACCATAATAATTGGGCTTCATTTGTCACAAGAAGTGAACTTGTGCTGTCATAAGAAATAAACTTAACTTGCCACAAGAAGCGTGGACTTTATTTACCACAAGGAGTGGATTTGAGTTACCACAATAAGTGGAATTGAGTTTCCACAATGAGTGCACTTTGATGGGGGAGTGGACTCGGTCGTTACACAAATTGGACGAGATTTTGTATCTATATTTTGGAGTGCATATTTAGCTGGATATTTCCTTTTAAGAAAGTCAAACATTCCATTAGAAACAAAATATAGACACTTTTGGCTGTTATTATTATTACTTTCAGAGGTTTAGACATAGTACTTCTTGAGAAATCAGACGTTGATCAGTGGTACAGGTCTTTCCCCTGAACCAAGGTTGATTTCCATTAGTTCATCGATGATGATTTGCCCCCCGTCTTCAAGTCCTGGTAGAGCTTCCTTTGGTTGATAATTATATTTTCAAGTGAATTGTCACATCGAGTGGAACTTGGCATAGTTTTTCCTTTTGATTTTAAGGGTGCCTCAGCTGCATCATGCCCCCTTTCTTCAGGTTTTGATGAAACTTCACTGAGAACTTCACCCTCCTGCGATGTCTTCAAATATATAGCTAGCTCATGCATGTGGTTCATGTGTTAGAAAGTATTAAGGATGTTTGATCAATCTCATTATTGGACAAAGATCTAATGGATACTTGGGATGATGTAGTCCAGTCCTTTAGAATTCTTTATTAGCACATTGGAGCATGATACTCTAGTGCCATATCTTTTTCAAAAACCTATCTTTTCTAATGATTTCATAACTTTCATTATGTTCCTATTGGTTAGTTGCTTTTTTTGACTTTGGCTTTGATCTCGGATATCTTACAACCTCAATTTCCAAGGTTTACATGCTAGAACATGCTCTTTGAGTGGTCTTTCTTAATCAATAATACACCGAGATAAGGTTGGGTAAGTCCTCTTAATTCCAACATGTGATCTAATTTTCTCCCTCTTTTTTTTTGCCATTATTATCTCTCTCTTTTTGACTTAGCTATCTCATTCTTCTTTGAAGACTCAAGATTTGCGGGCTCACAGATGCCAATCAGTTCTTACTCTTTAAGTATACCTCTCTTAATTTGGTTTTTCATATGAGATTTATCCATTTAAGACTTTAGTTTCTATTGTCATCTGGGGGTGATCTTTTGCCTCTAGAAGAAGATTCCTAAGAGGTTGTCTTTCAACCTTAGTGCTTTTTGTCTGTAAAGCAACTTGCCTAATAGGGTTTGGATACTAATAGATTGATCATCATATTTTCAGACTTGCATTTCTGAAATTAATTTAGGACGTTAGTGGTGGAGGAGGTGCAGGGGTTTCAACTCCACCAATTTTATCACCGACTATCCTTGCCTTCAAATATTATCTTTATATTTTTCAAAGATCTCATCTCTACGATAGAAGGTGATTCACCTGAATATTAAGAGAATTTTTTATTTTATATCTCTTAAAAATTTTTGTTTTTGCTTCGAGAAGTATGGAGCATACTTGACTTATCAGTTTTGAATATACACTCTATCATAGGCTAAATATTTATTTGTTTTGTACTTTTGAAGCTCATAAAAATATTTGACTCTTCCACACTATAGACTTAGTGCAACTAATATTTTCCTTATCCATTAGTCACTCTGGTATTAGAAGATAACATTACTCCTTTCTCAGTTGAAGAAGTTGAGTTCTTGTTCTTTTGTTGTTCTCCTTTAGCTCTTGTAGTGTTAGAGATGAGACTAACAGAATCTACCTTTAAGTTCAATCTACTCATCATTAAGGTTCAACACACTAAAATTTGGGCCTTTATTATCAAGGCGAACTCTGCCTTTACCTTATGGGCAGATTTTATTTTTGCCCCCTTCGTGGACTTAGTATTTTACCCCTGAGTGGACTTGATCTCTACCTATTGGGTGGGAGATGAGAGGTTAATCTATATTAAGCAAATATAGCAACTGGATTAATGGTAGGGTAGATTATAAGTGGTCAAAAAATTGACTTTTGTTCATTTGTCAAGTCTTTGGAAGATCAATACCATAGTTTATGCCAATAAAACCCTATGTCATCATTAAGATTTAGTACAATGAATTTTGGCTTTTGCCCCTTACACAAAGTCAACTTTTGCCCTTTGGGTAGACTTGGTATTTGCCCTCTAGGCGGAAGATCTATACCCCCTAAATGGGAGGCAAGGAATTAATCTATATTGAGCAGGTGGAGCAGTGACTAGATCAATGGTAGTGGTAGTAGCATTAGCAATGTTAGGAGTAGTGAGGCTATTGGTAAAAGTAGAAGCACCATGCATGAGTTCAATAGAGAGAACACTGCTTGATAGCTGATATGGACTCTAATTGCTCCCATGACGATCACTATTTCTTCATCAAAATTTGGCATAATGACATTTGGCCTTAACCCCTTTAAATGGGTTTGGCCCTTGTTCCCTGAATGGAAGGTTTGGACCCCCAAAATGGAAGGTATTTGCCCCCTGAATAGAAGGCCTTTGCCCCAAGGATGGAGAGTCATTGCCCCTTGAATAGGAAATGAAGGGTTGACTTATATTTATGTCAACTTCGGTTGTCCTCTCAATGATTATTGGTTGACAAAGTGTATCACAAACCTTTCACCAAAGATGAGGGTGTAGATTAGGGTAGGAGGGTCATTTGATGATACCATCTTTCTTTTCTTATAATGAAAAATCAATCAACAACTTTCTTTCCCTTAATATATGACTATATTAGCTAGGTCTTCTACATTTGAAGGAGAAGTCAAGCCCATTGAATGTGCTAGAATTTGTAAGATCGATTTTAGTAGCCTAGGAATAGTGGAGATCTCAGGAAGTGATCTCGATACACAAATCAAAGTATATTTAAATTTGAAGTGTGCTATTAGGTGTTGTGCAAACCTCTATTGTTAATTACTTTGACAATTATCCGGAACCTCTTAAGGTAAGAAAACTAACTAATAAAATAAAAACATAAAGAAAAAAGAAAGCATCAATTGATTTATTTGAGAGAGATTGTACATGACTAAAGTAAAGGTATATTCTCACTTTACAAAAAGTTTCAACATGGAATTATAAAAAATATGAGAATAATGAAAGAAAAGAAAAGATAAGGAGTGAGAAAGGGGGCTTTGATGTGTATTGTTGCTTTTCCCCCACATGCTAGACCAAGTGTTGTCTAACTCAGATGGGTCTTGACTCGGTCTTCAGTAAATATTGATAATGTGCTGACAAGTGAGGCTGACTATCTCAGATTATATCAATTAACTCTATTAGGATTTGAAGTATTGCTGATGGCTTTCTACTTATTATCAGTTGACTTCTTTTGATATTTGATCCAAGAAAATGATTAGTAGCCTTATCTTTATTCTAATCATTTATAATATGATAATTGAGGGCCTTTTAGGCATATTATCAAGCAAATTTGGAGCATCACTAATGGCCTTTAAGCATGTGTTGGCTTAGCTTAAAAGGATGCATTGTCAATGGCTTTTGCGATTGACTAACTTAAGAAATATGTCATCAACCACTTCTAGGTTGACTAGCTCAAAAAGTGTATCATCAATGGCTTCTAGGTTGATCAACTTAAGGGACACATTATTAACTACTTCTGAAGTTGATTAGCTTGAGGGACGCATTATCAATTGCCTCTAACATTGACTAGCTCGAAGGGTGTGTTATTAGCTGCTTCTAGAGCTAACTATTTAATGGATACGTCATGAATTGCTTATAGGACTAACTAGCTTGAAGGGTGTGTCACCAATTGCTTTTGATGTTAGCTAACTTAAGGGGTGCATCATCAACTGCTTTTGGGGTTAACTAACTAAAGGGTGCACCATCAACTATATTTAGGCATTGACTAGCTTGAAGAGTACATCATCAACTACTTTTGGGGTTGACTAGCTTGAGGGGCACATCATCAACTACTTTTAGAGTTGACTAAAAGATTTATTATCAACTACTTCTAGGATTGACTAGCTTAAGAGTACATCATTAACTATTTTTGAAATTAACTAGCATGAGAGGTGCATCAACAATGACTTTTGAGATTGACTAGATTAAAAAGTGCATCATCAAAGAGCCTTCAGGGGTTGACCAGCTTGAACGATACATTATTAACTATTTTTAGAGTTGACCAGTTTGAGGGATGCGTTATCAACTACCTGTGGGATTGATTAGTTTGAAAAATGCATTATCAGCTACTTTTGAGATTAATTAGCTCGAATGATGCATCATCAATAGTTTTTGAAATTGACTAACTTGAAAGGTGCATCATCAACAGCTCTTGGGATTAACTAACTTGAGGGGTGCATCATCAACAACTTTTAGGCTTGACTAACTTGAGGGGTGTATCATCAATTGCTTCTAAGGTTGACTACCTTGAGAAATGTATCATCAATAACTTCTAAGGTTGAGTAGCTTGAGGGATGTATCATTAATTGCTTCTAGGTTTGACAACCTTGAAGAGTGCATCATCAACTGCTTTTGAGATTGACTAGCTTGAGTAACGGCTAATAGTTTTAAGCATGTTAGTGATTAACTGCTTTTGTCTGGTAGCGTCAACCAACTGCTTATTTGGTTGGCTATAGATTTGAAGCATGGCTGCTAGCTTTTAGTGTGTTGACGATTAACTTCTTTGCTTTTGAAGTGGCATTACCCACTACTTGTGGAGTTGAGTGAAACATTAGAGTGCTATCAAAGATTCTTATAACACACCTAGTGGATCTCAGTTTAACCCAATCTAGTTCCTTTTAGGTCAACTTTGATTTGGGTTGAGATGACAATATGACTAATTATTCATAACCTTGAGTATTATAAAAGATTTAGCATATCCAGTGGAACTCAATTTGACCTCGTTTTAGTTCTATTTGAACCTGTCCAAGTTGGACTTGACTTGTGCTCTAATTCACATTTGAGTCTAGTTAAATCTAACCTAGTCTTGGATTCAATTTTGAACTGATTTGAAATTCAGACTTGGTCTTAGTTTGAGTTTGATTTAATTTAATATTTAGAATTTGACTTAGACTTGGATACTATTTAATTCAATTTGATATTCAAAACTTGAATCAGATCAAGTTCGATTCGACTTAATTTGGTATTAAGAAATTGATATGGGTCAAGTTTTGGTTTGGTTTAATTCTATGTTCAAAACTCAACTTTAGTTTAAGATTGATTTGAAATTTAATTTGAGCCACTTTAATTTGATCGATTTGTGTTAATTGATTTAGTTCAAAAGTCCTCAGATTGTCATAATGACATTATAACAAGCCCGCAAGCTAGCCATAAATTCAAACTAATTATCAGATGAGATTGTAGGCTGACTCTAAACTATCTTGATTTTTGGGAAGGACCGTAGGCTAGCCCTAAATTGATTTAGTTATTAGGCGAGACTACAATCTAGTCCTAAATTATTTTAACTTTCGGACGACACTGCAAACTAATCCTAAGTCAGATTAGTTGTCAGACTAGACCATAAGCTAGCTCTAAATTATTTAATTTTCAGATAAAATTGTAGGTTGGCCCTTAGTTAATTAGTTATCAGGTGAGACCGCAGGCTAACACTAAATTATTTTGACTTTTGGGTGAGACCACAGGTTGATCCTAAGTGAAATTGATTATCAAGAGAGATCATATGTTAGCCCTAAATCATTTGACTTTTGAATAAGGTCACATGTTGGCCCGGAGTCAAGTGATTATCGGGCGAAATCGCTGGCTGACCCTAAATCAATTGACTTTTGGGTAAGACCACAAACTAACTCTAAGCCGATTAATTATCAAGCAAGACCGTAAGCTGACCCTAAATTGATTGATTATTAAATAAGACTACAGACTTACCTTAAGTCGATTGATTATTGGACAAGATTGCAGGCTAACTATAAATCATTTGACTTTTGAGCAAGACTGCAAGTTAGCCCTAAGTTGATTGGTTGTCAGGTGAAATCATAGGCTAGCCCTAAACTATCTAAACTTTTGGGCGAGATTGCAAGTTGGCTCTAAATCTTTTGACTTTCGGATGAGAGCACAAACTGGTCCTAAGTCGATTAGTTGTCAAGCGAGGCCATAAGCTAGCCCTAAATCATCTTAACTTTTGAGCAAGATTGTAAACTGGTCCAAAGTTAATTGCTTGTCGAGTGAGATAGCAGATTGGCTCTAAACTCTCTTAACTTTCGGGGAGACTATAGACTGACCCTAGACCATCTTGACTTTTAGGCGAGACCATAGGTTAGCCCTAAGTTGATTAGTTGTTGGGAGAGATCACAAGCTGGCTCTAAACTATTTTAACTTTCAACTGAGACTACAAACTAACCCTAAGTTGATTAGTTGTCAGACGAAACTACAAACTAGCCCTAAACCATTTTAATAGGATATTTTGCTATTATTTCTTCTGTTCTATTTGTTCTTTTTCTTTTTCTTATTCTTGTTCTTTTTCTTGCTCTTCTCCTTGTTGTCAGTCCAAGAAATTCTCATTATTGATTCTTCTTTGACATAATGCCATGATGATGAGTGAGGCCGTGTGTAACCACAATGGTGATGAAGATTTGCTGACGTTCTAGATCATGGGTAGCTGCGGTGTTAGTGGAAGTCCACTGTCATATGGAGGGCCACAAGTAAGTATAGTGTTGGTGAAGGTCTACCGTCATATAGAGGGCCACAGGGTGGCCATAGCATTGGTAGAGACTTACCATCTTATGGAGTGCCATAGATGACTGCAATGTTAGTGAAGACTCACTATCATACGGAGGGTTGTGGGTGGCAATAGTATTAGTAGATATCCGTTGTCATATAAAGGGATGCAGGTGGTCATAGTATTGGTGAAGACTCATTATAATATGAAGAGTTGTAGGAGGCCACAATATTGATGGAGGTCTACCGTCATACGAAGGCCTATAGGTAGCCTAGTGTTGGTGGAGCTCCATCATCATGAAGTCGCAGGTGGCTGCTATATTGATAAATAGAAAAAAAGCCCCATGA
This sequence comes from Trichopus zeylanicus subsp. travancoricus, assembly GCA_005019695.1. NCBI lineage: Eukaryota > Viridiplantae > Streptophyta > Magnoliopsida > Dioscoreales > Dioscoreaceae > Trichopus > Trichopus zeylanicus. Next base: position 139,340 of record RXID01014474.1, on the reverse strand, counting down.
TGGGGTCAAACATCTAATTCTTTCAAATTCGGCCATCCAAACTTGAACTGTTGAGAACATTCGACAATTGGTAGAGAACGAGACCATGGGTGATTGCAAGCCTTGAGAAAGAGAAGGCAACAGTAGCAACGAACATGAGAAAACAAAGACTGCTAGGGACGAAGAGAATAAGGGATATCAAAAGAAAAGATGAAGAAAGGGATGAAATCTTATTTCGATCCCTTGTTGACACCTTTTTGCTCTCCTCCTATGAGTTCTCTTTTTTTCTCTTCAAATTCATGTGCCCTAATCTTATTTTTATAAGGCTTTGAGAGGATCCCTAATTTTAGTTATTGAAATTTGATTGAGAGATTTAACGAGTATTCTCTTGTCATAAACCTCCATATTTGAATCTCAGATTGAATTCTCCAAGATTATATCTTCCTTGTTGAAAAATCAGATTGATTTTGATGGATTTTGAAAAGAAATTTATTTTTTATTTCTATAAATTTGTGACTGAATTAAACATTCGGTTGGGAATAGGATGTCCGATAGCAAGTAGTGCTCATGCAGTCAAGCCGTATAGGATGTCTGGTTTGAACCAAACATCCAACTGCGAGCAAAGATTGATTGTACCAAATATCCGATTTATGAACCGAACGTCTATTTACTATGGTAATTTTAGCCACTTTTTTTTAAGCCCCTTTCCTATTTTAAATTGGGCCCACTGCTCATTGAAGCTTGATTTAGTGTTTGAAACTTCAACCTATATTTATTTCAGATTGAACCCTCATCCATTATAAATTAGACTTAAAGTCTACTTTTAATTCTTGCCAAATTCAAAAGTGAAATTGGATTACAAAATCAACTCAAACAAACTATAATAGCTCTTACATCAAATTGCATTGTGGTTAAATTTATATTTTTTGAATTAAATATCTACAAGTGTTGATCTTGAATAATAATTTTTTGTCTTAGATGTTTGAACTATAGTTTTTATTTTTTTACAGAATCTCCTTATTTTATAATTTAATTAATTGAGGTAATAGATCGATTATCTTTAATTCTTAAATTAGAAATTATTTTAATTAATTTGTTTGCTAAATTATCAAATATAATAATAGTAGTTTGACTTCCAAGTTAGTGTTTGGTTGAAGTTTTTTTAAATAATAAATGATGTTTTAAATTCAGATAATAAATTTTTTATAAAATTTGGGTATTTAAATTATTTTTTTATCATTTATTATTTTCTTCCCTTTTACATCTATGTTAGTGGGTTTTTATTCAACAAATTTTAAAAGTAAGTTTTATATTCTATAAGTTTGACTGCTTATGATTTGAAGTGACAAAATTAAAAGGTTATTTTTTTCAAAAATTATATTTAAATAATTTGGTTTAGCAGAATCTTCACTTTACTCATCTATTAAATTTTTTCAATGATATAGATTTTATTTAACTATTATATGCAATTAGATTTAGTGGTTCAAATGGAGGATGAATAACTTTCATCTCTTTACTTATTTTACTATATTTCCAAGTTTTACTTAGCTTTTGAATTACTACAACATGATCTTCTTGGGAGAGATCATTAAGTATATCTTTTAATCCTTAAATATCATAACTGTTATATTCAAAGAAAAATAAATTTCTCTCTTCCCAAATCATTTGACTATACTATTTTTCTCTAATACTTATTGATTCTTCTTGATCAAATGTATTCAGAAACCATTATATTTTCTAGAAATTTTTAATAGAATTGAAATCTAATCTTAAATAGTCTTTGTTTATTTTAAAAGGGTTCTTAGTTTGAGTAATAATAATATTACAAAAGTCTCACTTAGATGATTCATAAGATCTATGTGAGTTTCACTCATAAGTTGGAAAAGGAATTCATTACGTTTAAGATTTTTGTTGATTTTTTCATATCATTTAAATGAGGAGGGACTAGATGAACAAGAAGGTCTAGAATTTATAAAAATAATTCTTAGAGGATGATAAATTAATTTTCACATCACTATTAGGATATTCAATAATGTGTTCAACATTATTATTTTGGAATGGCTTAGGAGACACAACTTAAGAAAAAATTGAAACTTTTGAAAGTTTTATATCTTCCCATTTTATAAATATAGGCGTATAATCATGATTCCTAAGATTTGTTTGAAATAGTATTGTCACATATTTTATTATTTTAATTTTTAAACATGGGGTTATAGTGTTTATAGCCTTACAATAAACTCTATATGTTAAAGTTATATTTTCTGGGCCTAGTTCCATATTAAATCTTGAAATTTGAATATTTAAAGTAAGTACTTTAAGGATTACTAGATTAGTAAGAGATATTGAAAAAATCATGAAAATAGTTTAAAATATTGGTTATTGAGATAAGGTGATTTTTATTAAGCCTAGCACTGAATCTGTAAATTTATTATGCTTATAATCTCTCACACGGGTAAAAACTAAAGCATTTGTCCTTTTCTTGTTTAAGATTTTATAACAATTTATATTAGTCCTAAGTATAGGTATTTATATTTACTACTAATGTTTTTTAAATCTTTTTGACTGAATAATAAAAATTCTCATGCATTGAAATAAAAAATAAAACAATGATTCTATCAATTGTTTTGGTACAATAATTTGATTTTAATTAGAATGATCCTCTAGAGTAAATTTCACTTATAGATATTTTAGACATCTTTCAATTTTCAATACTCTTTTCAATATTATTGAGTAAAATTTTGAACTATTTTTAATAGACATAGTTCTTACAATATTAGGAACTCTATGTTCTTATGAATATTCCAATCCTTTTAATAGAGGTTTTATGAATCTAGCCATTTATTGCTTTTAAGAAAAAAATAGAGATAATAATATATAATAAAAGTATAGTGGCCTATCAATGACTATAAAAATAAAAAAATTATTCTTCAAAACACCTTTTGAGCTAAGTATGGACTCACATCACCATGCCAAGTAGGCCTCGATTTCGAAACTTCACTAAAAAATTACATCCACTATATACTCCCATAGCAAAAATGGTTTTGATACCACTTGATCCAGAAACTAAAATTAGATAATATATTCATAAAACAACAACATATACAAATTCATACACACACACACTAACTATATATAACTATATATATATATAAACTCTTGACTTTATTAAACCCATAAAATTATGACACTTAATTGTTTAGATTTTAATTAGAATAAAAAATATTATCATTATATAACACTCTAATATTATAATATTATTTCACTTATTATTTAATAATAATTACATTGTAATATCCTTTATGCTTTCATAATTTTGGACTATTGTGTAAAATATGATTCACAAAAAAGGGCATATTGATTTACAATAATTTTTTATGCTGCAAATATTAGCCCAATTTGTGTACTCAGTTTTAGTCTTATTCCTTCAGCAAATACTCTTAGAGTTTTACCATCAATAATTTGTAAAAATAACCTCATCTCTTACTTGCTTAAGTAGATTTATAAGAGAATATCTATTACCAATTTAGCACCTCAAATAAGGTATGAATCTAGTAAAAATATAAAAATTATATAGTACAATAGATATAAGACTTTTGTTAGGAATAGATTTTTTACCCCATTATTTCTTAGATTTCATGCCTTGAAAATGTCAAAACTTATATTATATATTTCTCCAATAAATTTTTATTTAGGTTGACCTATCTGTAATACACATAATTTCTAATAATAATCAAAACTGATGTGATAGAGTGGGTGCAAACATTTAATTTATTGGTAGGTATTCATGATTAACATTATCCTTTTCACATCTCTGATATACTTATAGCTCATAGTAATATGTTTGATGCTATAACTTATTTTTTTACTTTTAGTATCATAAATAGCAACTTGATTATCAATATTCTTCATTAATATTCAAAATCATGAGATTTTATCATGAAAATAAATATAGTGCTAAATATTGATATCCACCACAATTCACGATGTAGAAGAAGAACAAAAAAGAAGAAAAAATAGCACACAAAAGATTTATGTGACGAAGACGATCCAAAGGATATTGTATTGATGAGAAGAGGAAGAGAAGATTACAATGATGAAGGCGAAACTCCAATATTATCAACTCTCACAAAAGACTAAGTAGCCTACCCATCATAAGATGTCTTGAGAGTATTGATCTATGTCTCTCTTTCTCACTTTATATCAAAACCCTTACACTAATAGAGTATTTATAGATGTGGCCGAACTATGTTTAAGTCAAAATAAATGACTGATTCAAATAAGACTTCTATTAATTTAAGTCTTCTAGTAGAAGATAAATTCAGATAAGAATTAGGCCCACTAAATTACTTTCTAATATAATTAAGACTCCGAAAAATCCGGATTCGAGACAAAATTAAGCCAATAATCTCCACCTTGGCTCAAATCCTCTTATTCTCTGAATTTGAATCTTCAATAGATGTCTTTGTCATTACCTCATAGTGCAAGATCAACAATCTTGAATATTGATCAAATCCAAATAGAGCTTGAACTTGTCAATCAAAATCACCTTCGTCAACATATCTGCAGGATTTCTTGACGTATGAATCTTTTGTAAGAAAATCTCATCGTCTTCAATAATGTCCTAAATAAATTGAAATCGGACATCTATATGCTTTGATATGACATGATACATTTGGTTCTTCGCAAGGTGTATGACGCTTTAACTGTCGCAAAAAATAAGAAGAATATTTTGAGAAAAAATCAACTTCACTTGTCAATCCTTTGAGCTAGAGAGCCTCTTTGACGGCTTCTGTAGCTGTCATATACTCAGACTTTATTGTAGATAATACTATAGTTGACTGTAAGGTACACCTCCAGCTAATAGGTCCTTCACAAAGAGTGAAAAGATAATCAGTGAGGGATCGTCCTCGTTCAAGGTCTCTAGCATAGTCTGAATCAACGTAGCCAATAATTTTGGCCTCTTGATCTTTTGGTAATTTTACCAAGACCCAAATATGTTTCTTTTGAAGAGAATCCATCTCTTCATTTATAATAGTTTGTCACTGAAAAGAATTCTTATCCTGCACCGCTTCTTTATAGGAAGACGGATCATTATTGTCAGTAACTAAAGCAAAAGCTACCATATCTTCAAAATCATACCTTTCAGGTGCCTTTATGTTTCTTTGAGATCTTTGAAGTGGACTCTTCTCAAAAATTTGATTCTTAGAATTTTCTTAAGAGTTGGGCATATCCTGAATATTTTCTTATGAAGGAACTATATGCTCCACCTCCACTTACATTATATCACTAGGACCTTTTTTGAGAGATTTTAACATAATACTTTCATCAAATACTATATCTCTTTCAATAATTATATTTGAATAGTAGGATCCCACAAACAATAGCCCTTAACACCTTTGGCATAACCCAGGAAAATATACTTTTTGAAACGTGCATCTAACTTATCCTTGACAACATGTACATAAGCAGGGCAACAAAAAATTTTTAAAGAAGAATAATTTGCAGCTTGACCAGTCCATACCTCTTCAGGAGTCTTGTAATTAATGATTATTTGAGGAGAGCGATTCACAATGAAATATACTGTATTGACTACTTCTGTCCAAAAATCTTTATCAAGATTAGCTGTATTGAGCATACTACGTGCTTTCTCCAACAACGTTCTATTCATCCTTTCAGCCACACCATTTTGTTGAGATTTTTCTGGGATGGTAAATTGGCGTTTGATGCTTTCATCTTCACAAAATTTGAGAAATTTTGTTGATTTGTACTCTCTGCCATTATCACTTCTGAGATATTTGATTTTTATGCCAGTCCTTTTTTCAACTAAAGTTTTCCACCGTTTGAAAATAGAAAACACTTCAAATTTGTGATGCAAAAAATAAATTCATATTTTTTTGGAAAAATCATCAATAAAACTGACAAAATAACAAGCACCAAATTTTGATGGAATAGGAGAGCACCACACATCAGAATGAATATAATCAATTAAGTCTTTAGTGCAATGAGTACTGGTGTTAAACTTTACCTTGGACTATTTACAATAGAGACAATGCTCGCGGAAATCCAATTTGCATGAGTTGAGGCCTTTCAGTAATTTCTTTTGTTGAGCTCACTTAAACATTACTCACTCATATGACCGAGACACATATGCCATAAGTGGGTCATATTAGAAGAAGAAGCCTGAGAAATTGCTATACCACTTTCAATGATTTTTCTTATTAACTTATACAAATTTTCATGCTTTAGGCCCTTCATCACTATCAATGAGCATTTAGCAACCTTAAGAACTCCACCTTCAGCAAAATACTTATAACCAGCAGAATCCAAAGCACCCAAAGAGATCAAATTCTTTTTCAAATTAGGAACATGTCTAACATTAGTAAGAGTTCTAATAATATTATCAAACATCTTAATTTTGATTGTTCTAATTCCAATAGTTTTGTTTAGATTGTTATTACCTATCAAAACTAAACCACCATCATAGGACTTGTAGTCTTCAAACCAATCCTTATTAGGACACATGTGGTAAGAACAACTAAAATTAAGAATCCAAGTATCATGCTAATGATTAAAATTAGAACTAATAGAGAGATCCCAAAATTATTATCAAAACTCTTTTCAACAACTGACACTTGTCCTTTGGCTTGCTCTTTAGATTGAGATTCTCTTTCTTTCTTTGTTTTGAACTTCCAACACTTTTTAATTACATGTCCCATCTTCTTACAATACCTGCAGTTTATTTCTTTGGATTTGGATCTAAAACGACCTTTCTTTGATCTTTCTTTGGTACAACTTCTAACAATCAATGCTTTTGAGTGTGACATGTCCCCTTCAATTTTTTTCTAAATATTCATTAGATAGAAGGGCAGCAAAAATATCATCAAATTTTAAATTCTTATCATACATGAAAGTAGTCTTTAGATTCTCAAGAGAAGGAGGTAAAGACGATAATAAAATAATTGTCTTGTCTTCATCTTCAATTTTAACATCAATGCTTAACAATTGAGAGACTAGTTTATTGAAAGCATTAAGATGATCAACTATATTTGTACCTTTTCTCATTCGAAAATTGAAAAGCTTCTGCTTTAAATAAACTCGATTTGAGATAGATTTACTCATATATTGTTTCTCCAGTTTTTTTCATAATTCTAAAGGTGATGTTTCATCAAGAAATGGATTGAATACATCATAAGTGAAACTGAGGATGATTATGCTATATGCACTAGCCTTCTGGTTTTTACAGACACTTCCGATGATATCTTCAGGCTTGACGTCCTCCAATGTGTTTTTCAACTCTTGTTGAATAAGAATTGCACGAACTCTTGATTGCCAAATAGGAAATTCTTATTTTCCATTGAATTTCTCTATATCAAACTTCGTAGTAGACATGTTGAACCAAGCTCTGATACCACTTATAGTACTAAATATCGATATCCACCATAATTCACGATGTAGAAAAGGAACAAAAAAGAAGAAAAGATAGCACACAAGAGATTTATGTGATGAAGACGTTCTAGAGAATATTGTATTGATGAGAAGAGGAAGAGAAAATTACAACGATGGACGTGAAACTCCAATATCACCAACTCTCACAAAAGACTAAGTAGCCTATCCGTCACTAGACATTTTGAGAGTATTGATCTATGTCTCTCTTTCTCACTCTATATCAAAACCCTTACATTAATAGAGTATTTATAGATGTGGCCTAACTGTGTTTGAGTCAAAGTAGAAGACTGACTCAAATAAGACTTCTATTAATTTAAGTCTTTAGTAGAAGATAAATTCAGATAACGATTAGATCCACTAAATTATTTTTTAATATAATTAAGACTTTTCGGAAAATCCGGATTCGAGACACAATTAAACCAACAAATAAATTCTAATATCATTGAAGATAATATTACTTTTTTTTGAAAATAATGCAATAATAGTTTCACTAATGGTGAAATTCAACCACTAATAAATTTAGAAGTAATTTTATATAAAATCCAATTAGCTCATTATAAATAGTAATTTGATTATTAATATCCTTCATGAATTAAATCACAAGATAGTGTCATGAAAATAAATTCATATTTCATTCAAGATAATAAAATACAAGATTGTTTTTTTAAAAACTATGCAACAATAGGGTTTGACAATGGTGAAAAATCAACAACTAGTATATTTAAAAGGGGTTATATCTAAAGTTTTAAGTTTCAACTGAAATATTTTGACTTTAATTTCAGCCAAAATATTTTAGTTTGCGACAAACCCAAAATATTTCGATTTTAAAAATTGATTCGATTATTAAAATATATTAGTTAATTTTTTATATTATTTTTATGTCAAAAAATATGCTTAGCTTAGATGGCTAAGATATTAATCCTAGATCACTCAAGTTGAGGTTTGAGCCTTAGTTATTGTATTTTTTTCTCTCGTATTTTAAGTAATTTTCTACCCAAAAATGTTCTTATTTAATAATTTTTAGAAAAATATATGTATATAAATTGTTTTCACATTTTTAAAATTTTTAAATATTTTTAATATAAAGTCAAATTTTAGTTACACAAAATTAAAAAAATAATTTGACTGAAATTAAAATAATTGATTTTGACTGAAGTAACCAAAATGATCGAAATATATAAGTTTCAATGTGTACTAAGATCGAAATATAAAATCTTGATTTTACTTAAAGCCTAACATCACTATAGCATTCTATAATAGAATTAAAATAATTATAATATAAATTATAATTAATAGCATACTTAAATATCTTATAATATTGTCTAATTCTTTCCATATTCTAAATTAGAATTACTAATAAATCTACTTAGTATACCTAGTGTATATGCAAATAAATAGTTGCATAAATTAAACTATCAATAATTTTAACATAATTTTCTAGATTAATAGGCATAATGATGTGATGAAATAAAAATTTTACTAGATAGGCAATCATTATAATAAAATTTATTTAACAATTTCATAAAATAATATGATTATGCTAAAATGAAACTATTTTTTTTATTGCCTTAACTCGTAAAAATAAATCAACTTGTCCTGAATCTTTTAGTAAAACTTTGAGACAAGAACCATTTGATTTTATTGACACAATCAATATTTGAATTAAAAAAAGGGATAATTACGTATAAGTCCCTGTAATTAGCCTTCATTACGTATAACCCCCCGTAATTTCCGAAATTACCCACACCCCCCCATTTTCGAAAATATTTACCCACACCCCCTGATTGTTATTTAATCAAAATTTTCCCAAAACATTCCGATTTTACCCTCGGTTATTTTTACAAATACACCCCTAAAAATTTATTTTTTATATTTAACGCCCTGAAATTCGGTTTTTTGCAAATAACACCCCAAAATAACTCCAATTTATAGAAAGGTCCTCGAAATTCGGATTTTTACAAATAAACCCCCGAAAATTATTCTGATTTACAAAAAAATCTCCAAAATTCGGATTTTTGCAAATAACACCCAGAAATTATTCTAGAAAAATCCCTGAAATTTGGATTTTTGCAAATAACACCCCGAAATTATTTTGAATTACAAAAAAGTCCCGAAATTTTCTTATAAAACCCTCTCCTTCCTACTGTAGCCCTAAACCCCAGTTGCGCCGCCACCGCCGCTCTGCTTTGCCTCTCCCTGCGCAGCTGCTGTCGTCGCTGCCCCGCCGGCGAGGGATCGCCGTCCGATCACTGCCCTGCGCCCCCCACGCCGTCGTTGCTCTGCGTCGCGCCCCCCACGCCGTCGCCGTCGCCGTCGGTGCTCGCCCCTTGCTCTGCCCTCGCGCCGTTGCTGCCTCGCCGGGGAGAACACCGCCGCTGCCATCGCTGCTGCCCTCCTTCGTCCTCTGTAAGCCACCACCTCCTTCCGAACACCCCCCCCCCCCCTCCTGAACCCCCCCTTTCCTTCGCGACCAAGGTCAGCGAGGACGCTCGGCGGAAGAAGGCTGGGTGGCGGACGTCTGCGCGTGATGGCGCCCTGGCGCGGACACCGGAGGCTGGGTGGTCTCGGCCGTTCGCACCGCGCACCCTCGAGCCGGCGTCTCTGCCAGTCACGCCGCCGTCGGACAGCCTCGGACCTACTCCCCGCCTGACGGCCTCAGACCCGCACGACGGCCTCGGACCCCCCCATCGCTCCCGCCCCCGCCCCCGCCCCCAGATGGCCTCCGACTCTCCCCACCCCTCTTCCCGCCCGACAGCCTCAGACCCCCTCCCCGTTCGACGGACCTCAGACCCCCTCCCTGCCCCCCCCGACCCGCCGGACCCAACCCATACTCACCCAACCGCCCCCCCCCCCACCCCCCCCCCCCCCCCCCTCCCTCTCCCACACAGACTCCCTCGAACGACCATCCCCCCACCCCTCCTGCCCCCCACTCGCACCCCTCCTCCCCCGCCCACCTGTCCACCACTCCAACCACACACCCGCACCTGCCACAATTCTTCTATCTATTTTTTATATCTAATTTTTGATATTATGTATTTACAAATGGCTGATTCAGAGAATCTGGTATGATTAGTACTCCGTTATGGAGAATATTGGAAGGAAGTGGAATATACTCAAAAAAGAAAATATGTATTTGGTAGACAGAAGTCTTTACTGGTTGATATAAGAAAATACACATTTGCAGAATTATGGACTGAAGCCTATCAATTGGTCGAAGCAAGGACAAATGAGTTACTTGTGATCAAGTATTTATATCCAAACAGCAGTCCTCCAATTTATATGTCAATCAACAGTGAAATTCAGCTGGAAGCAATGTGGACAGTAATTCAAGACTTGAAGCATAACAATATTTATATATCAGTGGAGGACATAGGCGATCCTTTATCAGCGGTGTCTGCACCAAGGCTAACTCCTTTGATAGGAGAATCTTCTGTGTATCACAGTGTGCAAAGAGATGAATATATTGATTCAGATTTAGATGATTGTCCTTCTAATTCTAATTTTCATAGTTTGATGTATTCTTCTAATGATGATGAAGATGAGGAGGAGGATGACGATAATGATGAGTTAGTTGCTGAGCAGGAGCAAGAAAATATAAGACAAGGAGGAGAAGAAGGAGTAGAAGACAGAGTGAAAAATAATTTACTACCTTTACTTGAAGATAATTTGAATGACAATGTTTTGAAAATAGGAGACATATTTGAAGATGTACATGCATTCAGATTGACTCTTAGATAGTACTGTATTGTGCACAGATTTCAGCCTTTGTTTGTAAAGAATGATCGTAACAGAGTAACAGTCAGATGTGCTTCTGTGAATTACCGATGGAGGCTTCATGCTTTAGAGAGATCTGATGGTTCAGGTTTTCAGATAAGAAAAATGGAACGAGTTCTTACTTGTATTGCTGTCAATACTTCTAGAAATAAAATGGCAAATGTTGAATGGATAGGTAACCAAGTTTTGCATTGGATGTGTGTTGACAAGCAAATCACAGTCAAGCAAATACAGAATATGATGAATGAGAAATACAGTCTCAGACTGACTTATATGTAGGCATGGAGGGAAAAAGACTATGCTTACAAGATTATTCATGGCAATGAAGAAGAATCTTTTAATTTGTTTCATTCGCTGAAGGCAGAGTTGAAGAGGAGGCATCCTGATAATATTGTGCGCATTGCTCAGTGTCCAGATATATTTTTTCAGAGATATTTTATGTCATTACATACTTGTAACAGAGCTTTTCTTACTGGATGCAGACCTATACTGGGAGTTGATGGATACTTCTTGAAAGGAAAATATAAAGGCATACTGCAGACCTATACTTCTTGAAATTGATAGGGAGAATAACCTAATTCCAGTTGCATTTGCAGTTGCAGAAGCAGAAACATACCAATCTTGGTTATGGTTTCTACATAACTTGCAACGGGTTATTAGAAATTTGAATAGTTTGGCTATTATTTCAAATAGACAGAAGGGTCTTTCTGATGCTGTGAAGAATATTTTCCCATATGCTGAGCATAGGGCTTGTATAAGGCATGTGATTGCAAACTTGAAAAGATCCTACCCTGGGAAAATCTTAGAAAATTTGGTTTTTAATGCTTCAAATACATTTTTGCCTACTGAATTTGTGAAGTATATGGAAAGGATTAAACAGCTATCCATACCAGTTTGGCAGTACATGAAAGAAATAAATGATTTTGCATGGAGTAGAAGTCACTTTGATCATTCAGTGAAATGTCATTATGTGACTAATAATATTTCTGAGTCATTTAATAGTTTTGTTTAGGATGGCAGGGAACTTCCCTTTCTTGAATTACTTGATTTCATCAGGCAGAAGATAATGGTGAAATTTGCCACAAGAAAAAAATGAAGGATCTCACTGGTTTGGAAAGCTAGTGCCAAGAATAGAAGCTTTTATTAGGAAAGTTTCACAGGCACGGGGCGGATACCGTATTTGGAAGTCTTCTGATGATATTTCAGAGGTCAGTGATCCTGCAGGCTGATGAATTGTGGATATAAGGCAGAGAATTTGTGACTATAGACAATGACAGCTAACAGGAGTGTCTTGCGTTCACGATATTGTTGCTCTCCTTGATGTTCGGCTTGATCCTATTGATTTTGTTGATGACTACTACATTCTGGAGACATACAAAAGAGTATATGACATTCCTGTCACTCCATTGCTAAGCAAGCAACTTTGGGTGTCTGTACCAAATGCTCTACAAGTACTTTCTCCACGTTCAAAGAGACAACCTGGTAGGCCTAAGAAGAAAAGGATTAAGAATCCAATGGAAATATCAAGTAGAGTAATATATACTTGCAGTAGATATGCTCAGTTGGGATATAACAAGAGAGCGTGTAAAGAGCCTCTTGGACTACAATAACAAATTGATATTTCTGCATCTAGCAGTAATCAACAGTCAGTGGAAAACCAATATGTTGGAGAACGTGGTAGGGGAAGAGGAAGAGGAAGGTCTACCGTAATGACTTCAAATTTTAGTATGCATTTACCATATGAATTTTTCTTTTAAAAAATTGACAATTTTTTTCTTATTTTATGTGATTTTGAAATAATACATTAATAAATGTCACTGTGTTTTTTTGCAGGAAGTTCGTTAGATCTCTAGGATCAATTTTGATTGGGTAAACTGTCTTCTCGAAAATGATAATGATGTCATGTTGCTTGGTTACCATAACTATGGGTACATTCTGTTTGCAGGTACATATTTCTGCTAGATAGACTGGGGAGAGTTAGATGGTAAGGTTTTGGATTGGCGACTCAGGAGGAATTATCATATCTTTTATCATCCACCTCTCTTTTGTTGAATGAGAAATGAGGAGTGTTATTTTAGACACTTGTTTCATTAATATTCTTCAAATTTTGATTTATAAGGAATAATGGAAGGTTTCTTTTATCATCCACCTCTCTTTGTGTCTTGAACTTTCTAGCTGCTATTCCTATCTGATTACTGATTAGGCTATATTGTTCTAGCAAACTGCAAGCTTCTATTATTGTTCTGGCAGGCTATATGTTATAAAATCTCAGGAATAATTGTCATTCACTAGGAAGTGGTTTTCTTTATCATCTCCAGTTTTACATAAATAGGGTTTATCCTTTTTGTGGGAGATCTGGATCTGGTGTAATTCCTCTCCGTACTCTTTCTTTAGTTGTTTCAAAACTTAAAATTAAAATTACAAGTTTCATATTGTACATTTAAAAATAGATCCCTTGATTTTTTTTTAATAAATAAGTCAATATTTTAATCATATTTAATATTAAATTTCACAAAAAAAAGACAGTGAAGGTTTTTTAATTTAAAATTTAAAATTACATATTTAATATTTTTACATTTAAAAATAGACCACCTTTAATATTTTTATTTATAAATAAGTCCAAATTTTATTTATTTTATAAGTAAATTTTATAAATAAATCATTGAAGGTTTCAAAACTTAAAATTTAAAATTACAAGTTTCATATTGTACATTTACAAATAGATCCCTTGATTTTTTTTAAATAAGTCAATATTTTAATTATTTTTAATATTAAATTTCACAAAAAAGACAGTGAAAGTTTTAAAATTTAAAATTTAAAATTACAAGTTTACTAATTTTACATTTAAAAGTAGACCACCTTTAATATTTTTATTTATAAATAAGTTCAAATTTTATTTATTTTATAAGTAAATTTTACAAATAAGTCATTGAAGGTTTCAAAACTTAAAATTTAAAATTACAAGTTTCATATTGTACATTTACAAATAGATCCCTTGATTTTTTTTTAAATAAGTCAATATTTTAATCATTTTTAATATTAAATTTCACAGAAAAGACAGTGAAAGTTTTAAAATTTAAAATTTAAAATTACAAGTTTACTATTTTTACATTTAAAAATAGACCACCTTTAATATTTTTATTTATAAATAAGTCCAAATTTTATTTATTTTATAAGTAAATTTTACAAATAAATCATCGAAGGTTTTAAAACTTAAAATTCAAAATTACAAGTTTCATATTGTACATTTACAAATAGATCCCTTGATTTTTTTTAAATAAGTCAATATGTTAATCATTTTTAATATTAAATTTCATAGAAAAGACAGTTAAAGTTTTAAAATTTAAAATTTAAAATTACAAGTTTACTATTTTTACATTTAAAAATAGACCACCTTTAATATTTTTATTTATAAATTAGTCCAAATTTTATTTATTTTATAACTAAATTTTACAAATAAGTCATTGAACATTTCAAAACTTAAAATTTAAAATTACAACTTTCATGTTGTATATTTACAAATAGATTCCTTCAATATTTTTATTTATAAATAAGTCTATACTTTTTATCATATTTTAAGTAAAATTTTACAAAAAAGATATTAATGATTTTTAAATTTATAAATACAAATTTAATATTTATACATTAAAAAATAGACCCTTAAATTTTTTTTAAAAAAATAAGTCTAAATTTTCCTTATTTTAAAACTAATTTTTACAAATACACCCCTCACTGGACCATCGCCGGCCAGCGTCCGCGCCTGCGCGCCGGGGACGGAGGCCGAGGCCGGATGGCGCGCCGGACGGCCCACCAGCACGCGGGCATGGATGGCCTCCGCACGCGGGACGGAGGCCGAGGCCGGCGCGGCCGTGTGCCAAGGCCGAGGTGGAGGCCGTCCGCGCCCGCTGCTGACACGCCGACCTTGGCATCCATCCCGCGTGTTGAGGCCTTCCACGCCCTTGTCTCAGCACGCCGGCCTCGGCCTCCGTCCCCGACACGCGAGCGCGGACGGCCTCGACCTCTGCTCCCGCTGTCGGCTCAGCCCGTCGTCGCCTGCGCCCGCGCGCCGCCACTCTCGCCGCCGTCGAATTTCGGGGACTTTTCTGTAAATCGAAATAATTTCTGGGGATTTATTTGCAAAAATCTGAATTTTAAGGACTTTTCTATAAATCGGAGTTATTTCGAGGTGTTATTTGCAAAAAATCAAATTTCGGGGCGTTAAATATAAAAAATAAGTTTTTAGGGGTATATTTGTAAAAAATAATCGAGAGTAAAATTGGAATTTTTTGGGAAAATTTTGATTAGATAACAATCAGGGGGTTGTGGGTAAATATTTTCGAAAATGGGGGGTGTGAGTAATTCCAGAAATTACGGGGGTTGTACGTAATTAAGGCTAATTACAGGGACTTATACATAATTATCCCTTAAAAATAAGTAAGTCATCAATATAAAGAGCAATTAAAACTTAATAATTACTAGTGCATTTAATAAAATACATTCTTCCACAAGAGAACCGGTAAAACTAAATTTCTTAGTTTCAATTTTGAATTTAATAAACCATTGTAAAGGAGCTTTCTTAAGACCATATAATGACTAATTAAATTTTTCTCATCTTGAGCAAAATAGCCTTTAAGTTGATTTATGTAAATTTTTTCATCTAGTTCACTGTTGAGAAAGACAATCTTGACATTCATTTGATGTACTTTAGGTTTGTGTACTAAGGTAATTACAAATATTATTCTATAAATTATAATTCTAACAATAAAAGGATATATTTAAAAAAAATTAATGCCCTCTTTTTGCCTAAAATCTTTAACTACAAACCTTACCTTGAACTTATTTATGTTACTATCAGTTTTAAGTTTTTTTCTTAAAATTTACTTATAGTCTAAAGTTTTTAGTATTTGGTGGAAGGGTTGTTAAAACCCAAGTTTTACTATTACAAATGGATTTAGCTCATCATCCATGACTTGCTTCCATGGATTAGTATCTTTTAGAAACACAATAACCTATTGAATATTATTTAGATCCTTTTCTATCACATAAATGAACATATCATCTCCAAAACTATTGTTCCTCTTTTTCTCTATAATTCAATAAGGTCTTTTTCAGAATAAGATGCATTACTATATAAAATATTATTATTAGCATCACATATAATAGATGGAGATTGCAAGTCGTTTTCATAAATTTTTTTGGTAAATTTAGTTTATTAAAATATTTAATAGTCAAATATTCAAAATATATTACAAGTATGGAATCAAAAACTGAATTAATATACAAATTTAAAAACCTAGATATTTTACTATGCTTAGTATACCTAAAAAAATTAACTTGATATTTTTACTTACTAGATTAAGTCTCTTTTTAGTAGCATTTAGAATATAAGCAACATAATCTCAAACTTTAAAATAACTTATGTTAGGTTTTACATTACACAACAATTCACAAAGAGACCGATCATTAGATTTATTCACAACTCAACTAGAAATATGACAAATAGTATATAATACTTCAAAAACCAAGAGGGCAACCTAAGACAAGGGGATTAGGTTTTAGTAGAAATAATACAAGTTTTGAATGATTAAAACCCAAAATTACTTCACAAGCTAGAAGATCATAAAATCATGATTGAGAATGATCAATACATACAATCACAATCAATCAACTACAAAATAAAAAAGTAAAGATGATGTAAACTGATATACATGATTTAGCAACTAATGGTGCTTACTCCATGATTTTTATCTCAATTTTGAGGACTTAAACTCTTCACTAATATTATCATTTTGTTTGGGTGAAGCTGAAAGTTTACATCACCTCAGTAAATCACAAGTGTCATTCCACAAATCAGAATCAATCATCCACTCCTTACAAATCAAAGAATACACTTAAGGAATGAGAAAGTTAGGAAAAAATATTACTACAAAAGTCTCTTAATTTTAATAATAAAGTCAATATGAGGATTTGAAAGTTAACCTCTTGTTAAAGTTAGAAGGCTTTGGGAGCTTAGTTCTTGCTCCAAGAATGTTAAACATTTTTTATCATTTTGAGAAAAAAGTCCCAAGATTTCTTAATAATTGTTGAAATCAAAACCTAGCCATTGAGAACTACCTCAAGCATTTTTTGATAGGTTCAAATAACTAAACTTGGTTCAAACATGTTCCAATGATCAAAAAACTAGTTATTGAGTTTTGTCCTCAAGTGTTTGAACAACCAAAACACCATAGTTCAAACAACTGGATTTAAGAGAATATATTCTCTATCTACTAAATTACAAACAAAACAAAAGTTATAAATTATATATTGCATTGTTTTAAAAACCAAATGAAGGGAAAGTTATATATTTAATTAGATATTAGTTGTGGGGTTGTGGAAGTCTTGAGAAGAACTAGATCACTTGAACCCTTCTCTTTCATATGGAAGACCAAAAACAAAGGAAGGATAGTTGGACAAGTTTTCAATTATTCTCCTTTGACGCTCAAGTCAGGTCCCTTGGAAACAAAGCTTTTTGATGGGAGAAAGAAGAAAATAACTTGAGAAGTAGCAAATGAGATAACTACCCTACTCATTTATATTAGTTGTAGTTTTAGATTTTATTTTCAAATTTCCTACCAATCATTTGATTGAATTTTTTTTTGCTAGGATAAGAGAATATTAGTTATTCTCTACAATTTCTCTGAGGAATTCCACCTTAGACTCTTGAAGAGAAAAAATCTTAAAAAGGATATCAGTAGGTTGAACTATGCCAGTTGGCATAACAAGTCATTGGTGAAGGAACCAAAAGATCTTATGTGGTAAACTTTGATAATGACACTTTGCAGGGTAAGGGCTAATATTACTTCTGAGAATAAATTATGATTTAACACTTTATGAGATAATAAGTTGATGTACCTGTGTGAGATGAATTCATGGTGGTAACATAACCTAGCGATGTAATTAGAGGAGATCCATGATGATGATATAATATAAAGAGATACTAGAGAAAATTTACAGTGGTAAAATATCTTAACCAAGTAACTAAAGGAGGCTATAGTAGTGACATAGTTTGGCGAGGTAATTGGAGGAGTAATGATAACAAAGTAGCCTCAAGTGAAGGAAACTTTTAGTGGTGAGTATATGAAAGTTCTTTATAAATTTTTTTAAAAATTTTGATAATTAAAAATATTTAACAGTTTTAGCTAAATCATTAAATTTATTAATGAATAAAATATTATCATAATTTCTCGAGCATCGCAAGAGTTATTTGTTTGTATGCATTTATACCATACATGAAAGTTGTGATTGTAAATTCATAAGATTGACAAAATATAGTATTACGTACCTATTGAAATTATTGGCTATATCAACTTACAACCAACAACTACAATATACCACTATTTAATTGCTCAAACATTTTATAAGCTTATTATGTATAATTCATTATATAATCCTAATTTAATATATGCACTAAAATATATTAGCTAATATGACAAAATTATCTACTATTTACAATACTTTGCAAAAAGTATCCCAATTTGGAACCAAAATCAAAAAAATTAAAAATCATGATCAAGAAGAAAAACAATCACATAGCTTCCTACACAAGTGACCCGAACCCCTATTCACTCTAAGTGGATAGTCATTTTTGCCATAAGCACAAAATAAACAATCTTATTATAGGAGACAATTAAAACTTAATCTTCCAAAACCCTAGTAGTTTGGTGTGAGAAAGAAAAAAAAGGTTGTGGGATCCGTGGTTTATTTTAAAAAAAAACTACCAACAAAATCAATATATAGAATAGAGAATTTATGTTTTTTTAACTACTAATCATGATTATTACTTTAACATATGTAGATGGGGCTAGACAAACTCAAGATATTGTGAATTATTAAAATCAAAAGTTGGGGATTTTGGATATTTTTTTAAAAATAGGCATTTTGTAAGAAATTATGTGTAAAAAAAATTATAAATTATAACAATAAATATAATCATAAATGTGATATAAGAAATTATAGATTTGATAAAAAATAAATTTTGAGTTCGAGGTTTTTTGGGTGTAAATAAAAAGTGAGTACGAATTCATCATATCAAATTTCATACTTGAATTCATGAGATGACAAACAGGGTGAAAGTGAAGGTGACACATGTCCCTCCTTTCTCTCTAAAAAACCTTTATTGATATTTGTTCTAATTTATTTGTCAAATTTTATTTATCCATAATATTTAAAAATTAAAATATTATTTAAGCAAATAATTTGTTGAAACTATGATGGTTAATTTAATAAGTTTTTACTTAAAGGACCAAGTTCAAATTCTAAAAACAACTAAATTTATTTATTATTTATTTTACATATTTTTTTAACTGTGAAAGTTCTCTACATATTCGATTATGCATAATTGCATATGCATAGTATTATTTTTTTTTATCTATCTAAAATATTTTAAAATTTTGCATACATATATACATACATACATACATATATATATATATGTGTGTGTGTATATGTATATGTATGTATATTACATAATAATATCATTAATATATTTAAAAATTATTATTCTTAATAATATAATTGTTTTCTCTCATAAAAAAATATTTTAATTCTACCTTTTGATGACAAAAGAGAAAAAAATTGAGGAAAAATGGAAGTGAAAATGATAAGTACGCTAAAAAGGAAAAATTAGTGTGGGAGGAACAGATAATGAAAACTGAAAAACATAAAAGATTTCGTTCAAGAGAGAGAATTAGGATGGTATTCAATTTTCTTTTTTATTGAAATTTCTAAATTGATTCAAATATCTAAATAGTGATAATTACGGTTGATTAATCCACAAACCGACCACTTACCACAGGGGTTGATTTAGTATTAGCGAAATTTCAGGAGATTATACCGAAATATGGGATCCTTTGATTTGAATAATTGTGCTTAATAGATCGGTTCAGGTTTACGGTTACTTCCTACTCGGTCTCGATGGGCTGCCAAACCGGATCGGATTAAACACTGACCCGAGAATTTTCCACTGTCCGATCTCTTTCCCTCTTGTCCATCTCCACCGTCGGATCCTCCTCGAGAGCTATCTTATTTCTGTTGTCATCTTTCCTGTTCTCCAAACCCTAACCCTAGTTTCGCCAGATTGTCTGATTGCTCGTCCAAAATTCTCCTCATCGCCCTTCTGACAAGCAAGGAAGTATGAATTCATTTTCCTTTCAGTTTGTGATCACCTTTCTGCAGGGGAATTGTTTGAATTTGTTGTTCGATGCTGAGATTTTTGCATTTAGAATCTTCGATTTGCAAAATTTTTAGCTTCAAGTTAATTTTGGTATCTGATCATGTCTGGTAGCTGGAAAAATTCCAACGTCTGTTCCTTTCGCAATTTAAAGTGTTACAAGATTTCTGGATTATGCATGAAATTTCTCTAGAGGCAATTCAGCTTGTTTTTCTCAATTGCTGTATCCACTGCTTTGATTTTTTTTTCTAATGTTAGTCTTTGATTTACTGCTTCCTTAGGGAAATGTTTAGTTGTATTCAGTTTTTTTTTCCTTCAATTTTTAGAGCTTGAATTCAAGCTTCCAGAGCTCCATTTCTGCACTGATGTTTGATTCAGGTTTTTAGGTGAAGGCTTTTCTGCCTCTGGGAGGGGGGTTGGCGAGTGATATATGGGCGCTCCCAAGCAGAAGTGGACAGCGGAAGAAGAGTCTGCACTGAGAGCTGGAGTAGTCAAGCATGGAGCTGGAAAATGGCGCACTATATTGAAAGATCCTGAATTCAGTGGTATCTTGTGTCTCCGGTCGAATGTTGATCTCAAGGTATGCGTTTCTCTAGCTTTTCTTGGGGAAGGGAAACAATTCGGATGCATGGTATTCAGTCGTTGTTGATACATATACTTCCACAAGAATATGACCCTCAACATACCGCAATAGTAAAAAGAGAAATACTGTGGTGCAGCATAACTAATGACATGCTTAAGTTCTACACTTTTGCTGAACGCCACGTGTTGATGGGTTCTTGTTCAGCTTGTCACCTCCAATGAGGTTGTTTCACTTACCTGCTCCAAAAAACACTGGCCTTCAGACTCCCAAATTTCTCTGTGGATTTGGGTCGTTTGAGTTTTAGGTTCCTCGTTGTTGCCATGTCCACCTGCTCCACCGTTCTCTTGTTGCAATCATTGCTCCCTGGTGATAGGAGCTGGTAAAATGTCACCATAATTCTTTCTGTTTCAGATCCTCTGATTCTGAAGATGCGATTTTAAACCTATCTGCTAAAAAAGGAACTGAGATTTAAATATTGAGTTTTAACTTCTCTTCCATGTAGGACAAGCGTTTCTGCAAATCACATATATAGTCTGTTGAGGTAACTGGCTGAGCAAATTCCCATCAAAATGTGATGTTCCCTTGAAGTGTCAAATTTGAGTTTGTTATGGCTGTGTTGCACCATAATTTTTTCTAGAGAAAACACATAGGCCCTGCTGTCATGTGATAAATTGGATTAGACTTCTAATCTGGTGTACCCTATCCTTGGATTGGCATAATTTAAGCCAGTCACTTTTTTGTGTAATCCAATGTAAGCTGCAGTGAACATTACTCCCACCTCCAGGGCGAACTACAATAGATTTTTCTATAGAAAGGCACACTATTTCTAGATCAAATAGTTGGATCTTTAAGTAGGTAAGTTTCTTCATTTAATTTTATTTACTACAAATATGGCAGACATTTTACTCTTTTAAATCATTCCTAAACCAAGCACTACCATAGAGTTTATTTGTCTTCAGTTTATAATAACCATTGCAACTTATTTGAAATGCCTTATTATAGTTATGAACCTATCAATTTAGAGGAGCTTTTAGGTGATCAACTTCAATCATTGGCATCTACAGGACAAGTGGCGGAATATGAGTGTGGTTGCAAATGGATGGGGCTCACGAGAGAAGGCGAGGATGGCCTTCAAAAAGAGCCAACATTCTCTAAAGCATGATGATGACCAAATGGCCATTGTTCCAGTAGAAGAGGACTTTGATGATGAAATTTTTTATGCCAAGCCTCTTGCAATCTCCAATGAAAATCTACGAAGTAGTGGCCGCCAAAAATCATCTATGAAGTGAGTTTTCCATTTTTACAATAAAGTCCATGTATAGATTGTTGGAATATCTAGGTTTCATGGATGTGGATCTAGTGTTTTCTCAGTGATGAAATAAAAGAGAAGTAGCTCTTCTTATTTCTTAGAGTTTCTATGCAAGTCCAATTCTTATTTGGGCTTTACTAATAACCTTTTTACATTAAACTGGTTCTCTCTCCAAGTTAGAATTTGTGTCGGTTTGGGCTTCTTTATTAGGCTATAATAAACTTGGATTTCTTAAGTATAGGAGCGCATTTCAATGTACAATGATAATTGTACATCTTGAGTCTTATATTGATATTTATGAGCTTTAATTCTTAACAATTTCAACACCCCTCCTTAAGATGGTACATGAATATCAAACATGCTTAGCTTGAAATCATTCTTTGTTAGGCATTCTCTTAATGCTTTGAGTGCACTTTAGATCCATCTGTTTCTTCAACACTTTCTCTCTGATAAAATGAAGGTTAACCTCAATATGTTTTATTCTTTTATGAAATACAGTGTCTATGGAGATTCGTAGAGTCGACTGATTATTGGGTATCCTACTTCTTCTAGAAATGAATAAATCAAAAAGACCTCATATATTCCTAGAGTTAAGGCTCTTTACTCAACTTTTACACTAAATCTTACAACTACTCCATTTTTCTTGCTTTTCCATGTAACTAAGTTTTCTCTTGCAAAGGTGCAGAACCATGAGGTTGACTTTCTATCAAAGGTTGAGCTAATTATGTCTACATCTGTATAACACAACATTTTGTAACATAGCCCTAGGCCTAGTGCTCCATTCAGGTACCTCAAGGTCTTGTAAACTATTCCACATGTGGTTTTCTTGGGTTTTGCATGAATTGACTAACATTGCTTACATCAAATACAAAGCCTTTCCAATTAGTCTTTTACATTGTTCCAAATTATCAATTTCATCTCCCATTTCTGAATATGACTTTGTATTTAGATCCATCAGTGTGTTTGCACTCTTGCCTCCCAATAAATCGATCTCTGCTAGTAAGCCTAGTGTATATTTTATTTGTGATAGAGTCAATCCTTTGGATAAATGTGTTACTTCTATTTCAAGAAAATAATGAAGCTTATCTAAATCTTTTATTTCAATCTGAATCTTTAGAAATTCTTTGAGCTTCTTCCCTTCTGAATCATCTCTTGTGAAAATGTTGTCATCTAATTACCTTCTTATTCTTTAATAAAGACTGAATAGTCTGATTGCTTCATCTGAAATCAATGACTTGTTAGAGTTGAATTTATGAAACCAAACTCTAGGTGATTGTTTGAAGGCCACTTATGGATCTTTTTAGTTAACAAACTAATTGTTGTCTACCCATGTGACTAAAACTTGATGGTTGTGTTATATATACCTCCTCATGGAGGTCTCCATCAAGAAATGTGTTCTTTATATTCATTTAGAAGAAACTCCAATCCATGTTCACTGCTAGTGATAATATAATTCTTGCTGAATTTAGTTTTGTCACTGGTGATAAAGTATTAAAGTAGTCCACAATATAAGTTTGTGTAAAACTTTTTGCTACAAGTCTAGTTTTGTATTTGTCTATATTGTCATCTGGTTATGTTTAGATTTCTTCTCCTCTAGTAAAGATACTAGGTTTTATGTTTCATTCTAATACAGTGCCTCCATCTTAGTTTCTATGGTTTATCACTATCTATGTTCTTTCAAGGCCTTTATTGCTGTCTTTGGTAAAGATGTGGCAGAAATTGCTAAGGCAAAATACGTAAAGTTAGGGGATATTTTTCATAGGAAATAAAATGACTTATAAAATATTTTGCATATGATCTTTTTTCTTTTCTAAATATTATAGACAGGTAATATTCTACTTGATTAACAAGTATACTTGAGCTCTCCATGATAATCTTAGAAAGTTTTGAGCAAAACTGGTCCCTTCTTGGAGAAGAATGCCCATTATATATAATGAATACAAGCTGAAGTTTAGTTCTAAAACATATCTAAACTACCATATACAAATCTGTCTACAGCTAGCATATCCTAAATAAGGTATATCCTAAATAAGGAAAATATAGAGAATTTACAATCATAATTACAGCTGTACAGGGTATAAAATCAGCCATAGGATTTGCTAACTTTGAATGACTGGCTAATTCCTTTGACATCCCTCCTCAAATTGATGCTGGTAAGTCAACAAGTATCAATTTGCTAACAAGAAAGTTATGTCGTTGTCGTGTCATTGGTTTGGTGAAAATATCTGCAATCTGTAGAGTAGTGGAGATATGTGGGAGAGTGATAACTTGGCGATCATAGGCCTCTCGGATAAAGTGACAGTCAACCTCTATGTACTTTGTGCGTTCATGGTAGACAGAATTGGCAACAATTTGGATGACACTAATGTTGTCAGCATGTAAGGGAGTAGGTTGATCTTGAGTGAAACCAAGCTCTGTTAAAAGACCACGTAACCAAATGATCTCGGAGCATGCAGTAGACATGGCACGGTACTCCGCCTCAGTGGATGATTTGGAGACCGAGTCTTGCTTCTTGCATTTCCAAGAGATAAGAGCATCACCAAGAAACATACACCATCTTGTAGTTGATTTTCTTGTGTCCGGACAACCAGCCCAATCTGCATCACTATAGGCTTGTAGTTTGAGAGAAGAACCAGTAGGGAAGAATAAGCCACGACTAGATATGCCCAGGATATATCTGATGATGCGGCGGACTGCAGATAGATGGAGATGCCGAGGGGCTTGCATGAACTTGCTGACAATATGGACAACATAAGAGATGTCCGGGCGGGTGATAGTTAGATAGATAAGACTTCCAACCAGCTTGCGATATAAAGTAGCATCCTCAAGAAGTTCCCCTTTATCCCGTCGATATTTTACATTAATTTCCATTGGGGTATCAACAGAATTAGTGTTTGTGAGTCCTGCTAGCTGAACCAAATCCATAATATACTTGTGTTGATTCAAGAAGATACCTTGAGACTGATGATGCACCTCTAACCCCAAAAAATAGGTGAGTGGGCCGAGATCTTTCATGTGGAAAGTAGAGTGCAACAAATTCTGAAGTTTAGAAATAGCCTCCATACCAGAACCGATAATGACAATGTCATCCACATAAACAAGAAGAACAACTATGCCCTTGGATGTCCGTTGGAGAAAAAGTGAGGAGTCATACTGGCTATGTGTAAATGAAAAACTAAGGAGAGTCGATTGAAACTTTTCAAACCATACTCGTGGTGCCTGCTTCAATCCATACAAAGAGCGTTTTAGTTTGCAAACATCATTAGGGGAAGAGGTAGGTATACCGTAGGGAAGTTTCATGTAAACTTCCTCCTTCAGATCACCATGCAAGAAAACATTCTTTACATCTATTTGATGTAAAGACCATGATTGTGATGCTGCAAGGGCGAGTATTGTTCGTACAGTGGTCATTTTGGCTACTGGTGCGAAGGTCTCATCATAGTCTAGGTCATACTCTTGCTTGTTGCCAAAAACCACCAATCGAGCCTTGTAACGTTATATGAATCCATCAGAACGGAGCTTGATAGAAAACACTAACTTACTACCAAGAGATTTCACAGATGGTGGACACGGAACAATATCTCATGTTTGGTTTTCTTCAAGTGCAAGAAGTTTTGTTTCAATAGCTCTCCGTCAACATTCATGCTCCATAGCCTGCTTATAGGATGATGGAATAGGAATAGAGGACAAGGTGGCTGTCAAGGATAAAGGAGAGGTGAAACCATACCTATCTGGTGGTCTACGAACTCGAGTACTTTGTCTGAGAGGTGCTGGGGCAGTTGCTGGAACAGGATCAGCATTAAGGGAATGAGCTTGAGAGGGTTCGAGAGGTGCTGAAATCTTGTGTCGTTGGTAGACTATGAGAGACTTAGAAGGCATGAAATCTGCAGAATAGTTAGTAAACATTGGCAAAACAGAGAATGAAGGAGAAAGGTCATCCTTGTGTGTGGAAAAAAATACTGATTTTCAAAAAAAATCACATTTCGAGAAACCCGAATACGTCGTAGGTTGGGATCATAACAAAGAAAACTTTTTTGGTGCACTGAATAGCCTAGAAAAGCACATTGAACAGCTTGAGTTGTTAGTTTTGTCCGTTCGTGTGTAGGAAGATGAACATAACACACACAACCAAAGGTACGAAAATTAGAGTAATTTGGGGTATGACCAAATAACCGAAAGAAAGGGGAAACATAATTCAAGGAAGGAGAAGGTAACCTATCGATGAGGTAGACAACAGTTGAGAGAGCTTCACACTAAAAACGAGACGGTACAAATGACTCTAATAGGAGGGTGCGAACAACATCTAGAAGGTGTCGGTTCTTTTTTTCAATCACCCCATTCTGTTGAGGGGTTGAAGGACAAGACCTTTGAGGAATTATACCATTGGTTTGTAAAAATTCTTTAAATAAATGAGACATGTATTCTCCCCCATTATCAGAACGAAGAATTTTGATACTAGCAGAAAATTGGGTCTGAATATGTGCATGAAAAAGCTTAAAGACAGAAAATAATTCATCTTTAGAATGCAGAAAATAAATTCATGTGAAGCGACTATAGTCATCAATAAAAGTGACAAAATACTTATAATTAGCATGGGAAGTAACTGATACCATTCCCTACACATCACTATGTATCAAATCAAAAGGCTGGACTACTTTAGGTGTGTGAGTGGGAAGTGGCAAAACTTTACTTTTTCCAAGCCTACAAGAATTGCAATCAAATTGAACAGTACTAAGAGATGGTGACCCTTTATTGCCAAGTAAACCAGAATTTAGTAAAGTATAAAGTACATTAGAGTTTGGATGTTCAAGGCGTTTATGCCATGCTTGGTAATCAATATAAGTAGAATTACAAGTGATAACAGGTGAAGAGGAATATGAAGACATAGGAAACTGAAGAGGAAAAAGATGTCCTATTTTAGGTCCCCTTTCGATCATCTTCCCCGATTGCTGATCCTGCACCATACAACCAAATTTAGAAAATTCCACTTTACAATCATTTTCAACTAATTGTCCAACAGAAACAAGATTAGTGGTAAGGTTAGGAGAGACAAAAATATTGGTTATGGATGAAGAAACATCACCAGTGGCAGTAATAGGTAAGGAGTTGTCATCAGCTGTATAAATCTTGAGATTTCCAGAATATTTACTTACATTGGTGAGGAATTTAACATTGTTTGTCATGTGATGGGAAACCCCAGAATCAAAGTACCAAGTTGAAGATTTAGAGAAAGGTTTATCTGAGAGTCCTAATGCGGAAAATGCAGAAATGATCATTTGCTGAATCATTTCAGGTGTCACAGATTGAATAGGAGTAGGAGCACTTTGTGTCAGATGAGCTGTATCCTCAGAACTACCATCATTAGAAGAACCAACTGAGATAGTATATGCTATTCCAGATCTCTTGGGAGGTCGAATAGGACATTCCTTGATGATATGTCCATACTTTTTGTAATAGTTGCAGAATTTTTTTGAACAACTTGAAGCATAATGGCCAAATTCTTTGCAGCAATAATACTGAATAGTACTCATGTCCTTACCTTTTGACTTGCCTTGGGCTGTATAAGCCATAGGAATAAGAGTGGATTTAATTTGTTCCATGGTAGCTTGAGTGAGAAGCCGTTGTTCCTCGCGAAATAAATCATTGAGACATACATCTAAGGATGGAACAGTTTCTCGATTCATAAGATTAGACCTGCTGCTTTCAAATTCAGATCTCAATTGCATAAGAAAAATTGATTCCTCTTAGTAGTTTCATGTACAGATTGAACAGAAATAAGACATTCGGGAGGTAAGGTAGCATAGACAATATCAGTGTATTCAGCCCAAAGATTCATGAAGATAGAATAAAAATCAGAAATTGAGAGACTGCCCTGTTGAAGACTTGCTAGCTCATATTCAAGTTGAAACCGACGAGCAGTGTTGTGTTGACTATAGAGTTTTTTCAGATAATTCCACATTTCAGCTGCAGTTTTGAAGGGTCGAAGATTCAAGATGATGTTGGATTCTACAGATCCTAGAATCCATGCCATGATTTGAGCATTCTTGACTTCCCACTTGGAGTGCTCATCTTTGTCTTTGTCTTTGTTAGGTGCAGGTTTGCTGTCATCAATATGATCCCATAGATCTTTGTTTTTGACAAATATCTTGAAGTGAAATGCTCAGGCTGAGTAGTTTTTGCCATTGAAACGAATCAAGAATTCATGCTTGTCTGAAGACATGAGTCTGAGATAACTTGATCAAAATAACTAAGAATAAGGAACTGAATTAGGACTGAGAAGAAAAGACACAGGAAAATTCAGGACTGAAGCTCTGATACCATGATAATCTTAGAAAGTTTTGAGCAAAACTGGTCCCTTCTTGGAGAAGAATACCCATTATATATAATGAATACAAGCTGAAGTTTAGTTCTAAAACATAGCTAAACTACCATATACAGATCTGTCTACAGCTAGCATATCCTAAATAAGGCATATCCTAAATAAGGGAAATATAGAGAATTTACAATCATAATTACAGCTGTACAGGGTATAAAATCAGCCATAGGATCTGCTAACTTTGAATGACTGGCTAATTCCTTTGACACTCCATTGGATGTTCTTGGGTTAGTGTTTGTTATGAACCTCTTTTAGTGGTGATTGATGGATTGACTTTTTGGTTAGTGTTTTCCTTCTGTCTTCTACTGTAAACAATGCTAAACTTTCTATTTTTGTCTTTTTTGTGCATTATGGAGGGCTGATCTCTTATAGGTATAGGCAAGACGCGTTCAGATAGAGGTATTGAATTGTAAACAAGTCCATGTTGAGGAGAGTTAGGTTCTTATATTTCTCGCTGAAGTAGGGAACACTTTCAAAAAAGGTAACATCATTGGATATGTATCTTTTATGTTTTATGGGGTCATAACACTACAGTCTTTGTGAATTATAGAGTATTCAAGGAACACACTTTATGGCTTTTGGTTGTATCTTGTCTTTGTGAATGCTCATGTCCTAGTCCTTCAAATGGAGGTTAGAGTTGATGTACAAATCCAATTCCTAGTCGGGCTTTACTAATGCCCCATTTACATTAAGTTAGTTCTCTTCTCCAAGTTGGAATCTAAGTTGATTTGGGCTTCTCTATTGGGTTATGACAAATCCAAATTTCTCAAGTATAGGAGGGCATTTGAACGCGCAACTATATGTATAAATCTCAAGTCCCGAATGTGCAACCAATGTGCAACCTGGGTTTCACTTGTCATCATAATGAGCAACATTTAATGACTTAAAACTAGTTTTGCAGTGAAATTAGGCAAAGAGCCCGAACAAACCTCAACAAAAATCATATTGTAGTAGTAGTGCCATGAGAAGTTTCTCCTATACTTATCAAGTTATCCTTCTTTATTATGCCATGTTTTGATGTATTTTTGCTGCTATCTTTATTTTTGATATCTTCGAATCTTAAGAGTTGGGAAATATGAAAGAAACAGATGAAACAGAAAGCCTATTGGGGCCCAAACTGATGTTTACAATCTTTCTCATGTCAGTTTACTTCTCGTTTCTCATATTTGTTTAGGGCATGATCGTTGCCATGTTGAACTTTATTTTTATCACTATATAATGTCTAAGAACTATTTCTACTGCTTATACTTTTCATTCTCGACGCTTTCATATTGGAAATAGCTAATCTTTTTTCTATCAATGTACATCTGTGATTCTGTATGTGGCTTTGTTTACAGCATATGAATACTGCAAATGATGTTCAACGAAAATGATTCATCTGCATCATTTTTCTGCTGAATATAGTAACTTGAGATGACCATATACTGAAGTTCATTTCCTATTTGCATAAATATTAACAAGTTGTTTCAGTAATTCATATTAGAGGTTGTCAATGGTTTCAGTTTCCTAGTCTTATAAAAATGAGTCAACGTTATTTATCCTGTCATTCCTCTCTTAGCTCACTATGGCTGGAATTTCTTTTTTTGGTGCAGGATAGAAAGTCTCATATTTGAAGCTATAACCACTTTGAAGGAGCCTACTGGATCTAACAAGACAACTATTGCCATGTTTATTGAAGTCTGTCTCACCCTTAATTTGCATATATAATTATAAGGATTCCTCTTTGTTTTTCCTTTTGTGAATTTGGGTAACTGCAACATTTGGGATATTATTTCTACCCACTATTTCTTATTCCTGGATTATGCATTTTAGGTTGTTAGGAAACCTTCCGGTTATTGTTTTCAGTAACGTTTATTTGAATTTAGCTTAAAAATATTTTTGTTTTGGGATGACCCTTAAAAGCCAGGCACTGGTTGAATCAGGATCATTAGGCTTTATTCAAATGAAGCAAATTTCTGAGATTATTTTATGCACCATTAGTCTTTATCCAAAGGAAGCAAACATTTAAGATTATTTATGTACACAACTTTTTAAGTGAAGTTTGCATCAAATTCCTAGTCTACACTTTATGGTCAGCAATTTTGTATTGAAAAATAAGCTGTATTATAGAATTTGTTCTTTCTCTGTACTGTGTTGATGAGATCCCCTTTATTCTCAATCGCCCCTTCCTCTTCTATCTCTATCCCTATCTGTCTTTCTATCTGTCTGGCTTTCTTTTTTATTTTTCTCTTGCTTGGAAGCAAAGCAAATTTTAGGGTAAGTTTCCTGTTTAAATTTTATCAACATTAGGTTATTTGAAAGCTCAAGTCATATACTCGAAGTTCACCCATTGCAAATAACATATATCTTCATTTGTTTGGAATACAAATAGAAAAAGCCTGTGGTAAGAAGTTATAAAAAACAATGGTTCTTGATTGTTCAAAGGCTTCTGTACATAGTGTTGGTTATGTGCTGATTTGAGTTTTGATATTAAGCATTATGGTCTGTGCTGAGGAGACGGATCGAGCAAGGAATGCTATGATACCTGTTTGTGGCAACACAGGCTCATGTGCTGTATAGTTTTTGGTTCTATTCAAGAAGGAATGGCATTGACTGTGTGATTACTTGTGCTAATGTTTGTGCTTGGTTGCTATTTATTTATTAGTCTTGAGGTTCATAGTTCCATGTTTTGGTGGTTGTATAGAAGTTATAGTTTCTTTCTTGTGTATTAATCCTTTCAATGATGTCTATAACCTGTGCACTTGACCATCTCAAATTTTTTTGATCTTGTAGGACCAATATTACCCTCCTCCTGATTTGAAAAGATTATTATCTGAAACTTTGAGGGCTCTAACTGCAAGCCAGAAATTGATTAAGGTAACTAGCTTTTGTGTTTACAGTTTATCTTATGCAAACTGTATATTAATTTCTCATAAAATGTATAGCAAGTAGTGCATGCTGAACATAGAGATGCCTGCTGAATCCAAATTCAAGCAGTTAGCAGACCAGAAGTGATTTTATTTGATACAAACTGTTAAAATAGTCACTCTTATGGAATGTAGAAGACTTATTGAGATTTAATTTTTTGATATATAGTAGCCATCAAACTTTTAAGTGTTTGATTTGGCAAAGACAAAAGGGATGCTGTTTGGGAACTAATTTTGATAGGCACCTATCAGCAGTTCATGCACCCCTTGCTGGTTCCAATCTGAACATTATAATACCTGTAATTCTCGAAGTATATCTGTAGAGACTCACATAAGTGGCGGGATTGAAGTTTGAGATAATTTCTGGATAATTGTTCAAATTGACAACTAGCCTGCTGATCCATTTCTGTTAGGAAAATTGAAATTTATCCCTCATTCAATGTTGATTTCTTTCCCATCAAATTGTCTTTAGAAATATATACATATGGGTCTTTACAGGTAAAGCGCAAGTACAGGATAGCACCTAATCCATCCTTCTTCAAAGATAGAAACTCCAGGATGCTGCTTGTCGAGGGTAGACAGAGGGAGTCAACCAGAGCAGAAAGAGATGAGTTCAAAGCTTTGTCAAAATCTCAAATTGATTCTGAAGTTGTGAAAATGAGAAATATGACGCCAGAGCAAGCTTCAGTTGCAGCTGCTCAAGCAGTTGCAGAGGCAGAATTAGCCTTGGCAGTAGCCGAGGAAGCAGCAAGGGAGGCAGAGGCTGCTGAAGCTGATGCAGAAACAGCTAAGGCCTTTGCAGAGGCAGCAATGCTGACTCTGAAGAAACAGAAATTCAGCTAAACTGGTATTCTGCTCATCCAATCACTGTCTTACAAGCCCATCTTATTTATCAAAGAAGAAAGTTACTATATTCCATGTGAATTTTTAGAAAGGACAGAATATGTCCTATCTCAGGACAGATTTAGTTCTATTGACTAAATTTTCAGTTCTTGGTCATATAATTTTGTAAATTGTTATTCATCATTTGTTGATAATCTGCAGATGGTTCGTGCTTGACTTGTTCTACTGTTTTGCATGGACTTCATCTTCAGAGAAGCCTGTTTTGTGATGTATATATGTGTATGTATGTATGAATTTTGTAAATATGAGTTTTTTTTTTTGTACAGCTCACGTGCACATCTCATATACCAGTGATAAAGGAATCTGGGTTGTTGATTCCCTTGTTGTCATTAGATGTATTCCATCATTGTAAACATTTTTGTCAGTAGGTTTTTACTTTCAGAATTTCTATGTAGGTTTGTAAAGCCCAATTTATGGAGTTGATACTGAATTTTATCGTTCTAATAAGAAGTCCATAAGTTGGCTGTTGCCAGCATATTTAATTAGGATCTTGTTTAATTTTCGAATTGTTTGTGCTTTGAATTTTATTTTATTTATTTGTTTTTTTTTGGTTGTTTGCAGTCCAGTTTTATATCTGTTAACCAAAGTGAACAAGCCCTAGAAGTACCAAATTGAACAAGCCCCAGAAGAAATGTGGGAAATGTACAACAGCCAAAACGTTATGGAGATGGTGCTGGTAAGTAAACAACATATGGAACGGAAAAAGAAACAAAAAGGAAACCAGAACAAAAGAAGTTGAATATATTAGTTATCTGTAACAAATTCTACATAGGAATTTCACAAAGTAATCACAAAAATCAAACATATATACCTAACAGAGGCATTTAAAGCACAACAAAGCAACATATACCAAATACAGAAGCTAAACGTAACTGTTGCAGAGCTTTTCCTTCATTTGTTATGACTCTTCTTCAGTAGGCCGCCAAACTTGCCCAGAAAAGCCTTCTTCTTCTTCCTCTGTTCCCGTTGCTTTGTCGGTGACCCTGAGCCATTCTCCAAATTCTCTGCTGATGAGCCATTTGTTTGGTCAAAGCTACCGCCATCCATCTTGTAGTATAGCTCATCATCAATTGATTCAGTCTCAGGTTCTTTGTCGGAGGTCAAGTCCACAGATTTTTGTGCATCCAACACCTTGACTTCAACCTCCATGGAAGCTACATCTTCCTCCTCATCAGTGGCATTTTGAACTCCATTCCCATTTTCTTTCAGTCTTGTGTCTTCATTGCCATTTGCCTCTGACTTCGTCGTGGCTTTTGCAAGCAATGCAGAAAGCTCTTTGATCTTCTCAAGAGTGGCTGCCTCACGGAGACGGAGGTCATCATTCTCTTGTGAGATGCTTTGTAGTTCATTCTCTTTGTCCAACAACCTGCTCTGCAGAGTCATACTCTCAGCCTTCAATTCTTCAACTCCATTAGTAACACCAGCCTCAGATTCAGCTTGCCGTAGCTTGTTCCTTGCTTGCACTCCATTGTTTGCTCCCTGCGCTTCATGATCTATTTCTTTTAAGAAGGTGATTTCTTCCTCCAACTTTTTGATGGCTTTCACATGATCAAGTTCTTTTGCATCCCATTCAGCCTTGGAGTTCTTGGCTTCCATCTCAGCCCTGTCAATTGCTTTCTTGAGGCAAACAATATCATACTTTGCTTCATCAAGCATGAGCTGGTAGCTCTCCTCAATGTTTTTCAGTGCTGATTCATGTGCTTGAGCTCGGGCATTCTCTGCCTCGGTTTGCTTCATCAAAAGCCTTTCTTGCATGTCTCTTGCTTCTCTGGATGCTTCTTGCAAACTTGAAGAAAAGCCTTCCATTGCCTTCTCATACTTTTGTGCTTCCTCTTTGGCAATCTCGAGATCTGTTCTCAGCTTGTCTCTTTCCTCAGACAGACTTCCAATGCTTGAAGCCGCCTCTTTTTCATTGTCTAACGCTTGCCTCTTAGCCTCCTCAACTAATTGAAACTCGGATTTCAAAACTTCAAGAGTGTGCTGCATTTCCAAGGCTTCTTGCCTTGCTGCATTGAGAAGCTGATCTGAATCCTCGAGGTCTGCTTTGGTAGAATCTAGATTGGTCTCCAAAAACTCCACTTTGCCTTTGAGTGCAATAATCTCAGATAAAGCTTCTTGCAAGGAAGCATTGGTCTCCTCCACTTGTTTTGTTAGCAAGGCTTGAGAATCCAACAAGCACAGTTCAGACTGACTCACTTCCTCCACTCGAACCTCCAATAGCTCGGCTTTCTGCTTCCACTCTTCAGCTAACTTATTCGCATCAAATTCAGCTCTCTTTGCATTAGACACCTCGATCTGGAGCTCTTCTATCAAAGCCTCCATGTCGACAACCTTTTGCTCAGCTTCCCTTGCTCTCTGACATTCATATCTCAAAGCAACAACCTCAGAATCCAACTTCCTCATCTGCTCTGAAGTTTCTTCATTCAAACTCTCCGACCTGGATTCGAACAAAGTTTTCAAGCGAGCAACCTCGTTCGAGAGGAACCCAACCTTTTCTTCGCTAACTTCAGCAATCTTCATAACATCTTCAGCATGACTAAGTGCTGCTTTCTTCTCATCAGAGGCCATTGCCAGTTCATGCTTCAGCCTTTGGAGCTCTTCAGTTATAGAAGCCAATGCTGCAGTGTCAGTGGCATGCTGATTTCGCAAGGTCTCGAGTTCTTTCTCCAGAGATTCATCCCTCTTGTTAGCAATTTCGGCCCCTGCTTGTTCCAGCTCAATGCACAGGATTTCTCAATCTCTAACCTCTCCTCAATGCTCTTCTGAGCAACTAGCGCCTCAGCGAGCTTCTCCTTTGCCTCATCTGCAAGTCTCTTTGCATCTTTTAATTCTTCAAGAGCCTGGGTCTTTTCGTTCTCTGTTGAAGCCAACTGCTCCTTCACCTTCTTGAGCTCCTCTCGCACAGCACCAAGTTTCGCATGCAACTCCAATGGACCTTTTGATGTTCGTGGTTGTTTCTATGATAAGAGAATAAGATAATACAGCACCACATTAATCTGACAGCTGGTTTGCCAATCAAATCCGGTTAATAGAGTTGCACAAGGTTTTAAATATCTTACATCAGGAACACTAGTTTTTGCCGAACGCCGATCAGTAGTAGGCTTGGAATCTACTGATCGTGGTGATTGATCAACAGATGTGCGTGACTTTGGAAGGGTTGAAGGCGAATTGGACTCAGTTTTAGCTGATGCTGCCCGGGGTAATTTGCTAGCTCTAGGGGTTGCTGCTGTGTTTTTGTTGTTTGACACTTCAGACAATCCAGATCTGATCAAAAACCAAAATTTAGAAGCTTCATATGACCAGATCTCAATTCATGACAGACTTAAGCACAATCCAAGAACATATCAAACATATCCACTCAACACCATAATTTAGGAACGAAGGAATCCAAACAAGCCGAATTATAATACAAATAAGCAAAACATAAAATGCCAAATAGGAAACACTTCCAGCATAGCCGAGAAGAAGAGAAAGACAAACAGATAAGCATCAGTTCTTATTGGAACCATTAGCAAAGTAAAAAATGAGAATATTAAGCACCATTTGATTTGGGATCCGGTTCAAAATCAGAATCAAAACTAGTGAATCACTTTTATAAACTAATATCTTTTTATTAAAATTAAGACTTCAATAATTTAAAGCTCAAAAAACTATTTAATTTTTTATAATAATTTAATCAATAATAATGTAAAATAAGAAATATTAATTTTACAAGCAAAAAAAATAATTCGAAAATGAACTGATCTTTATTCTGGTCTCAAAACAAACGGGCCTTACAGCCTAAAATCAAGAAAAATATCAATTAACGCATAATCACACAAAAATTAAAATGGATACAGCAGGCAAGCATGAGAAGCAACCATTAAAACTCAAAGATTTAAGCCAAGATTTAGTAAAAGCAAGCATAAAGAGAGAAATAAATGAAAAACATCATATTCCATAAAGGAGCACATTGGCACCAAAATATGAACCAATTAGAGGAAAATATCAAAGCAATTGCCAGAGAAACAGATGACTAAAAGCAATCCGTATGAAATTGGTAGAAGAATCAAAATAAAAAGGTCATGGAAACTGTGACATTGAAAAAAAAAACTTTCCAGAAGAGAAGAAAATTGCATTGAAATAAAAAACAATGAGAAAAAATTGCAGCAAAAATTCCCAAACACACCTAAACCCATGAAACAGCAAGATCATATGCAACTGGTATTAGTAAAGAACAATATTTTCCACACAAAAAGAAACAATGAGATTGAACTTATATAAAAAAAAAAAAACAAGCAACCAAATTCCCAAATCCTAAATCAATGAAACTCAAACGAATATCACAAACAATACACCCCACTAAGACAACAATCCTAGAAAATAAAAAAGAGAAGAAATTGCATTGAAATTAAAAACAAAGAGAAAAAATTTCAGCAAATATTCCCCAAAACACCTAAACCCATGAAACGACAAGACCACATGCAAATAGGCTTAATCAATGACCAAGAGAAAAAGATCAAAAAGAGAAGCTTGACAATCAAAGCCAGTCTTTCCCACACAAAAAGAAGAAACAATTAGCATTGAAATTATATGTATATATAAAAAGCAACCAAATACCCAAATCCCAACTCGACGAAATTCAAGCCAAAATCACAAGCAATCCACCTCACGAAGCA
Organism: Trichopus zeylanicus subsp. travancoricus; assembly: GCA_005019695.1. Lineage (NCBI taxonomy): Eukaryota > Viridiplantae > Streptophyta > Magnoliopsida > Dioscoreales > Dioscoreaceae > Trichopus > Trichopus zeylanicus. The sequence continues at coordinate 102,195 of RXID01014474.1, read as the reverse complement.
AACAATCCTAGAAAAATGGAAAAGAAAAACCAAGAAAAACACAAAAAGGAGGCATCTTGGGGTCAAAAGCAACAAATGAATGACAAAAAGAACAGTTGCGAGATCTAAAATGCACAAATAGAAACAAGTTACTTGGATTTGGAGGAAAGCATCGTGTCCCGAGGTGGAGGCAGCGAGGGAGGAGATCAGGAGAAAAATGGGGAAAAATACGAAAAAGCTGGGATATTTGGAGGACAGCAAAGCACAACTGGACGCAAGGCGAAATGTTTTCGTGTATATTCTTCAAAAAGAAGAAATTTTTGGTGTCAGTGGTTGCGGAGAATCCCACAAACTCCAACGAATCTCCCACGATCTCACGAGAAGTGAAGTTAGTGGATTTTGCTTCTATTTGACTGTGTTACCGCTTCTCACTCCAGGGTTGAAGAAGCTGATTATATTTTCATTTCGACCCTTCCAAAAATGGATAATTGAATAAGAACTTCATGCATTTGAACCCATCAAAAGTAGATACTTACATTGTATGCATTTGAACCCCTCAAAACTAGATAACAACATGATGTTTCATGTAATTTTTTTTTTATGTATAAAATATGTATAGCCGATCTAGTCTAACTCTGGCTATCCTCAATGTGTGATATGCCCAATTGATCTAGTTTTTAAAGAATAATTTAAATTTATCGACTGACTAACCAAGTAGATAATTTAATTATTTTTATAATACAATATATTAGAACCTATTTAGATTAAAATGATCATTAAATTAATATGAACAGGAGTTAATTATGATTTTTAGTCCAATCAAAAAATGGAGTGCCTGGTTGTAATTAAAACTTAGATGACTAGTATGGCATTTGTGCAGAGATTTTATTTTCAAAAATACCTTTTATTTAATACAAAGTAATAATAATAACAAGAGCAACTATGTACATTCAATATTAGAGAAAAAAATATTTATGTCCATTGAATCTGACAATTTTATCTATTATCGACGCAAAAGGTACAATATTTGTTGATATTTTTTAAAATTTTAATCAAAACAGATATTTGTATCGTTAATATATACCGAAGAAAATGTTGTGGATGAGGTAGGGATACGAAAGATGCATGTGGGATGAAATTTGAGATTTTTCCTTTTTTATATAAAAATAAATGAATTTCTTAATTTATGATTTTACAGAAAATGAGAAGGTGAAGTTACAAGGAGTTATTTGAAAGATATTCATTGTTAGAGACCTTGCGCGTAGTTAAACGTTTTGTGAGGGGTTTTTGTGTAAAACCTGTTAAAAGCAGATAGAGGGAATACCAGTGCTCGGCTTGTCCTTTTCAGGGCTACTTTCACGTGATCCGGAGGTTGGGATGCCAGACGGATGCGGCTCAGCTCCATTATCTTTTTTTTTTTTTTTTTCTCTTTCGAAACTCCAAGTTTTATTTTATTTATTTGCAATTATTATTATTATTTCGAAATGTTGATAAACAAGTACATTTTGTTACAAGGTGGATTAGGGTAGTTGCTTGCTGGTGGATTAGGTCAGCTCTGAGATTTTAAATTAATTAAGACCCTAAGTCAGCGGCTAATACACTTCACTCGTTGTTAAATTAACTAGAGATTGAGTAAATGAGTAAATATATGTTTAACTCTTTAGGATTCGTTTGGTTGGGGTCAAGATCAAGGTCAAGATCAAGATCAAGATTAATGAACTATTTTTGTAAACTAATATCTTTTTATCAAAATTAAGACTTTAATAATTTAAAACTTAAAAAACTATTTAATTTTTTATAATAATTTAATTTAATAATAGTATAAAATAATAAATATTAATTTCATAAGAAAAAAAATTCTAAAAAGAACTAACCTTCACCATAACCCCATTACAAACGGGGTGTTAGTGACTCTGGAAGGAAAATAAATATTTTTCTTTTCTCTTTCATTTTCAACTTTAATATATTCGTAATCATACTCGTGATTTTGGCATTTAATTACAACTAAAATATTGTTGTTTTTTTTTTATTATGTCATTGTAGAAATTCAAATTCAAAGAATCTGTTTGATTCGTGCGTAAAAATATAATCAGTTAGTCGTAATTAAATTGAAATGATTTCAAATCAATCGGGTTTTAATAATCTTTTTAAGCATAACTTTCTCGAAAAAAAGAATAGTTTTTTTTTTTTTTTTTTTGAAATAAGAATAAAAATAGAATTGCAAAGTGCGGATGCCATGGAACCCGCAGGGGAACTAGCGCGGACCACCGACTCCGTTCGGGTGTCTCGTCGCATGTAAGCCCACATCTCGTCTTACTAATTTCGGAATCATTAGCTTTCCAACCAAAAATAACAGTAATTAGCATTTATATTATGCCATAATATTAACCAAACAGGACAATTTTTTTCCTTTTTTGGGTATGAAAAATAAGGAGCAAACCTGACTCGATATTAAAAAAAAATATATTATCCTAAATAATTTGCTTATCCAATAAAAAAACAAAAAAAAGCTTATTATTAATTCTAAATTTATTTTTTGGGAAAATATCATCCAATCATGAATAGCGGTTGCATTGAACGCGTGGAAAGTGACGGGACACCAACAATTTAGACTCCGCTCAGTTTTTATTTAAAAAAGAAAAAAAATATATAATATTTGGTGAAAAAGCAATGCACAGACGAAGCAGCCCGTCGAGGATTTGTTTCGGGCGAAATGAATTGGAGGTAATAATAAATGCCTAAATTTGTCCCTAATCTCAGGTCGACCTCGGTCGTTCGGAACGAGAAAAATGGAAAAAGAGAAGCGAACCCCCCACCATGTTTGTGAGGGCCGGCCCGGCCCAACAGCGACAGCTGGTGTCGGCGCGAGTGTCGGCTACGCAGACTCGCTGGTCTCTCGGGCAGTGGCCCATCGCCATCAAAACATTTTTTCTTTTTTCGGAATCCCCCTCGGACTTCCCAATAATTATCCCTGAAATGAAATCGACCAATTCGTTTTGGGGGCGTCGCAAGGAGAAAGTACCCAAAAGCAACAGCTGAGATGTCTACTTCTCCGGGTTAGCAGATGTCATTAAGCTTAATCATGTTTTCCATCTCTCTTAGTACCTTTTGTTTGGTGAGTAATCTTTAAACAGATCCATACTAATATGCCAGAAATAAGCCGAAATAATTGTAATAATAATTACATATCGAGGGCTTGCCATCGATCACTGTAACTGAAAGTGTCATAGAGTGATCGAACAGAAAGCCACAAGTAAAACTCAAAACAGAAAGACTTGCGCCAGACTGCAAAAAGAAGATAACAAAAACAGACAGACAGAATACACGACCAAATCCAGAGGCAATCGCTAAATATATACTTCCATTCTCATCTCATCAGATCAAATTATAAATAAGCTGGCAGTCTATTCACGAAAAATAAAAAAAAAAAAAAAATTTCCCAACTCATTAGCCTGTGGAAATGAGCAAGAGTCCAAGCACAATGGCCAGAAGATAATAGAGAGGAAGCTGGAGAAGGTCAATAATAATGGTGCCAGCGCAGAACTTCAATATAAAGATAGCAGCATCAATATTTTGGAACCCTAATCGAACATCTGCCAGACAATGCATTCCTAATAACAAAAGTACTTTTTGGATATCAAAGTTGAGTTCTGAAGGACCCCACTTTTCATTCTGGAATGAGATGCCATCAATTGAAAATCCAGCATACATACACCTACATACCTACTTGTTGATGCCAGCCATCCAATTTGCTTGCTTGCTTGCTTGCTTGCTTGCTTGCTTGCTGACCCAGTTCCTGGTAGCCTCTCGAGGATTATCTGGAACTGCTATCTCACAAGAACCAATCAATTATTGCAGCCATGTTCAGCCGGCAAAGAAAACGTAAGTGAGCCAATAGTCATATTCTCTGTAGCCAATGCTGAGTTCAAATTATGAAGCAATTTTCTCAAAAGCAGACTGTGAGATCAAATCGAAATTGCAATCACAAGTTCAACCATACCACTTCGTGTAGTCAATTTCCACAACCATCCACAACCATCAGTTGGCAATCACCATGATTTACCTATGTTGCTGATTACTATATCACCAGGCTGCCAATACCAATGACAATCACCATCAGCCGCTAACACACCGGATTAACTGCCCACCACTGCTGAGCACCATCGACTGTTGCCACCACTTTCAACAAGAGTCCCACAATTCCACAAAGTATCAATAGAGGCCCAAATCGCCTGCAACTATTTTATATAGTATTATGAACAACAATTGGTAGACTTGTTTTGGGAAATCTCACAAACCTGTTTAAGCCCTAAGCCAATCCTTATAATGAGCACAACACCAAATGAGCAGCCCAAATGGTTCAGTCAAGTTTCATTATGGAACCGGCCAAATATCAGCTTATAGATAGTGACACTGATAACCAAGTTCAAGCTCTGGAAATATAAAGATTAAATCACAGAGAGAAGCACAGAGATGGTGATCCAACATTGACGTTTAATAGACAGGTCTGAGAAAGCTGACAACTTGGCGAGGCTAGGATTTAGCACTCAAATGAGTACCTCTTTCAGTGTTAATACTGAAACATTCCAAACCATTTGGTGCTGAAGCTTACCAGGAAAACCACAAAAATTGTTCCAATGTAGTCAACTAATCCATCTAAGAGCTTTGAAAATTGATAAGTATATTACCCCAAAGTCGACCATTGTAGGTCGTAAGCCTTGAAACGGTGTCCACCATTTCTATACAAAAAGAATAGTCATTTTAATTACCAAAAAAAGGAAATAGTCATTTGGATGTTTTATGGAACTTAAATATACTGCCTGTGTTTTATGTCCAAATTTATAAATGATGTTGCCACAAAAAAATGTGGTTATGCAATGATAGATCAAATGTGTTTCAATATCTCTTTAGATCACATAGCAAAACTCTGAAAAATTGCTAACCAGTAGCGTAAGTTATCAACCTTCGTATCCCTAATTCATCAGCAAATCACAAGTATCACAATGTAACTCAAAAGTGTTAAAAATCTGATGCATACTTGTATTCACACAAATGCAATATCCTGTTCTCAAAATCACCTCATCAGCCACTCGATACCATAATATGTCAAATGGTTATCAAACAGGGTCCACATCTCTTCTATCAAATTATAATGGAATCTAGTAGTGTATGCAGCCTTCAGAGGACAGGCAGTGTAGGGAAGTGAGATGCATGTTCTAACAGAAGGCTTGTTGAGTATTTCCACTCCTAAAGATGTACATCCTCAAGGGTTCCAAAAAGGCTATTGTTCTCATTTTTTCAAAATAGAAACATCAAACATACTACAACAAAAGGTTAAAGAGATATAAAATCTAAAATGCAAAGATTTTAACTTAATATTTAAAAAATATAAACCAAAAACGAAAATGTTAAAACAAAAGGTTAAAAGACCATAAAAATTTACAGGTTTAGTTATAAACATCTAAAGACTAGGAAGAGGTAAAAAAAGAAAAGGCATCAATAATATCATGGTATCAAGCTTTGAAAGAGAGAAAATTAATAAATAACATGTTTAAGAGATAGAAACTAAAGCGGAAAGAGTCACACTGGATGTTAAAGAGCTATATATCAAAATTTGAAGACTTACACTGAACATTAAAAAGTTGAAACTACAAGCTAACAACTAAAACAAAATGTTACAGAATTAAATGAAAAACAAAACTTAAAAAAGAAATAATGAAATCTTAAAAACAACAGTTAAGAAAAAAGAAGATATGATAAAGATAGAGATTAACGAATCTGAAATTTTGGAGAAAGGAACAAAATCTAACAAGAAAAGTCTAAATATTAAAGGAGAAACAGTTAGTTTAAGTAATGTTGAGAAAAGGAAGAACAAAATATTGAAAAGTTAAAGTAGAAATTCTAATGGATGTGAACTTAATGCGGAGGAGACCCAAAGTAAAACTTAGACGCTCATAAAAATGTTAAAACAATATATACTAAAAATTTAACAACTTATAAACTTCAAAAAATAAAACAAAGATGAAATAAAACACTAAATACTAAAGGAAAAACAATTTATTTTAAATTGAATTTTGAAGTTGAAGAAAATAAAGAAAAATTTTTTGAACAGTTATAATAGGAAGTTTAAAGAATGTGAACTACATGTCCAAGAGATCCAATCTAAAACTGAATACTTGCAGAAAATGTTCAAAAGATATGTACTAAAATGTCGAGGCTTATAAACTTTAAAAGAGATAACAGAAAAAAAAGAAGAAAGAAATGAAAAATAAAAGAAAAAACAAGAATAAAGAAAGAAATAGAAGAAAGAGGTGCAAAAAGGAGGAGGAAGAATGAAAGAACAAGGCAGAACAAGAAGAATGCTGGTGGAGGACTTAAACCTACCTAAAGAGCCTGGAGTCGGAAAGGAGGATAGGACGGGATGGTGGATGGTGAGGTTAGGAAGCAGGCGGAGGTAATGGCAACGTCTCAACATCATCACCATCATCATTGTCATTGCTGTATCTTGTCTTCTGTTCTTCTCCTCTTCGTTTTGAACTTGGGGCTAGGAGAAGTTGAGACCAACTGAATACACCGAGCAGCAGGGAGGTGGAAGTAAGAGCCTGGATAGAGGCAGGCCTTCTGTTTTCTTCATTTTCATCTGCATCTTCCTTCTCCTCTCCTTTCTTTTCTCAAATAGGCTTTGAGTTCAGAAGTTGTAGAGGACATGTCTTTCGTACAGGCACAGAAATGTGTCTTGAATTGAACACACGACCAATGGAAAAGACAAAATATATTGAAACTTCTAATAACAACATAACAATGAAAATGGCAAGGGAACATTCAGGAACCATCATATATTCATGTAAATTTAATAGAAGGGGCATTTTTACTGTAGTAATATTCACTCTAATTTCAATAAAACATCGGAAGCAGGTTTATAGCAATATACAAGTTGACTGATAACTCACAGGTCAAGTAATCATTTAGAAACAAAAAAGACTTAAAGCATTCTAATAGTTAATCGGGATAACAGTGATCCAACTCCAAAATCTTGTAATTCTGGGTACACAACCACATGTGCCACCTTTGCAGGAAAACATTGTACTTGTGAACATCTAACACAAAAAGCTTATGCAGGACCACAAGTAAGTATGGTCTGCAAAAAGGTTATTTCTTCTTAGGTGGTTCATCAGACTTACAAAGCACTTCAAAGATAACAATCCGTAAATATTGACAAGTAATAAGAGAATACCCATTAAAAGCATAATAAAAAGGAAGTTCAAACACCACAAATTGTAAAGTAGGTAGAATCAAGACCGTAAGAAAATTCAAGATTGTCCTAACACCAAGCTTTGCACCCTTTGCAGCAAGCTTTTGCAGAATGCTTTCTTTACAATGAAACACAAATACAGAGACAGGATCTTCATGTTGAGAAATAGCTAATATTAACTTCACTAAAATATTGACATTTAATACTGAGAATGTGGCTTAAGAGAGTTCTTAGGGTTATGGATATCTTGCCCAGACATCACATGAACAAGCGTGCATTTAGGTTTAGGATCTGGTCTCAACCTATCATATCAGAATGTTAAGTAGTAATCACTCATAGTCTGATAATTATAACTGAAGTCTGGATGCATCGGGCTTTGTTGTGTCATTAGGGTCCACCTAGATAAATATCATACCAAAGTTTACGGACTTGCATATAAGCATTACCAAAGCTATTATTCCGAAGCTTTCACTGAATCCCACTGGCAATAAAAGGTCATAATCATGAGGTAAGAAAGTGTCTGCTCTTGGTTATAGTAGAATACTGTAAATATTGGACTTCAACTTGATCCCCAACTCCAAATTAAGGTAGTGGGAATTTTCAACTTCTTTAGTTTTTTGTGTAAAATTTACAACTATATTTAAAAGTTAGCAATGCCAGTAGCATCTATAGATTAACTTAAGTCAGGAGGGCCCATAAGGATCATTATTATCCCTAAAGCAAACCTGTGGAATATTGCATAGTAATAGGATTGCCAGTTTATTGAACTCATTAAATGGTAACAAACACTGCAACCTAGTTTCAAATGCTTTCTCACAACATCAAAACTTATTTATCTCAAAAAATAAAAAGCCAAAACAAGATTCAATGAAGTGATGAGTCATTGTCGGACTAAAACACTGGCGACTGGTAATATCTTGCACTAAGCAGCATCGGCCTTTGCTATTGGACAAGCTAATTCTTATGAAAGTTTAGCACATGAGTGTGCCTCCACATCAACACAACCAAAAAAGAATCAAACGGACAGCCATGCTATTCTCCTGAATTGATTGACAAATACCAGAAGTAAAATGGTATTTGAACCATCAATTATTGAAGTTTTCTGGAATGAATAGTTGTGATATTCTCCTTCCTTGGATCCAAAACGGACCTTAATATTTATAATACAAATGTGCTGAGAATAACTCAGTTAAATAGGAAACAAACAAGCTGCCTAAATGGGAATTGGTTATCTAAGGAAACCGAATCCCCTTAAAACAGGAAACAAATAAACAAAACAATAAAGACTCTCAGCTGTAATATTACAGCTGTACATTAGAAATTAGACACGATTTTTCACACTCCCCCTCAATCTAGGTTGTAAATGTTAATTGAGCCGAGCTTGGATCTCAATTCTTCAAACTTAGCCTTCGGTAGAGCCTTTATCCTGATATTTGCGATTTGCTGAGCAGTAGGCATGTAGACAATAGTGATGATTCCTTTTTCAATCTTCTTTTTGATGAAGTGTCGATCAATCTCCGTGTGTTTAGTTCATTCATGATGAACTGGGTTCTTCGCAATACGTATGACAGCTTGGTTGTCACATAACATTGCGATGGAATCTTCTACTGTAAGTCAAAGTTCAAGGAGTAGCCGCTTCAACCACATTCCCTCACATATTCCATGTGCCATTGCCCTAAACTCAGCTTTTGCACTATTCCGGTCAACAACTATCTATTTCTTACTACGCCAAGTGACTAAATTCCCCCACAAATATGTGTAGTATTCGGAGGTTGATCTTTAGTTAATTGCACAGCCAACCTTGTCTGTATCTGTAAATACCTCAATATTCCTCTTATTAGATTTCTTGAAGTATAAATGTCCTGAAGCTTTCTTTAGGTACCTTAAAATATGGTATACCAGGTTCGTGTGTCCTTTCATGGGACTGTTTATGAATTGACTGGTTACACTCACTGCAAATCCAATATTAGGTCTCATGTGTGAGAGGTAGATGAGTTTTCCGATGAGCCTTTGATATCTTCCTTTGTTAACGGGTGCATAGTCTTCTTTTCCTCTGTCTCTATCAACAACTTCCATTGGAGTATCTGTGAGTTTACAACCAAGCATTCCAGTTTCTTCAAGCAAATCAAGAACATACTTGCATTGAAAAACTACAATACCTAACTTTTATCTAACAATTTCCATACCGAGGAAGTATCTGAGATTCCCCAAGTCTTTGACCTCAAATTCATGAGCAAGAAACTTCTTGAGTTTGCCAATTTCTTCTTCATGGTTTATAGTCAGAATTATGTCATCCACATGCACAATAATGAGAGATGTTCTTCCTCCAGGAGAATATTTCACAAATGAGGTATGATCTGACTAACATTGAGAATAGTCGTATCTCTTTACAGCCTTGGTGAATCAATCAAACCAAGCTCGAGTAGACTGCTTGAGGCCATAAAGAGATTTCTTCAACTTGTAAACCTTGTTTGTGTTTGCCTAATTCTTGAGTCCTATAGGGATTTCCATGTACACTTCTTTTTCTAAATTCCCGTTAAGAAATGCATTCTTGATACAATGGCCAGTCAAGATTCACTGCAAGTACCAACGGAACCCAAATGATGTTCAATTTGGCAACAGGAGCAAATATCTCCTAGTAGTTAATTCCATAAGCTTGTGTGAAGTCTTTAGCCAAAAGTCAAGCTTTAAATCGATCTACACTTCCATCTGCTTTGTATTTGATTGTGAAGATCCATTTACATCCAACCGAATTCTTCCTGAGAGGTAAATTGACCACTTCCTATGTTTCATTTTTTTCCAAAGCACTAATTTCTTCATTCACAGCTTGTCTCCACTCGGGTGTTTGGAGGGCTTCTTAAATGGTGTTAGGAACCCAAATATCTGTAAGGTTAGTAGCAAACGCACGATATATTGGAGATAACTTCTTGTAAGAAATGAAGTTAAAAGTAGGATGATTTGTGCAAGATCTTAAGCCCCGTTTGGTTTAGGATCAACCTCAAGATCATCTTTTTTTAGAATTAATTTTTTTCTTGTAAAATTAATATTAATTATTTTACGTTATTATTGAATTAAATTATTATAAAAAATTAAATAGTTTTTCAAACTTTAAATTATTGAAGCGGTAATTTTGATAAAAAAATATTAGTTTACAAAAGTAATTCACTAGTCTTGATCTTGATCCCGATCCCGATTCCCAACCAAATGGTGCCTTACACTTTTTATTTGGGCAATAGGCAAGTCCAAAATTTCCAACTGATTAGAATTAGATGTAGTGTTACCTGAATGTGCCACTTTGGGCCTATTTGATTCAATTCCTGAAACCGGAATCGGGGGAATGGAAGGAATTGAGAGTCAGTTCCCTCCATTTCTGTATTTGATTTGATTTTATATCCCAGAATCAAATCAAAGGAATCGGCTAATTCCCAATGGGTATGGATTCCAGTTTTGGATTCCCTGGGTTTGGGTGGGGAAGACGCCAATTCCTCCCGAAATTAGCCTGGGTCCCACTGTTGAATTCCTAGTGCTTTCCCATGACTTCACAGTGAATCCCCAGTGATTCCCAGCCATTTTCGCTCATCTTCGTACTCGATTGCGCCTGTGCTCGACCATGCCAATGAGCTCGTCTTCGTGCTCGACTACGCCAGTTCTCGACCGCGACAAGAAGCTCGTCTTCGTACTCGACTGCACCTGTGCTCGACCGCGCCGAGAAGCTCGTCTTCGTGCTACATTGCGCCCGTGCTCGTTTTCCATCAGTGATCGAGCACGATCAGCGCGGTGGAGCTCGATTTGTGCCTTCTGCGGTGAGCCGACATTGATCGTCCTCAATTTGGGCCTTCTGCGGTTGATCTATGACTGTCGGAGGACAATTGAGCCTTCTGTCGTCGATCTACGGCTGCTTGGCCACGGCCCGTGCTCAACCACGCCCTGACCGCACCCCGTGCTCGACCGCGCCCCGTGCTTGATCTGCGTCACCGTCAGTGATCGAGCACGATCAGCACAGAGGAGCTCAAGTTGTGCCTTCCGCGATGAGCCAATGCCCGTTGTCCTCGATTTGGACCTTCTATGGTTGATCTACGGCTGCCGGAGGATGATTGAGCCTTTTGTCGTCGATTTACGGCTGCTTGGCCACGCCCCGTGCTCGATCGCGCCCCAACCACACCTCGTGCTCGACCGCGCCCCGTTCTCGACCTTGCACCGTGCTCGATCGCACCCCGTGCTAGATCTGCGTCTCCGTCAGTGATCGAGCATGATCAGCACGGAGGAGCTCGATCTGTTGGTTGTGCACTGTAGGGAAGAAGGGAGCAGGAGTAGCAAGATGTGAAGGATGATTGGTATGGGTTTTGCAAATAACCCCCCGAACTTTTTACTATTTTTTTGTTGAACTTATACCATTGTAAATACCTTAACGATGAGGGTTTTTCTAATTTTATTATATTTCTAATTTTGTGAATTCTCATGGTTATATTTTGCAGCTCCTAATCCATGAAACATGCAAATTTGTTGTATATATATTTCAATAATTTCAAAATTATAATTATTTTATTTCTCAAATTACTTATAAATAAATTATTTTCAAACAATAAGTATATATTTTTTATGTTTATTTAAAATTATTTGACAAGATAATCACAAAATTATATTAAATAAATTTGTTATTGATTATAAGTTACTACATAATCTGCTATTTTTTGATCTGTTTAAAATATTTATTATTTTTAATTATGTTTATATATTTAATAATAACATTATTATACTTTTCTAATTATTTAAAATTAAAATATTTTCAAAAAGAAACTATTTTTTATTTATTAAAAATTATTTTACATGAAAATAATAATATTATATTAAATAATAATAATTAGCTAACATATATTTATATTACTCTTCATTTGTACAACTCATTAGAAAATTTTATTAATTGTGAAAATTAAATTACCAAATTTTATATTAAGTTTATTATATTTCTGTATTAATTTACATATAAATTATTATTTTATATAATATGCTAATTCTCAATTTTCACGTCTATCAAACACAAGAATTTAATAAATTAATAGAATTAATCAATTTCATTTGTGAACCAAACAACGGAATTTTAGAATTTATAAATTGAGCAATTCCCAATTTCATATAGTAAATACTCATCCAAACACTGAAATTATCTAATTTTTTCAATTTCTTTAATTTTCCGAAATCACTCAATTCTCTTGATTTCACGATTCCTGAAACCGGAATCGATCCAAACGACCCTTTGGAAATTGAAATCAGTTCAACTTCATGATTGGGCTCAGATTGCCCTTGTTCTTCTGTATTATCCTAAGTCTTCTTCCTCCTAGAGTAGACAATAAAATCTTTGTTTGTCACTATTGGAAGAGGTAGCTCAGATTTAATGGGAGACTCACACTCAAAAATCAGAGGAATCGAACTTGGGATAATAACAAGAGACTCAGATGACTCGGGCGTTTGGGTTTTAGTTACCTTTTCTGATTTCAAAAGCTGGTATTCACTCTCACTCTCCCCCCCGAATGTCAATTTTGGGGTAATAAGGTTGATTTTCCAAGAAAGTAACATCCTTGGAGTGATAAAACTTTTTTGCATGAGGAGAATAGCATTTATATCCCTTCTGATTTCGAGGATACCCAAAAAAAATATATATTTTACGGCTTTAGGATAAAATTTACTTTTAGTTTTGTGATGGAGTATGGACAATTGAGGTACATCCAAACACTTAAGGGCCTGTTTGGTTTGGGGTCAGGGACCGGGTCAGCATTTTTTAGAATTTTTTTTTTATCTTGTGAAATTAATATTTATTATTTTATATTATTATTAAATTAAATTATTATAAAAAATTAAATAGTTTTTTGAGCTTTAAATTATTGAAGTCTTAATTTTGATAAAAATAAATTAATTTACAAAAGTGATTCACTAGTCTTGACCTTGACCTTGATCATGACCCCGTTCCAAACAGACCCTAAAAGAGAAATAGACAAAATGAGATGAGTGGAAGAATAAATTTTGAGAAAAATCTGTTCACGAAATTTGAAATTTTAGAACTCGAGAAGACATCCTATTAATGAGGTTGTAAGAATAGCTTTCCCCTAAGACATTTTTGGAACATGTGAAAAATCATGAGTGCACGAGTAATGTTTAACAAGTGTCTATTTTTTTTTTCGGCAATTTTATTTTGTTAGGGGGTGTTAATGCAAGAGCTTTGGTGAATTATGTATTCTTCTGATAAGTATTTCCCAAAGGCCATGTTAAAATAATATTTGGTATTATCAGTTCGTAAAACTTGAATTTTTGTATTAAATTGTGTTTGGACCATGGTAATAAATTTTTTGAGCAGTTGGTTGACCTCTAATTTTTCTTTTATAAGGAATATCCAAGAAAGTCGAGTGTGGTCATCTATGAATGAAACAAATCATCTAGCCCCGATTACATTTCTTTATTTCAGATAGTCCCCAAACATCACCGTGGATCAATGAAAATTAATGTGATTGTTTGTATTCTTGAGTGGGATAAGATTTATGAGCATATATATTTGAACAATTGACCAGTTTCACAATGAAAATCAGAAGAGTTTTTATTGAATAGTAATGGAAAAAGCTTTTTAAGTTATAAAATACTAGAATGTCCTAAACGATTTGTGTCATAACATTATTTCATTATCTTTATTGGTACTAAGAGCTAAATAAGGCCTTTTTCCTCCAACTTTGTTGTCAGTCAAAAGGAATTCGTTACTTTGAACATGTAGAGTCCCGAATGCAACTCAACACTATCAATCATTTGTCTCAAATTCAAATCTTAAAAAACATAAGGATTTCGGAAAAAATGAGTAACATAGTTCCTATATTGAGTGAGATTACTTATTGACAGCAGATTACAATCGAAATTTGGAACTAGTCACACAAATTCGAGAGCCAAGTTTTTTCAAATAACAACAGAACCTGTACCAGACACTTTTTGACAAAAAACCATCAGCAATTCGAACAGTATGATTTTCAAAGCCCCATGTAAAATTTTGGATGTGTTGCATCACCGATTATATAGTCTGATGCTCCAGAGTTAACAATCTAAGAGCACAAATTATTCACCTTTTTAACCTGAAGAGCTCATCAGAGTTAACAATCTAAGAGCACAAATTATTCACCTTTTTAACCTGAAGAGCATTCGAAAAATTACCTTTTTGTGCTACTGAAGTAGCTGTTGTGGCAGTGGTGTTTGGAGTGATAGTCGCTTATCGGGCCTATAAGATCAATCTTTGAAGTATCTCCATTTGTTACTTGATGAGGGCATTGGTTTGGGTGGCATCAAATTCTCCTTGGTGATAGCACGATTCCCTCAACTTTGTTTCTTGCCTTTCAATTTCCAATCAGGAGGCTTGCTATGAATGTCTCAACATATATCGTCGGTGGGAATGTTTTTCTTGCAATGTTCACACCAAAGTCTCCCCTTCTTAGATTGGTTGTCACCAGTTGCAGCAAGGCGGAAGCTTCGGTGAGTAGCTACTGTGAACCCATGCCCATCATAATCTTCTTTTAGCTTTCTTCAAGGCTAACTTCAAAGGCTACTTCTTAAAAAGTTGATAGTGGTTTGATGGCTAAAACCCAACCACGGATTTCATCCAAATTTTTGTTGAGCCCTAAAATAAACATGTAAATTTGCTTCTTTTCAATTGGACAATCCCACTTTATGTGTGGAAGAACATGGGAAATCAGAGTTAATCTGATACCATGAAGTTTTCTAGAATGAATAGTTGTGACTCTCCTTCCTCAGATCCAAAACAAGCCCTAATATTTATAATACAAATGTGCTGAGAATAACTCAATCAAATAGGGAACTAACAAGCTGCCTAAATGGGAATTAGTTATCTAAGGAAATCAAATCCCCTTAAAACAAGAAACAAATAAACAAGATAATAAAGACTCTTAGCTGTAATATTACAGCTGCACACTAGAAATTAGACATGGTGTTCCACAATTCTAATCAGACACTTCATCGGAGTTGAACCATGTAGAATTGTAGTTTGAACCATATAATATGTGGGAAAATGTAATGCCAAAAATTACAAGAGAAGGCCAATCGGTACGCTAGACATGAAACTGCAATTCATTTACAAAGAGAAATAAATTATGAATCCCGAATTTATCCCATAAATACATTCTGAGAATGTAAGAAAAACTTGGAAGGACCAATAGCCAATCTTAATCAATAAACAATCAAAATCCAAAGCTCCAGTAATGAAACATATGAGGAAAGGCCTTGACTCAAAACTTCCAAAAGAAAGTAGCAACAATATGCCATTTTGTTACGCTCATTCATCACTCTGTAATGCTTAACCTTCCTCCAGTTGCCAAATAAGTCAAGTTAGAGCTTTCAAATTCAATACAAATGGAAACATATCCACTCTTTTCTTGCAAAAAGTTATTAGTTGGATCTTCTAACATCTGTTCATTGCACAAGCAAAATGACTCAGGACGCCACTGCAAGAAAATGACTCTAAAATCAACTGAGGGTCCAAAACCAAGGCAGGCAGTTAATAACTTATCTGCCACAAACAATGGTTGATACATATGACAAACTTACTTTTGCTAAGTTAGGAAGTAGCATGATTCGACCATTGATTTTGGTGTAAAATGCCAAAGCAAGCCAGTGAATAACCTATACAGCTGACCATGAATTGACGTGCTACTTACCCTGTAGTCATGAAATATAATTGGTACGCAAGACATAATAGATTTACAGAGGTCCACAAACCAAAACTACAACATGAATTGTAGAAAGGTGTGCGATTCATAAAATAATTGTTAATAGCATATTATAAACTGAATAGGATCAGCAGATTTAGCAACAAACATTACATGCAATATGCAACATACAACAAACAGAATCATTAAACATGTCCAAATAAATGACAGGAACCACTATTTCACCTACATCTTCTTCATCTATTGCCAAACAAACAACAACAACAGGTGCACATCAAACTTCGGTTGGCCAGCTGCTAATTGTTCTACCTCCCTAGGTTTTCCTTTTCGTTTTGTTCTTTCGGTACACCATCCACAATTTGATACAAGAAATGATCTCTAAAGAAGGAGATAAACACCGTACCCATTTCGAATCATCACTCCTATATGTCCCTCAACTTAGGGCTTGTCATGGGGAGGAATCCTGACGGCGAAGGCGGGAACAACAGCCCGGGGGATAGCGGTGGCGCCTGTGGCCCTGGGCCCAAAATCCCCGACTGGGAAAGCGGTGAGAATGGGAAAGTCGATGTGTGAAGCGGTGGATATTGAAATCCAGGGGACAGCAGCGGGTACGGCGACCAGGGAGAGACGAGGTTCAGGAACGCGCTCGGAGAGGGCAACGGAGACGGCAGCAGTGACGGAGGAGGCGCATTGGCCGCCGTCGGGGATGGGATCACGACTGGGAGATGCGACGGCGGGGTGGGCAATAGAGGTTGGGGGGTCTGGTGGGTGCCGTCGGAGTTGAGGATGGAGTTCTGGAGGTAGCGCATGTAGGCCGAGACCGGCGACTCGGCTGGAGTAGCGGACCAGGGAACAGGGGCGGGAGCTGGGTGGGGGCAGAAGGCGAGGTTGGCGAAGCCAGGGTTAGGGTTAGGGATAGGGTTATGGTTTTGGAGCGGGGGCGGAGGAGGACGAGCGATGGGGGCTAGAGGAGGGGGGCGGATCTTCTGGAGGCGCTGGCTGGGGGGTTTTGGGGGAGGAGGGCGGGGGCCAGGGTCGAGCGGCGGCGGAGGCGGCTGGGGGTCGCGGGAGGGGGTGCCAGTGAGCTGCTGGACGATGCTGCGGAAGTCGTTCTTGCTGATGTTGTAGACATGGGGCTGCAGCGGAGGCGGCCCCGACGCCTGATGCTGTGGCGGAGGCTGAGGAGGAGTAGGGGCGTGGTTAGCGAAGGGCTGGTGGAGGGGGCTCTTGCGGATGGCCTTGCTGATCTTGTTGACACCGAGGTGGTGGGGGTGCTTTGAGCCGTCCATGGAGGCGTAGGATCGACGGAGATCGGAGATCGAAGGAGGGGTTCACATGGACCGGAGAACAGGTCGGGGAAGGAGGCCTCCAGATGGAGACGAAGCGTTTGTGTGTCGTACGCCTTGTGGTTGACTAAAAAGTGTTAATATTTGCGGAAAACCACCTGAATTTTGTAATATTCGCAGAAAAATCGGTTTTGGATTAATGAACCAAAGTTTCCCTTTCTTGGTTTTGGTTTTGGTCTGTTGTAATGAAAACGAGTGAATAATCTCCATTTAACAAGGCTATAGAGTAATAGATAAAGCGCAGAAACAACTATTTTCTTGGTTTTTCGAATGGAAAAGACATTTTTGTTTCTTTTTTTTCTTAAAATACGGCAATTCGGTTTTTTATATTGAAAACCAAAACCAAATATCCATTTAGTGTTAAACTAGGTTTGAACCGTGTTGCAAATAAAATATAGTGCAGGTGGTTTCCTGCAAAAGAAACCCCGAACAGGAGTGGAGGGGAGGTGGCATGGACTAGTTGATTGGGGCAGGATTTGTTTTGATGAGACGAGATATCGGCCGTTGAGAGTGGATAGGGAGAGATCTCGAGGAGGAACGGGCGGGTAGGATAAGTCGTGTCGTGCCTCATGCTGCATGTGGCACCCGACAGTTCAATGAAGTAGATCGGAAGAGACGGTTACAACTTAAAAGAGCGAGCCAGAAAACGCATTTGGATTCTAGTCCCACGTTGGATGGCAAAAGTCAAGCCTAAAAAAATTAATGGCTTTTTTTTTTTATTTTACCATAATTTTCTAAGAAATTTAAAATATTATATATGTAAATCAATGCAAGTAACACAATTTCTGAAGATAACTCGTGGTTTAAGTAAATACAGGAAGTCTAAAATTATGTGTCGAATAACATACATGTCAACCTTTGAATCAATGTCTCATGTGATCCAACTAATATTTGTGAATCTCTGTACAAACTCTCTGGCATTTGTTTAGTAAGCATGACTACTAATTTCTATTTTCAAGTTATCACATTGCTAATAAATAACTCTTGTTGTCTCTATACTAAATAGATTCAATGATAATATTATCATTCTTAAGTTAATCAATTAAATAATCATAACAAACAAATAGTTTAGATTTGAATAGCTGCCCTCGCTAGTTTAGGCCAAATAGCACACATGTATCTATTTTTTTTATTGTAATTGTAAGACACCTCTTCTAACAAATTCATATTAATGAATCATGCCCCGTTACAAAACAAGTCAATGAATTAGTAAGTAATCAATTATCAAATAATTCTCCAAAATCCCAAATATGGTTTAACATTTGTCAAATTCATTCGAGTAAATAACTATTCTAAAATTATTATAATAAAATTTAGGAATATAAAAATTTATTATAAAATAAAATAATAGATAATAAAGAAAAATAAGTAAGGTGATATGAAGAAAACTTTTCTCTATGATATTATTTTCTTTATATTATTAAATATTAGACGAAAAAAACCTATCATAGGGATATAATGACTAATGTGAATAAATGGTTTAACATGCATTTCGAATATGTTCAAAAGTATAAATCGTTCAAGATTAATATTAAAAAATAAATAAGAAGTATGTTCAAATATCATCTATTATTTTTATAATAATTTATGTTTTTATTTATATTATCTTAAGACATATGAGAAATCTCATTTACAGGTTATAAGTCTATTTATGAACTAATATTTCTAAATAATTATTTTTTGTATAGACATAATCAATCAAAATGAATAAACTTATCCAAAGAGACACACTCATCAATAATTTTGATTTAAAATAATTTATATTTAATAATTATTAGATAATACATTTTTTCTACCATAGAAACCTATGGGGATGATTTCTTTTAGTTGAGATAAGATAATGATACTTCATTTATTTTTTTCCTCTTAGTGTAATTGTCATTTCTGAAATTTAATAAACAAAAATATTTCTTTTTTTTAAGTAAGAGTAAAAAATTTCTAATTATTGGTGAAAACAGTAAACACCACAATTTGTAGCTACAAAATTCTATAAATTTATTTTTAAGAATATTGTACATAATGTTGGGTGGTGAATAAGGGTCACTTCTAATTAACTAAATTTAAAAGTTGTTTTACTAACAAAAAAGGGAGCAATGATTGAAACTAAGATCACTTTTTGTCCATTTCTATTGTTTAATTGTTTAAGAGTTATTTCTCAAAAGTTAGTTCACTTATGAGCACTTTTAATCCATAGGTAAAAAATAAATTAAATTAAATTGTCTTATTTTTAATCCAAAATAACTTACATAAGTGAATGCAATGATATTTTAAATTATAACAATATTAATAACCTCATGTATAATTATAAAATACTTTTAAAAATTATTTATAAAAGAAAAAATAAATGGTATTTTACATAAATAATTACATAAAAATTAAATAAAATAATATTTTACGTAAAGAATTATATTTTCAAAATATATTTTTGTTACAAGTGAATTATTTCCAACCACTTTTAAAAATAAATTTAAAATAAAAATAAGTAATTTTTCATACTTATATTTAGTTTTAAACAATAAAATAGTCTTTTTGTGAAAAAAATAGCCACCAATTGATTTTTTGTATAGTCTCTTTACTGACCTATTAAAATTGTTACTTATCAACACACTCATGAATAGGGCTATCAATGAGTCTAGCCCATGTGGGCTTATGTTGGGATTCGCAGCAGAAGTTTCACGGATCACCTTATTCTCAAACAACATAAGAAACGAGAAGTAATACAAGATAAAAAGAAAATAACAAGATAAGACAACGGGAGATCTACTATCAATAGATAAATGCTTTTACAAGAGTTTACAAGAAGGACTTCATTCTTTCTTACTCAACTAAACTCTTTCTCCAAGCCTCGGCAACGCCTCCACCTTCAGAGAGAATCTCCAAGAGAGTACCACGAGGAACCACCACGAGAGACCACCGAGAAGCACTAGAAAGACCCACACACGAGAGCCAGCACTCTCTCTCTTTCTCTTCTTTATATTCTCTCTATTCCTCTCTCTCTATTTCTCTCTAGTTCAATCTCAATACTACGCCACACATAAGTGCTATATATTATAGTATATTTATAGACTCTTATTGGGCCTGAGTTTTACACAATTACAACTCCTAATAATATAAATCTAAATCTAACTTTGGATTCCTACTTCAAATCAAACTCTAATTAGAGTTCAAGACATCTAAAACTCAATAATCTCCACCTTGGCTTGAACTCGGGCGTGCCATCATCACGAATCGTCAGCCGTCATCTCTCATCCAGCCCCTGCCCCTGGGCTACTAGCTTATTCAGCTAATTTCAAGATGCGAACTCGAGCCAACCTCGAATTTGTTCTTCATGCCTACAGTTTTGTACTTTTGAAAGTTTTTTTGGATGACTTGTGTCTGCTGTTGTAGTAAAAGTAATTTGAGGAGACATCAAATTACTCTGAGTATCGTGCTTCCTCTTCACTACTGTAGCCATCGGAACTCCACCTGCAATGGTGTTCCCTATCAATCGATAAACATTGTCACACTTCTCACCTTTCATCAGGATTCTAATACCACGTGTCACCTTCATGACTCCATCTCTTGCTGAATAATTACAGCCTTTTGAGTCCAGTACACCAAGTGAAATTAGATTCCTTCGCATCTTGGGGACATGCCTCACCCCAGTAAGAGTTCGAATTGCTCCATCAAACATCTGGATTTTAACTGTTCCCACACCGGCGATCTCACAGGCTGAATTATCGCCCAACCAAATAGTACTTTTTTTCTTATTCTCCTCATAAGAAGTAAACCAATTCTTTCTGGAGCAAATATGATAAGAACTACCAGAATCTAAAACCCACTTACCAGAAGTGTCGATTTCTGCGGATACTGCAAGAACATCTCCATTCGCACTATTATCAGAAGTATCATCCACTATTACCGTCGTCGTATTGGAGGACTCTATCTTCCCACGTTCAGGGCAATACCGTCTAATATGGCCATACTTCTTACATAAATAGCATTGTACTTTTGCCTTCAATTTTGATTTGGACCGTTGCTTACCTTCTCCACGCTCTCTTAATCTTCCTCTTTCGTGAGTCACCAATCATTCACCAAACTCCATATTAATATTGGAGTTTCTCCTTCTCTCATTAGAAAGAAGACTAGTTGTCACATCTTCCATCTTAAGAGTTTCTTTACCATAAAGAATTGTGGTCACAATATGATCATACGAAGCAGGAAGAGACATCAGGAGAATCAGCGCCTTATCGTCCTCTTCAAACTTTACATCAACTTTCAGCAAATCATTGATAATCTTATTGAAAGCATTTAGGTGATGTAATATAGTTGTACCTTCGCTCATACGCAGTCCGTACAACTGTTGTTTCAGATAGAACTTGTTCGTGAGGCTTTTTGACATGTACAACTTCTCGAGTTTTGTCCAGATGTCCATCGTCGTCTCTTCGTCAATGACATTGTACAAAACCTCATCAGTCAGGCTTAGAATAATTAAATTCAATGCCTTTTGATCTATCTCCTCCCAGTCTTCATTGCTTATCTTGACCGGCTTCTTTTCTTTTCCCTCTAACGTCTTTTGTAGACCTTGAAAAGTAAGAACCGCCTTCATCTTCTTTTGTCATAAGGCAAAATTTATCTTGCCATCAAACTTCTCCACCTCGAGTAAGGACTTTGTCATCTTGGTTGTTTGCTTCTAGGCTCTGATGCCAATTGTTGGGATTCGCAGCAGAAGTTTCACGGATCACCTTGTTCTCAAACAACACAAGAAACGAGAAGTAATACAAGATAAAAGAAAATAACAAGATAAGACAACGGGAGATCTACTATCAATAGATAAAGGCTTTTACAAGAGTTTACAAGAAGGACTTCACTCTTTCTTACTCAACTAAACTCTTTCTCCAAGTCTCGGCAACGCCTCCACCTTCAGAGAGAATCTCCAAGAGAGTACCACGAGGAACCACCACGAGAGACCACCGAGAAGCACTAGAAAGACCCACACACGAGAGCCAACACTCTCTCTCTTTCTCTTCTCTCTCTTCTCTCTATTCCTCTCTCTCTATTTCTCTCTAGTTCAATCTCAATACTACGCCACACATAAGTGCTATACAACTGGCGTACAAATGGCAGTAATCCACATACATACAATCAATACTTCTTCACAAAGGCTCAATCAAAACAACATATTCAAATACTATGCCCAGCTCAGATGGAATAATCTCAACAAAGAATAAACATCTTAAGTTCTCAATAGAGAATCTAATTCATAATGCTTTGCATGATTTTCAGCTTCATATGATGCCAAGATCCACAGGCCAAAATAAAAATTTATCTATAAATGACATGCAGCTTCACCAAATAAATGGAAATATTCAATCAACCATGGAATCCACAACTAGATCAAACTCTAATGGAATCAACAAAATTACTTACCAATTCTTGAAAACTAAATAATTCAACTACAAGCTATTGTATTTCATTGGCCAATTTTGAAATAAAACAAAAGAAATTAATTTTACAAATAATATATAAAAAATAATTAAATTTTTTTAATGTTTAAATACCCTCATATTTCAACCAATCTTATGCACATATTAATACTTCTATTATCTCTGAATTGAGAGAATTATGTTTATTAACAATTCTTTCTACTACATTGAACGTAGACTCTGATACTATAGTATATAAGAATTATGATTTAATCCTTTATTTTCATTTTCTTCAGCAACAATAGACTAATTCTCTGAATTCTCTTCCATGAAACTCACAACTAACCCATATTGATTTGCATACTTGTCCTAATAAAATGAATATATTTATTTACTTTCTTTGAGCTCCATCGGGCATTTGCACTATACATTATTCTAAAAGTATACCCAATAAATACCATTTTATATCTTGAATCAATAACAACAATCATGGTAAGTAATAAAGTGCTATCATAATTTGTGAATTTGAACTTGAACCATCATTGTTGTCAGTCCAATACTTGTCAAATTTTATCTGCATCTTTTGTATTGTGGTTCATGCATTTATCTCTCAATGTCACCTGAATATTCAGAATTTCATGTAAACACAAATAAATTGTAGGGTATTTAATACTAGAAAATACATTTGTTGCATTATAGAACACCTTTAAGAATGTATATGTAAGTTCAACTATCTCCCAATCTTTAGTTGTTGGTGCACTTTGAAAATTTTTATCCTATGTTTTTAATACATTAAATGCTTGTTTGCAATATAATACATTTTTTAACATGAGATTTGCGAAATTCCAATGTGTTGTAACATCATATGATAATTCTTTTGTCTTAGATAAACCAACTTATGCAATCATTTCATTAAATCTTTATTGTCATGCTTATGTAACTTCAACATATTTAATACTTTCACGAATATTGTGAATGGTAGACTTGATACTTTGTAGTTTATCTTATACTACTAGATTTAAAATATGTGCACAACATCTCATATAAATATTTTTCCTTTAAGCAACAAAGATTTTCTCTCTATGAGATTAGTTTTAACTCTAGAATGCATAGAGTCATTGGATGATGCATTATCCAAAGTAATGGATGATATTTTTTCTATCAATTTTCTATTTAGAAATACATCGAAGAAGAACTTGTGTCATAGCAATATCAGTATGGGGCAATTCAACCACAAAAAACTTAAGAATTCATTTTTGAAGTTTCCAATCATTATCCAAAAAATGTACTTAACACACATATAACCTAGTATTTGAATAAAGATCCACATATCTATTGTAAGTGCAATCCTACTATATATGCTGAAAACACTCTTTAATTGAATTCTCAATCTTTCGTATAGTATTTCGTAATATCTTTTTGAGAGTATTCTGTGTAATCATTAAGAATTCAGGATTAAGATTAGATATAACCCTTTTAAATCTTCTACTATCAGCAAAAGCAAAGGATAACTCATCTTCAACTATCATTGTAGCAATTTCTCTATAAATGATTTCATGATCAAATTTAAAATTCATTGGTGATCCTTCAGTAGTAGTTGATTGATGTAGTAGATTTTCTAATCGAATTGAACAACAAACTCGATGCCTTCTCATATGACTTCTCCTACTTCAGTTTGAATATACAAGTTGTATAGAACAATGTTTATATATGGCTTTCTTAGACTCATTAATTGTTTTTTTCAATCTAAAGTCATTCCAAACTTACGAGTTAAGGAAGATTCTGATGTATAAACTTGAATAGCTTTATTATCTAATGGACTTGACACAAATTTTTTAAGAATATTTGAATCCACCATATCTAACAAAAGTCAAAACTAAAACCATTAAAAACTAATTTATTTGAATCCAAATATATTTAATCTAGCATGCTTCTTATAATCCATTTCTAAAAGGCAAGACTCCTACCCACTCAAAAATATATCCTCTATTGTAATCACTTATTACTATTTGTGTGTAATCGAAAAACCTATTGTAAAACTAAAACTTAAAATCTTTGATTAACCATTGCCTTAATTTTGGAAAAGAATATTAAAACTAGGGTTTTAAAAATCAGCTGAAATGTTTCAATTTCGATCATACCTATACTTTTGATTTTAATTTTTAAAAATATGTTATTTATATTTATATATTATATTTTATTATTTTGGATCAAGGTGACTTGGGATTGATTCTTGGGTGATGTAATTTTTTTCTTTTATATTTAACCAATATTTTACTAAAAAATTTTATTTAATAATTTTAAAAAACATATATATGTATATAAATTTTTCTCATTTTTTAAAATATTTAAATATTATTAAAATTTAGTAAAAAATTAAAAAAAATTTGATTGAAATCAAAACGAATTGATTTGGGCCCAAACAGATCGAAATGATCAAAACATATTGACTTCATTGGATATCAAAATCGATCTAAAATTGAAATTTAAAACTTTAATTAAAATTATGAAATAAATGCTAAAAGCCTAGAAGCATCACATGCTAGTTTATTGGCTAATGAGTGATGTACTATGCATATGTTTCCAAAATTAGAAATTTACATATTTAATAAAGAAAAAATTTTAGCCTCTCAATGTTTTTTTTAAAAAAATTTATATTAGGTTCCTGATGACTATTGAAAGGAAAAGGAGAAAATTTCAAAAATTTCAAAAATTTTCCAAAATTCTAAAGATTTCCTCTGATTTTTAAAATTTTCATTCCGTCCTTTATATAAATCAAGCATTTAAAATATTTTTTCATACTATTTTTTCATTATAACATTAATGTAGTAATATTGTCACAGTAATATACATTAACTATTATAACAAAAATTAATTTTTTAGTCATATTTAATTAGTTTTTATTATAATATTTAATATAATTATATACTTAATTTTAATTATTTTTATCTTACTTTTACTTATATTTGTTTGATTTTGATTTTTTAATTAGAAATAAAAATAAAATGATGAAAACTAAGTATATATCAAGGTTTTTAGTTTCGATTTCGGTTTTGCCACCAAGCGAAACCGATACGTTTCGCCTGTTTCGGTCTTTTTAATCGAAACCATTCTTGTTTTGGTTTCAATAAAAATATTTTTTTAATTATTAATTACGTGTTGACCAAAATTTGATTATATTTTGACTTCAAACTAAAAATATGATAAAAATTATTAAAAAATTTTCAAAAAATTAAAAAAGTTTTTTAAAAAATTAGTTAATCACTTAGTGGGTAGATCAACCTTTAAATTTAAAAATAATAATTATATTTAATTCATTAAAAGATTCTTTTGTTTATAAACCCCTACATGATTTTAGTTTGGTTTATATAAATTTCTCAAATAATTTATATTTGTGTTTAGTGATTTTAAGTGCATACCGACCTTACTTGTCGCACAAAATATCGATATCCACCATAATTCACAATGTGGAAGAAGAACAGAAAAGAAGAAAAGATAGCACACAAGAGATATATGTGGCGACGATGATTCAGAGGATATTATATTGATGAGAAGAGGAAGAGAAAATTACAACGATGGAGACAAAACTCCAATATCACCAACTCTCACAAAAGACTAAGTAGCCTAACTGTCACAAGACGTATTGAGAGTATTGATCTATATATATCTCTCTCACTCTGTATAGAAATCCTTACATCAATGGAGTATTTATAGATGTGGTCTAACTGTGTTGGAGTCAAAGTAGAAGACTGACTCAAATAAGACTTCTACTAATTTAAGTCTTCTAATAGAAGATAAATCTAGATAAGGATTAGTCCCACTAAATTACTTCCTAATAAAATTAAGACTCTCCGAAAAATCTGGATTCGAGACACAATTAAGCCAACAATCTCCACCTTGGCTCGAATCATCTTATTCTCTGAATTTGAATATTCAATAGATGTCTTTGCCACCTCATGGGGCAGGATCAACGGCCTTGAACATTGATCAAGTCCAAACTGAGCTTGAACTTGTCAATCGGAATCACCTTCATTAACATATCTATAAGATTTCTTGAAGTATGAATCTTTTGTAGAGAAATCTCGCCATCTTCAATAATGTCCCAAATAAAATGAAATCGGATATCTATATGCTTTGATTTAGTGTGGTACATTTAGTTCTTCACAGGGTGTATGGCACTCTGACTATCACAAAAAATAAGAAGAACATGTTTAGAAAAATCAACTTCACTTGCCAATCCTTTTAACCATAGAGCTTCTTTGACGGTTTCTGTATTTGCCATATACTCAGATTTTGTTGTAAATAATGCCACAGTTGATTGTAAGGTATACCTCCAACTAATAGGTCCTCCACAAAGAGTGAAAAGGTAACTAGTGAGAGATTATCGTCGATCAAGATCTCCAGCATAGTCTGAATCGATGTAGTCAATAATTTTGGCCTCTTGAACTGTGTTCCTGTCGAAACATAAGCCAATATTAAGAGTACCTTTGATATATCTTAATAGTCATTTCACAGTCTGCCAATACTCTTTTTCTGAATTTATCATGTAATTACTAACAACACTGACTGCTTGTGCAATATCAAGTCTTGTACATACCATAGCATACATTAGACTCTCAACAACACTTGAAAATGAGATGTTCTCCATGTATGCATACTTCTCATCTGTAGAAGGACATAGTTGAGCTAAAATCTTGAAGTGAGATACCAAAGGAGTACTGACGGGTTTTGAATTTTGCATGTGAAAACGAGAAATAATTTTCTCGAGATACTTTCTCTGTTTGAGCCATAATTTTTCATGCTTTCGATCTCGATCAATCTCTATACTGAGAATCTTTCTTGCAACACCTAAATCTTTCATTTCAAATTTTTTTTTCATTTTAAATTTTAGATCATTCAGTAGAGATATGTCTTGAGTAGCGATAAGCATATCATCAACATAAAGAAGCAATACAATAAATGAGTTATTGGCATGCATCTTAAAATAAACACAACAATCATGTTTGTAGTGGATGAAATCTTGTCCCAGCATAAAACTATCAAACCTTTTATACCATTGCCTTGGAGACTGTTTCAAACCATAAAGTGATTTGTTCAACTTGTAGACAAAATTTTTCTTGCCTTCTTGGATGAACCCTTCAGGCTGTTGTATAAAAATTTGTTCTTCTAATTCTCCATGCAGAAAGGCAGTTTTGACATCAAGCTATTCTAACTCAAGATTATGAAAAATAATTAAAGCAAGTAGAAAATGAATAGATGTGTGTTTAACCACAGGAGAGAAAGTTTCATTAAAGTCAACACCCTCCTTTTGTGAATACCCTTTTGCAACTAAAGGAGTCTTGAATTTAACCTCATCTATCTCAGAAAAATCCTCTTTCTTTCGAAATACCGACTTGCAACCAATTGCTCTTTTACCTTCTGGAAATTTCACCAGATCCCAAGTATGGTTCTTTTGAAGGGAATCCATCTCTTCGTTCATAGCAGCTTGCCACTGAGAAGAATTCTTATCTTGCACTACTTTTTTATAGAAAGAAGGATCACCATTATCAGTAAGTAAAGTAAAAGCTACCATATCTTCAAAATCATACCTTTCAGGTGGCTTTATTTTTCTTTGAGATCTTCGAATTGGAGTCTTCTCAGAAATTTGATTTTTAGAATTTTTTTGAGAGTTGGACATACTCTGAATATCTTCTTTTGAAAGAACTACATGCTCCACCTCCACTTGCATTATATCGTTAAGACCTTTCTTGAGAGATTTTAGCATAACAATTTTATCAAATACTATGTCTCTCTCAATAATTACATTTAAAATAGTAGGATCCCATAAACGATAGCCTTTCACACTTTTGGCATAACCCAGGAAAATACACTTTTTGGATCATGCATTTAACTTATCCTTGACAACATGCACATAAGCAGGGCAACCAAAAATCTTTAAAGAAGAATAATTTGCAGGTTGACCAGTCCATACCTATTCAGGAGTCTTGTAATTAATGGTTGTTTGATGAGAGCGATTCACAATGAAGCATGCTGTATTACTGCTTTTGCCCAAAAATCTTTATCAAGATTAGCTATACTGAGCATACTATGTGCTTTCTCCAATAAGGTTTTGTTCATCCTTTCAGTCACACCATTTTGTTGAGATTTTCCTGGGATGGTAAAGTGGCGTTTGATGCCTTCATCTTCACAGAATTTGAGAAACTCTGTTGATTTATACTCTCCGCCATTATCACTTCTGAGGTATTTAATTTTTCTGTCAGTCCTTTTTTCAACTGAAGTTTTCCACTGTTTGAAAATAGAAAACACTTCGACTTTGTGATGCAAAAAATAAATCCACACTTTTCTGAAAAAATTATCAATAAAACTGACAAAATAACGAGCACCAGATTTTGATGGAATAGGAGAACACCACATATTAGAATGAATATAATCAATTAAGACTTTAGTGCAATGAGTATCGTGTTAAACTTTACCCTGGACTGTTTATCATAGAGACAATGCTCGCAGAAATCCAATTTGCATGAGTTGAGGCTTTTCAGTAATTTTTTTTTGTTGAGCTCACTTAAACCTTACTCACTTATATGACCGAGACGCATATGCCATAAGTGGGTCATATAAGAAGAAGAAGCCTAAGAAATTGTTGCTCTACCTGCAACAATTTTTTCTATTAACTCATACAAATTTCCATGCTTTAGGCCCTTCATCACTATCAATGAGCCTTTAGCAACCTTAAGAACTCCACCTTTAGCAGAATACTTATAACCAGCATAATTCAAAGCACCCAAAGAGATCAAATTTTTTTTCAAATCAGGAACATGTCTAACATCAGTAAGAGTTCTAATAATATTATCAAACGTCTTAATTTTGATTGTTCCAATTCCAACAGTTTTGTATGGATTGTTATTACCCATCAAAAATAAACCACCATCATAGGAATTGTAGTCTTCAAACCAATCCTTATTAGGACACATGTGGTAAGAACAACCAGAATCAAGAATCGAAATATCATGGTAACGATCAAAATTAGAACTAATAGAGAGGACATTACCAAAATCATCATCAGAACTCCCTTCAACAACTGACACTTGTTCTTTGGCTTGCTCTTTAGATTGAAATTCTCTTTCTTTCTTTGCTTTGAGCTTCCAACATTCTTTAATTGCATGTCCCATCTTCTTACAATACCTGTAATTTATTTCTTTGGATTTGGATCTAGAACGACCTGTCCTTGATCTTTCTTTGGTACGACCTCTGACAATTAATGCTTCTGAGTGTGACACATCTCCTCCAATCTTTTTCAAATATTCATTAGATAAAAGGGAAGCATAAATATCGTCAAATTTTAAATTCTTCCTATACATGAGAGTAGTTTTAGGATTCTCAAGAGAAGGAGGTAAAGACGATAATAAAATAATTGCCTTGTCTTCATCTTCAATTTTAACATCAATGCTTAACAATTGAGAGACAAGTTTATTGAAAGTATTAAGATGATTAACTATATTCGTATCTTCTCTCATTCGAAAATTGAAGAGCTCTGCTTTAAGTAAACTCGATTTGAGATAAACTTACTCATATATTGTTTCTCCAGCTTTTTTCATCACTCTGAAGGTGATGTTTCATTAAGAAATAGATAGAGTACCTCATCGGTGAGACTGAGGATGATTGTGTTATGTGCACTAGCCTTCTGATTTTTCTAGACACTTTCGGTGACATCTTCAGGCTTGACGTCCTCCAATGTGTTTCTCAACCCTTGTTGAATAAGAATAACACGAACTCTTGCTTGCCAAATAGGAAATCATTGCTTTCCATTGAATTTCTCTATATCAAATTTCATAGTAGACATATTGAACCAAGTTCTAATATCACTTGTAGCGTAGAATATCGATATCTACCATAATTCACGATATAGAAGAAGAACAGAAAAGAAGAAAAAAATAGCACACAAGATATTTATGTGACGAAAACGATTTACAGGATATTGTATTGATAAAAAGAGGAAAAGAAGATTACAATGATGGAGACGAAACTCCAATATCACCAACTCTCACAAAAGACTAAATAGTCTAACCGTCACAAGACGTATTGAGAGTATTGATCTATATATTTCTCTCTTACTCTATATAGAAACCCTTACATCAAAGGAGTATTTATAGATGTGGTATAACTGTATTTGAGTCAAAGTAGAAGACTGACTAAAATAAGACTTCTACTAATTTAAGTCTTCTATTAGAAGATAAATCTAGATAAGGATTAGACCCACTAAATTATTTCCTAATATAATTAAGACTCTCCAAAAAATCTGAATTCGAGACACAATTAAGCCAACACTATTATAATATTAATATAATACACATCAAATAATTTAAATATTATATTATTGTTACAGTATTATTGCAATGCACAATAGTACAAAAATCATACAGAATAGTGCCTTTGATACATGATGCATGTGGAGTGGAACTGATTATATGAGTTTTTGATATTAATTATAATTAGTTGAGAGAGTAATTAAAATTTTAAAAAATTTTAAAAAAATTTCAAAAGTTTAGAAATTTTTCAGGGAACTGTTGAGAATTTTTCGGAAGAAAAATCAGCTCAATCACTTATGCTAAGCAATATGAACGTATTAATGAGCAAACTTAGGAGGATTTAACATGAATATAGAATGCTGTAATTTTCTATTAGATCCCATGGACGAATTTAATAATACCATTTAACTAACGAAAAAGGTTCAGGTGGTCAACTTTGCCATGGCTCCAAAATCTTCGGATTTACGGCCATCTAAGACGAATTATTCAATACACCGGCTGCACTAGCTGAGTTTGTGCACCCTAAACGCAGACAATGCCTTGTGCCTACGCGGTGCAAATGAAAAACAAAAGCAAATCAAGTTAACGTCCTGTTCTCCTCTTCCCATCACCGACAACCGCTATCCGGGGACTTCGGTCGACTGGGCTTGTTTTCTCCTCTTCTTCCTTTTCATCTTATCTTTCCATTACTACAATATTTATATTTTAAAAATACTTTAAAAAATGTAAAAAATACCAAAAAAATTTTCTGATATTTTTTCTTGACATTTTAAAAACTCCAAAAAAAATACTATCAAAATATTTTTTTAACGTTTTTTAAACTCTAATAAAACTTATTCCCTACATTTTTTTCGGCATTCCAAAAACATCGGCCAAAAATACATTCCCTGTATTTTTTAGGAAAGACATCGAAAATGTGTTATCGCTACAGTGCTCTACAGTAATCCTTTTTAGTAATCCTGGCATTTTCTTAAGAACGTCGAGAAGGCTGTCGCTACAGTAACTTTGCTATGGTACTTTGTTATAGTAATATGCTACAGTGTATATTGTAGACAAGGTAATCTTGCTTTCAACATTTGCCTATCAATACATGTGTTACATGTTCAATTTGTTCATACAAATAATTTTCATATGTTTCTATTTTATTTTTTGATGTTAAATGACTTGTCCTTAGTCATTCTGTCCCTGTACTGTTGGACAGTTTTTTGCACCTCCCAACTTTTGAAGCCAAAATAGAGGGTTGTCAGTGAGTCTGTCCCGTCAAAAAGCTGTACACATCAGATCTGTTTTTCCACCAACAATTAGTATCCAATGCTTGATGCTGATGCATTACACATTATCATAAAAAGTAGAACTCATAAAGAAATTGAGATCTTGACTTCTCATCTGATGGCTCATTGGGAGGAACTTCTGGGGCCATCCATTGGAGCTGAAGAAAATGGATGCGCCAGCATAAACTGTTTTTTGGAATGCCTTAAGCTCTTAAACTAAGCCATCCATCCAAAAACCAAAATAATGTGAAAATACTGCAGCTTTAACGGGTTGTCTGTGTAATATTGTTCCCTTTCCGGTTTTTGTAATCAAATATGTCTCGTGTTTCAATTCTGAGAGGCCAAAGTCGCCTGCCTGTTAATTGGAACATATAAAAATGAGGATACCAAGTATAAAACATTGTACATGAATATCACCAAAAGTAAAATACAGGCCTTGATACTCCAGTTCTTATTAACTAGCAAATTTGATGACTACAAGTCACGATGAATGATTCGTGGGTTGCAATGGTGGAGATAATTCATGCCCCTAGCCTGTCAGTAAATGAACGAAGAAAAATAAGCTTAATAATTGCCTACATCATCATATCAAGTAATATCCCTTAAATAAACAATTGAAGTTAAGTTTCTAGAGGTGAACAGCTTAAATATTAGGTGAATTCCCAAAATTTTTGCAATGATAACTTCAAGAATAACAAAAACATTAGGTAAAGCGAGACTCTGCCAAGTAGCATCAGTCCCATATTCAGGATATATCTGTAACTTACTAAAAAAAATTGCAGAAATGATGTAGTTTTTTATTCCATAGACATCTACCAATATTCTATTACCCACTTTCACCATTCATTTTGTGTTCTTGTAACATGACATAAACAAATAATATCTGTAGCATCATTAACATACCAAAGGTAAAAACCCTTACGATCTAGAAGTGCTAATGATAAGCTAAAATAAAACTAGTGGTTGGCGCATCAGAGAAAAGCATTATGAATTTTACTCACTATATCTAAAGCCATGTGAATGTGCTGCCTCCAGTCCAGCCTAGCCGTGTTTCTTTGAAGTATCCATTTCTTTGAACTTGTCCCCGTCATTTGGAGTATTTCGGCCAACGATCTCCATCAGCTCCGCGTAATTATAACTCTGCCTCCACCAAATCAATCCCCAAATTAACACAGATACTAAAACTAAAATGTAGAAATCATAGAGCATCCAAGATTCAAGTTTCCAAAGAATATGAATTCTAAGAATATTAAAAATTGGTATTATCCACCTCTATTATAGTGCATGACCGAGGCTCCTCTTCATCTTCCTTTGATGAAAGTGGCCCTGAATGTTCTGGTGAGGAGCCATGCAAGGTGAAAGCGGAGGCTGGACTGAAGGAAGAATGAGACAAAGTGGAGGATGTAGGAAGAAGAATATAATGAGAATACCATTGGCAAAGAGGGAGGTTTGATGCAAATTGGACCAGTGTGAAGGAAAGAATATGAGAAAAAGAGGGATAGAGTAAGAGATGAGAAGATCACCGGCAGGAGGGAGACACAGTGAAGGTCGGGGCTGATGGCAATGCATGGAAGGAGGAGGCTAAGGAGGAAAAAAATGAGAATAGCACAGTGATACATACAGTTCCTGTTGAAATTATAATGAACTTAATCAACACTAATTGGATATAGTAAAAAAAAAAAGATAATTAGAGTGTGTTATTATTTTCACACAATAATATTACAAACACTTCAAAACTTAAACCCTCATATATTTTTATGACTTAATTTCATTATTATACCTATTATTAATTTTATTATTACACTAATTAAATTATAATTATCACCTGTTTTCTATTTACCACTTACCGTAATTACCATTTCACCTAATTGCTTTTCAGAAGTAATTATTTTTTATTTCCTTTTAGAAGGTAATTAGTCTCTTTTAAGTTAAACTAGTATGGAATACATGCATCGCGTGTACCGAATTATTTAATAACAATATAACTATTATTAAAATTATTAAATAAAAATTACTAATATTCTATTATTATAAAAAAATTTTATTTTCTCTAGTTTATTGAATAATTTTAAAGGATAAAATCTTTATTCTTAATCAATTCATAGAGATATTATGGAAAACATATATAATATTATAATCAGTTGAATTAATTTAATTATATTAAAAATTTCTAAACAATATCAAAAATATATGTAAAGTTCAAAAAATTTTGATTTTTTTTCTAGAATTGTGAAAAAAATACATCAAAATGATTTCACTAAGCAT
The DNA here is from genome assembly GCA_005019695.1 of Trichopus zeylanicus subsp. travancoricus. Classification (NCBI taxonomy): domain Eukaryota; kingdom Viridiplantae; phylum Streptophyta; class Magnoliopsida; order Dioscoreales; family Dioscoreaceae; genus Trichopus; species Trichopus zeylanicus. The sequence goes on along the minus strand of RXID01014474.1, from coordinate 67,660 downwards.
ATGCTCATGCTTGATTATTTGCTTCAATTTAAGAGACAACTTCTCATTTTTCTTAAATTTTACTACTCTTAGATAGTAAAAAAAAAATTCAAAATATACTATAGTTCAATAAAATGTACAAAAGTAATAAATAAAATTTCATCTAGTGTAAAATATATGAAGCGTGTGCAATTTCAAATTGCAATTCAATAAAAATAAATTATGATATTCTCATTGTTATATTATTTTTCCTTAACTAATAGTAAAACCAACCGAATAAAAAAATTATTCTAAAGTAGCCTCAAAGCAAAAAATCTTCAAATGAAATAGTTCATAAAAAACTCACATTAAAATAAAAAATTAAAAAAATTGAGCCAAAATAAACATTTACATCCAAAAAAAATTAGACCATACAAAAAAGAATGCTTAACATTCACAAACCTTAAAATCATGGTACTTGTCATACAACCTAAAGTTGAATTGCTCCATCTATGCAATAAGATCTAATAAATAATCTATAAAAATATAGCTAAAAATTCAAGCTCAAAATACTGAACTGAGCCGTATTGGACGAACGGTTCTGACAGGACTAAAAAACCTTTGCTCACAGTTGGATGACTGATTCCTAATTGGACGTCCAATTTTGATGAATTGTGGGTACTTCTACTCTCAGTCAAATATCTGGTTGCCAACCAAACGTCCATTTCAAATGTGATTTATAAAAATAGAAACAAATTTTCTTCCAATCTTTGGAATATCAACATAATTTTCAATCAAGAAAGGTGTAATCTTTGAATATATTAATATGAGATTTAAATGTAAGGTTTATGGTAAGAATATATTTATCAAATATTTAAATTAAATTAATCAATCACCAAAATTATAGATTTTCTCAACCCTACATAAAAGGGGTTAGGGAATACAAATTTTAGAGACTTTTACACTTGATTCTTGGGAAGATTTTGCATGAATCAAAGGTGAATTTAGAGGTCAATCCTTGAGAAAGTTTTACAAGAGTTAAAGGAGGAGATCAAGCCAATGAGAAGGAGACCAAGAAGGCATCATTAGGATGTAGGATTTCCTTCCTTTTCTTCATTTTTCTTTTCGGTTTTACTCTCTTTTTTCCATGCCTCCTGCAATAACTCTACCATTGTTGTTGTTATGAGCCCTCACTACCCAATGTTCCATTGATCTCCAAGAGATGACGCCCCTACTGACCATATTTGGAGGAACATACCTGAGAGAATTAGATGTCCGGACCTTGGTAGACACTTCTCATGCTCTACCAATACTACAACCACTCATGACCTATTTGGCGCGTTGACAAAACTCCAACATCGTGGATACCTGCAGTCTATGGAACGTTGATAAACTCTACCAATGCCACAACCACTCGAGACGAAGGGCATCGACAAAATTTGACCACTACTATGGCCACCTACGACCTTCTTTGGGGCATCGATGAAATTTCACTACCACCGCGGCCACCCATAGTCTCTTTTAGGGTAAACAAAATTTCACCACCACCACAATCACCTGTGGCCTTTTAACCACTATTGAAACTTTATCATCTCGAAGCCACCCCCAGTCCTTGGCACCTCAGTGGTCTTCTTTATTACCACGGTCACTTGCGACCCCTTCCCCTTGCATACCATAGTGCTACCTCTTACTAGAAAAACTTGTATTTTGGAGTCCACCATGAAACTTTATGAAAATAGAGGAGAAACTATGATAAGCAACCCACTCGAACTTGGACAAGAATAAGAAGAATAAAAAATTTATAAATCTGGAATAGGCCAGTCTTTGGGTTCTCCAAATCAAGCCAAGTCTCGAACTCACATCCATAGGCTAGCCTTCGGGTTCATCGAATCAGGCTAGTTTTTGAGCTCGCCATATCAAGGTAACTCTCATGTTCACAACCATAGATTAGCCCTCTGGGCCACTAAATTAAGCTAGCCCTCAGGTTCACATCCATAGGTCAACTTTCAGGTCTACTACATCCATAGATTGGTCTTTGGGTCCACTAAATCAAGTTAGTTCTCAAGGGTCGCACCCATAGATCAATTTTTGGACCCGCCAAATTAGATTAGCCTTTGAACCCATCAAATCAAGTCAGTCTTAGGGCTCACATTTATAAGTCAGCCTTCAAATTAGCCTAAATCAAGCTATCTCTTGGGCTTGCACCCATAGGCTAGCCTTTGAGCTCGTCAAATTAGACCAGTCTTCAGGCCCATTAAATTAAACCGACCCTCGGGCTTGTACTCTTAGGTCAGCCTTCGAACTCGCCAAATCAGGTCAGCTTTTGGGCTCACCAAATCAGGCCAATTTTTGGACTCGCCAATCAAACCAACTCTCAAGCTCGCATCCATAGGTCAGCCTTTGAGCTTGACCAAATTAAGTTAGTCTGTGGGCTCACACTCATAGGCTAGATTTTGGGCCTGTCAAATCAAATTAGCCCTCAGGCTAGCTTTCATAAGTCAGCCTTGGGTCTGTCCAAATCAAGCCAATCCTTGGATTTACATTCGTAGGCCAGCCTTTAAGCTTGTAAAATCAAAACAGCCCTCAAGTTCGAATTCATAGGCCAGTCTTCGAGCCTCTCAAATCAAGTCAACCCTCATGCTCACATCCATCAGATTAGCCTTCGGGTCAACTAAATCATGTCAATCTTTGGGGCCACTAAATCATACCAGCCTTTGGGCTCACATTCATAGGCCAGTCTTTGGGCTCCCTACAAATCAAGCCAATTTTCATACTCACACTCATAAGCTAGCCTTCGGGCTTGTCAAATCAGGTCAGCTTTCAAGCCTGCTAAATCAAGGCAGCCCATAGGTCTGTATCCATAGGCCCACTTTTGTTGACCAAATCAGGCTAGCCTTTGAACTTGTCAAATGAAACCAACCCTCAAACTTCCATCCATAGGTCAGCCTTCGGACCTATCAAATTAAGCTAGTACTCAGACTCACATCCATTATACCAGCCTTCGAGTCTACTAAATTAGGCTAGTTTTTGGGCTAGTTAAATTAAGACAACTCGAGGACTTTCATCCATAAGTCAGCTTTTGGCCCTGTCAAATCATGCCAATCCTGGGGCTTGCACTATAGGTCAGTCTTCGAGCCTGTAAAATCATGCCAATCCTCAGACTTGCATCGATGGACCAGTCTTAGGGTTCACACTAAGCCATCCTTCTTGCTTAGTTTTAAGACAGTCTTCGAGATCACATTCAATCAGTCTTCAGGCTCGCACCTAAGTCAACCCTCGGGCTCACTTATCTTAGCTAGCTCTTGAGGTCACTCAGTAAATCAGCCTTCGACTTGCATATATAAGGTTAGCTAGCTAGCTCGCCCAAAGTTATTATGACAGCCCAAGAACTCTCAAATCAAATTGATTAAGATGAAGTGCTTCAATTACATTAAATTTAGCTAGAACAAATAAATAAAATTGAATTGAGTTAGATGGACCGCTAAATGGACCTAAGTTGATCAATTAGATGGACTAAAAATTAAATTGAATAGGATCCAAAATCCAAATTGAGCTAATTGGGTTCAAATCGGGTCAAATGAAAATCAAGTTAGGTTCAAATCAAACCTTATTTGGGTCAAACTAAGCTCAAATTAAATTCTAATTATCAAACTAAAAGCTATTTGGGTCAAATAAAACTTAAAGTCAAACTAGAGCCAGGTCGAGCCTAAACTAAAATTAAGATGTAAACCCAAACCCAATGAGGTTCAATATGGGTCAAACACAAATCCATCAACGAGTTGAGATAGGATCTAATAAGAACCTAATACGAACCCATCAAGAGTCAAATCCAAGATCTAATAAAGATCCAAAAATAATCCGCCATGGGTTTGGATCCAAGATTCGTTAAGGATCGATTAATGAACTGATAAAGATCTAATACAAGATCAAACTCAATCTGAACCAAACCAGACTTAAGTCAAAATCGAGTTTTGAATATTGAACTAAATCGAATCAAACTCAAATCGAAATTAGTGTTACCCCAACTAGAGTTAATAATCAGTATTTGACAAATATTCTTCTGAGATTTAATGCCAAGCTTGGTGAATTAAATTTCTTATTGCAAGTTAAACATTCATTGTCAATACCATTCATTTCAAAAACTCAAACAGTGTTTTTGGGAACAGATATTTCACATGGTTCCCCTGGTCAATTTGATGTCCCTCCATGGCTGTGGTAGTCGATTCACGACAGTGGCCTTTGAACATCAGTATGAACCCAATCATTAAAGGTTGAGATGATTGATCATTGTTCAAGTTGGCGGAGAAGAATGATATGGGTATAATAAAGTGATTGTTGATTGATTTCTACACAAGTTTTGGGAAGAGCAAATCATAACATATCATTATCTTTTAAGAAAGAGTCAATGAATCATGATTCAATCAAGTTTTGAACACCGAATCTAATCAAACTTAACTTGAATTGAAGTCGAGTTTTGAATATTAAACTAAATCAAATCAAACTTGATCTTAATCAAGTTTTGAACATCAAATTGAATCAAATTATATTCGAATTAAACTTAAGTTTTGAATATTAAATTAAACTTAAGTCATATTCTGAGCATCCGTCAAAGATCAAATCAAGACCTATCCGAGTCAAGACATCACATTATCCAGCACATGGGAGTGGGGCAGCAGCACGCATCTCAGCTTCTTTCTCATTCCTTCCTTTTTTTTTCTTATTATTGTCATACTTTTCCATAATTTTATGATGAAATTTGTTATAGAGCGAGGGTATACTCTTGCTTAAACTATGTACTTTCTTAAAATCAACCAAGTATTTTCTTCATTTCTTTTATGCCTTTATTTTTTTAGCTAAGTTTCTTATTCTAGGAGCTTCTTGACAATTATTGGAGTAATTAATGATAAGGGCTTATGCCCGTTAAAAATCAATATTCCTACAATGTCTGATAGTATACTTTAAATTAATAAACTCTAACTTGTGATTCAAAGTTACTTCCTAGGGGTATCTACTACTCTGTGCCACCAAAATCAAATCCACAAATTCTGACACATCCAGTGGGATTTGACTTCTCTTGTAAGTAGAAAAACCTAATTAATATAGCAAAGGTAAGGTAGGATTGTGATTGAAAACTAATCAATTATATTTTCTTTAACAGAAGAAAGCATTGCATGATATCAACAAAGAGCATCTCCACCCCAACATACGCTATTATACTGAGGGTAGCATTGGTTGTGCGTTTACCTTAAAAAATGGTCCTTGTAGGAGCAGCTGAAGCTCAAATCGAATTTTGAATCATTCTATGCTAACTGAAGTTGCTGTCATGCAAGACCAGCCCGCTTCTTGCCTTTTATCAAGGGAAAAGAGGTCTAATGTTCTCATTCCAAATAAGAAGGGTCATGCTCATGATGAGTCAAAAGCTGTATCAAACCAACGAGGATGTTAGTCTTCTAGAGACTAGGCCTAAAATGAAGCTCAGTCTTCGATCGCCTTTACCCAACTCCTAACAGGGGACAACTAAAAGTAAGTCCAAATGTATGCATGGACGAGGAAGAACCTATCTTGATTGTCACAAGTAAAAGAAAGACTACTGAAATGTTTAGCTAACTTGAGAAGCTTACCCCTCAAATGAAGTTAATCATTACCATTCCTACCTCTAACTCTTTCACTCCATTAAGCTATTTAGAAAGGGGTAAAAGCAAATCATGGGTACAATCTTATATTAATACTATGGCAATGGGGCGAATAGCCAAGAAAAATCACAAGAGTCATTGTAAGGTTGTAACTCAGCATGGGGACTCATCAAGGAGATTGTCCACATTGTTAGAGTGATTTCTTATTTCAACTCTGGAAGGGATCATGAGCCCAAACCCCAATCGGCCAAATGCTAAAAGAAGCCTACCCGAATAAAGCTTACTAATGAAAAATTTCAAGAGAAAAGGGCTCTTGTGAACCAATTCTTGCTATCATGTCAAAGAAAAGGTGTGGCAACTCACTCCATTAATAAGCTTTTGAACGAGACAACCCGACTAATTGGAGAAGTTAGCTTCAACTTGAAACCTAGACCTAACTCTCAAAGTATGAAATATCATATTCTACTAGAAGCCTTAATCATAATTGAAAGCTCCAATTAAGAAGTGACTATAAAAGCACTATAAGAACAACTTAGACAATAAGGAAAAGAGAAAGATGAAGCTTAAAAAAGGTTATGGAGTTGATGAAAATGATGTTACAAATGAGTCAAAAACTCAAAAAATTGAAACAATTTCAACAAATGTCTCAAGTTGCAAAGGTGACAAAAAATGCATCTCTTGTAGATGAGATCTATAAAAATATAGGTCTTTCACAAACACCTCTTTCATCAGTAAGGGATACCCAATTCTCAATTTTTGGGATCTCTGATAACATGAAACTACCAACATACATACAATAGCAAGTGCACCAAATAGTAGCTACACAATTAAGATAAGAAAGTGAAACAGGTAGGATAAATGATATTAATAAACCATACCCTAGTCATCACAATCAAATACTATATCCCAAAGGCTATATAGTGACTAGCTTCAAATAGTTTAATTGCATGGGCAACCCTAAACAACATATAGCTCAGTTTGTGGCTCTGTGCGAAGATTCAAGTAATAGTCTCTTATTGTTACTCCATTAATTTTCAGCAAGCTTGATAGAAGTAGCATTCTAGTGATATGCTAGTTTATATTAGAATTCATATAGATTTAGGCATAAATAAAAGAGGCTTTTCGAATCAAGTTAGGAGAAATTAGTGACAAAGTAACCATTATAGATCTCATCTCAACACTGAAAGGTGACAACGAATCGATCTTGGACTACATCATATGATGGATAAATCTCAATATTAAGTATGAATAATCCATGAGCCAATTTGAAGTGATAAATCTAATTCTTGGCAATATAAGGAGCGCACAAATGACACTCTACCCAAGTGCTTCTTCTATCCACACCTTCAAAGACCTTATTATGTAAGTCAAGAAGTTGGAAAAGATTAGCCCACTAGCCTTACCTAGGCTCATAAAATTTAAAACTAAAAAAAGACAAGGTGAAATATGGAGAACCTTTTAAAAATATATGGGTAGTATTCATAGGAATTAAGCAAAAGAAATTCTCAAAACCCTATTATGAATAAGGGTAATTCCCAAAACCATCAACTCTTGGAGGAGAGGGGGAAATGGAATGTTCCAATAATCTTTAACAAAGGCTTAGAAAGAAATATTCTTTCAAAAGAGAGAGAGTGGGTGAAATCTTCTACGATATCCTAAAATTAGGCTTTCAATTGCCAGAATGCAGAAGGTTAAATGAGGTCAATAAAAAAAATCACCCAAACTACTATCCTTACGATAGAATCTTGAATCATACTATTACAAACTGCTTTATATTCAAAGATTGGATCAAAGAGTAGTACCAAGAGGATAAGCTAACTCTCTCAAAAGTAACTCTATTTGAAACACCTCCTGAACACATCAGTCACCTTATTGTATTTGAAGAGCATAAACCACTTGTTGAAATCCTCTTCGAGGAAGAAGCATAATGTATGCTTGAATAAAAGCATTTATGGAATATCTATATTTCAAAAATGTTGAAGAAGTTGATGAAGAAGACGACTAGAAATCCTAAAGAGCCTGGAATGGTGATGAAGAAAGCCTTACTAGAGCAAATTGCCTTATCTGCTTAAAGCATCAAGATGAAAAAAAACAGAAGCAAGAAGAAGAAACTAGTATAATCAGATGAACAAAACATCAAGAAATTAGCTATTTAGGAATACATCGACACTTTGAAGGAATATATCCAGAGAGAAAGATGTCAAGTAATTCTCAAGGAGTTTCTCCTTGATAAACTTAGAGTTTTGCTTGAAAGCTTTGACACTGGAAACCTAAAGGATGGACTTCCAGTAGTAACATATGCTGCCACTTTTATTGTTAGATGTCTACAATCAAGATAGCTATCAGAGTTGTCCCATTATTTTCAGTGACGATCAAATTTAGGATGTAAGGTAAAAAAAAGTGAATAGATTCATCGGTAATGCTACTGATAAAATGAAAGATCCCATGAGGCTCCTTGAAGGCTACTCCTGAGACTATTATCTTAGGTAGTGGTCCACTCATGAGCACGATGATAGCCATGACTACCTATATAGAAAGAATGTCAAATACAACTACCATACTCTGTGAGAAAATTTAGAAGATGGAAGAGGTGCTAGTAGAAAAGGCAAAGCTGCATAAAAGACCTTACAGAAGTGGTAGAAAGTCACCTACTAACCCTCTTCAGGATCAAAATAATCACTCATACTACTTACTCTAGAGATAGATCAAGAAAGCTAGATACTTTTGAATATAATTATATGAGCTTATGGCCTCTTGTTGCATGGTGACTCAAACGTCTGAAGTAAACATTGATGAGTGGCTACCCAACCTCCATCAAGCAATCTAACAATAAATATTCAAACTACTAGGTTCTGTGAGATCCTAGTTCTAGAACTTGTGGAAGGATATACTCTATCGACTTTAGAGAAATTATGCAAATTAGACATGAATGATAAATATGACTCTATGACTGAGTTAGAATAACTTTATGACCACTTCGGGAGGCCTTATATCAGCAAATGCCTAAAAAAGAAGCAAGTATTCTGAGAAAGGATCAAGCGAGCTAATACTGAAGCTCATTTTACCCCCACATCAAGCCAATCTAAATATCCACAAAAGAGATGTTCTAAATAAAAAGTTCTAAAAAAGGTCATGCTAACTAATAAAATAGAAGAGTTCATTCAAAGAATCTCTAAAGATCCGTCTACAAGAAAATCACACATGCCTAATTCTGATATTAAATGAGACAATTACTGGTCAGTTATGCCCTCCAAAGATATCCAAGAGACTATCAACCGAGGCAAGGGTTCACTACCTCCTGTCATGTAGCCTTGATAGCAATTTTGAAGATGAACCTTATTAGTCTCACAATGCCATACTTCAACTAAGGAGAATAAACTAAGTACAACTCTAAGGTGGAAAGGTGCTACTCCAAGGTAAGCTCCAATACCTAGATATAGGAATATCTCCAAGGACAAGAAAAAGAAAATTCAGATAAATGAAGACATCGGGCCTTCACAAATTAAACCTGTACTCAAGAAGATGGAATACAATATAGTAGTCCATCTCAAGAATATTCTTATTATGCTAAGTGTATTTGATGGTCTAATAATGTCACAAGAACTCAGGAACATACTGGCATACATCTTGTAGAATCCAGCCAACTACCAAGTATACTTTGCTGAAAAGAGGATGAAAGAGTCTTTGTATATACGTTAAACTCCTACCATTACGTTCATAAATGATGAATTGCTACTAGGAATGGCACACCATAATATGCCGTTATATGTCACGGGGAATAGTGATAGGATCGTGATTAATTACATCATGATTGACCTAGGTTTTTCAATCAACTCAATGACTTTTCAAACTCTAAGGCTCTAACTTTGAATGTATACCACCTATTGATAGAGATTAGCCAAAGAGCTCTGGGGCTATAACTATACCTATAAGAGTGGAAAAGTGAATGACAGATGTTAACTTCTATGTGATCAATATTGATGCATCATACAAAGTACTACTAGGGAGGTCATGGTTACATGAAAATAAAGTGGTGTCATCAACTCTACATCAATGCCTTAAATATTTCAAAGATGGTGATGAAAACCAAATTGATAGAAATGTACATTCTTTTTTTATGAGGTATATTATGATGATGAAAAAAATACTATTAGAAATCTCATGCTGACAGAGAGTTTGCTTCTATCAGTCAAGTAAAGTAGAAATTTGCTAGTCTAATTTTTGACCTTCCTCATCTGGAAATTGATACTGACTCAAACTCTCCAGATGAAGAAACCTCACAAATTTGCCTAGGCAACTACACTTTTACTGAAGATGACAACAGAAGTTAAATATAAAATACTCTCATTATTACTAAAATTTTAAAAAGCTTATTTAAGTTGTTAGATGAGTTGAGCATCAATATCGTAGAAGAATTAATGTTTTTCTATGTCCCTCCATGACATAAAGGAGAAAAAAAAAACTATTTTATAAGGCAATCCCTTGTGCCCTAGGTATACATAAAATTCAGGCGGTGAAAGACTAAGCTTTGTTTCGATCCTAACCTCTGGAAGATTAATATCCTTTTTGGTTAAGGTATAATTTCTACCTTTTCATCCGAATATCCCTTCTCATTAGGAATGACAATATTGGGCCTCCTTTCCCTTGATAAAAGGTGAGAAACAAGCTAATTTTGTGTGATGACAACCTCAATCAATGTAGTAGTAGGTGCCTTCTTGAACTAGATGACCTTAGAGATGGTTTTAAACTTGATCTAAATTTTAGCTACTTCTGTAGCAACTATTGACTGAGATAAATGCATAACTGAACATGCTCCCAGGATGATGGTGTATCCTGGGGTAGAGATGTTCTTCGTTATTGTCATTTGATTTTTTTCCTCTATAAAAAAGAACACAATTGATCAGTCTTCAATTATAATTAGTGTCTCTATCATATTAATTAGGTTTCTACACTTTGAGAATAAGTCAAGTCCCATCGAGTTTGCCATATTTTATGGGATCGATTTTCACGCCCGAGATAGTGGAAACCCCAGAAGTAATCTCAAATCATAAATTAGAATTTATTTTAATTTGAAGTGCACTATCAAGTATTATCAGAATATTAACTTTTAACAGGCATAAGTCCCGGTTGTTAATTACCTTGACGATTGTCAAGAACCTCTTAAACTGAGAAACTTAACTAATAAAAAATAAAGACACAAGAAAGGAAAAAAGAAAGTATTTGATTGATTTTTTTTTTTTAGAAAAAAGATACATGGCTTAAGCAAAGGTATATTCTCACTTTACAATGAACCTTAATATAAAATTATAGAAAACATGAAAGGAATAAAGAAGAAGAAAGAGTGGAGAAGAACCTTTGATGTGTGATATTGCCCCGCTCCCCCTGCGATGGACTAAATGGCATTTGACCGAGATTAACTCGATCTTTAACGAATGTTGATGGCATCATTTGATGAGATGTGGAAGCAAATAGGAGAAGTTTGAAGTATTTCCAATAACTTTAGCATCAACAATAACTTCGTGATTTGAGTTATTTTCGTTAGCTAATAAGATGTCAATGATAACTCCTTGTAGATCAAAATATTTTTCTTTAACCAATAAGGTATTAGTGATAACTCTGTTGACCCTAAAATATTTTTATATCCAATAAGGTATAGACGATAACTTCATTGTTTGAAGTATTTCAATAGTCAATAAGGCATAGACGATAACTCATTTTGGTTTGATAGCGTCACCAATAGTTTATAAGGTTGGGTATAGCTTTGAGAATTACATTGCCAATTGCTTCTGAGGTTGGCTATCTTGAAGGGTGCATCATCAATTGCTTCTAGAGTTAACTAGCTTAAAGGGCTATGCTATCAACTACTTGTAGGGTTGACTAGCTTGAAAAGAGTATCGTCAACTATTTTATGGTTGATTAGCTTGAAGTGTGTCTCGTCAACTATTTCTAAGTTGACTAGCTTGAAGGGTTGCGCTATCAAATACTTGTGGATTGACTACCTTGAAGGGTATGTCATCAACTGATTTTAAGTTTGACTAGCTTATAAGGTGTTTTATCAACTACTTTTAGAGTTGACTACCTCGAAAGGTGCATCATCAACTGTTTGTGGGGTTGACTAGCCTGAAGGGTGCATTATCAACTACTTCTAGAGTTGACAAGTATATAGGGTGCATCATCAATTACTTCTAGGGTTAGCTAGCTTGAAGAGTGTGTCATTAATTTCTTCTGAGGTTGACTTACTTGAAGAGTGTATCATCAACTACTTGTGGGGTTACTAGCTTAAAGTGTAACCAATGACTTTAAGCATATTATTAGTTGACTTTATTTAAATAAGACATTATGGCTGAGTAACTAAGCAATTTTGAGTCAACCTTAGTTTAGTTTGAAATGAAGCATTACTAATGCTTTTGGGTTAGTTTAGCTTTGAAGTATAGCTAACGATTTTTGTAGTATACCCACTGAGACTTAGTTTGACCTTATTTAGTTTTATTTGAACCAATTTTGATTCAGGTCAGGGTGGTAACATCGCCCATTATTCATGATCTTGGAGTATTACCAAAGGTTCAGTATACCTAGTGGGATTCGGTTTGACCCTAATTAATTTTGTTAGGACTAATATGATTCAAGTTTGAGTTTGATTTCATTTAGCTTGAGTTAAATTTGATCTTGTGTTGGACCTTTATAGAGTCCAGTTTTGCTAGATTTTAACTCAAGTTCAAGTTAATTTAATTCTACTTGATTTCAGTTCAGGCTCAGCCTAGTCTGATTTTTGTTTAACTTGGAGTTTACCCCTTTTAGTTTGGATTTGATTTAACCTAATTAAGATTTGACTTAAGCTTTGTTTAATCTAAATTGGATTTGATTTGAACTCAACTTGATTTTAAATTAACCCATTTTGAGTCTGATTGGGGTTGAGTTTGAGTTTAGGTTAATTCAGTTTGGGTGTTAGTCAATTAATTTGATCAATGTATGTCTATTTAAGTCAACTTGGCCTTTATCCATTTATTTTGGTTGGGTTCAATTTCAATATAATTGACTTACTTCATATTAAGAAATTTGATTTGAGAATCCTTAGTTGATTATGATAATTTTAAGCAGATCTGTAAATCGGTCTTAAATATACGAACTTGAGAGTTGGCTTAGTTCGCGAGCTTAAAAGTTGGCTTAGAAGTGTAAACCCGAAGGCTTGCTAAGTGCAAGCCTAAAGGCTGGCTGAAGTGCAAGCTCGAAGGCTGGTTTGGATGTAAATTTGAAGGTTTTCTTAGATGCGAGCTCGAAGGCTAGCTAAGGTACGAGTCTGAAGGTTGGCTCAGGTGCGAGTTCGAAGGCTAGTTGAGGTGTGAGACTGAAGGTTGGTTACGTGCGAGTTCGAACGCTGGCTTACTACGAGTTCAAAGGTTGGCTACATATGAGTCTGAAGGCTCGCTAAAGTGTGCGTTGAAGGCTAAATTGGTGGGACGAGGATTCACAGTTTTCAAGGGACTGTCAGTGGTCGCAGCGAGGTCATGAATTCACCAATTTCGAAGGACCGTGGATGACTATGGTGAGATCATGGATTCACCATTTTTATTATCATTTTTGAAAGACCACAAGTGACCGCAGCGGGACCATGCGTTTGCTATCTTCATCATCGGCTTCTAGGAGTCGCGGGTAATTATGACGAAATCATGTATTCACCATTTTCGTTATCATTTTTAAAGAGACCGCTAATTGACATAGTGAAATTATGGTGCTAAAAATCTTAAGACACAAAAGAGCTTTTCTCTTTTTCCTTTTTTTACAAGCTCCCTTATTTTTTATTTTATTTATTATTATTATTATTATTGTTATTATTGCATCATCCTGCAGCTACCGCAAACTCCCACTTTTTTTTTTTTCGATTCGTGAATTCTGCCGGGCGAAGGTGCCTGGCTTCTTCTCTGGGCAGATCCGACCAGTAGACGGTCGGATCCAGCCGGCTTCTTGGTGGCGCAGTGGAGGGCGGTTCCGCCCCCCTATCTCACGGCCAGATTCGGCCGGACCTTGGTTGGATTCGGCCTTAGCACCGATGAACATCGTGGACGGCAGCGAGGCGGGAGTCATTATTAAGGTGGAGCATGTCACGGACGAGAGCGCAGTTGGTGGCGTCGAGGTCGGTGCGGCGGGTACACCTGAGTGCCTGAGGATGAACTCCACAACCTCCTTCGAGGTCAATCCCACCAGCAGTAAAAGATAGCCCCATATCGACTGCTTCGCCTCCTCCTCGTATTGCTGATTCTGTAGTGGTGGCAGTGCTATCCCGATCTCGTTCGACGGATGACCACTGCCGTCGATAAGGCTCATATGATTGGGTGCGGACGGCGAGGGCAGGGTTCGTCGGAGATGGAGGCCAGAAGAGGTGCAAGGCTTCAGGCAGTTGCGATCGGTGTGCAGACTCTTCGGCTGCATGAGGCAGAGTGGCGATGGGCGAGTCGGGGCGGAGCAAGCGGCGGCGGGGCAGAGCTCTAGGCGAGGTCAGGCTAGTGGGCCTAGGTGGTGAGGGGTTTCCAACAGGGTGTAAGCATGAAAACGGGGAGCTAGATGACAGATCGTGGCGGAGGCGAGGGTTCTATGGCCAGATCTACGTAGCAGGAGATGGAATAGCGATCGGTGAGCACGGGGAGCAAGCTGCTCAGGCGCAGGCTGCTGGAGCAGGGCAGGGCAGGGCAGCCTGGTACACCTCCACAATATCCGAATAATTACGAAAATTTTTTCGAAATTTTCGTAATTATCTACATTATTTTTTATTTCAAAATATTTACTATATTGTTATTTAATTAAATTTTTTAAAAAAATTCGATTTTATCCTCCATAATTTTTACTATTAAACTCCTAAAAATTTATTTTTTTACTCCCACTCTTTTTCCCAAAATATTTACAAATAAATTCTTAAAATATTTTTATTTATAAAAAATATAAATATTAATATTTTTTAAAAAATATTTATGAAGGATTTGAAATATTTGAAATATTTTATAAATAAATCGTAATCTTTATATTTTTACAAATAAGCCCTTGAATTTTTTTATAACAAAGTTCAAATGTTAATATTTTTTAAAAAAATATTTATCAAGGAGGTGAAATATTTTAAATATTATATAAAAAACACTAATATTTGTATATTTACAAATAAGCCACTTGAATTTTTAATTTATAAAAAATCTAAATGTTAATATTTTTCATATGAATATTTATAAAAATGACCTTAAATATTTTAAATAGTTTACAAATAAACCCTACATAAGAAATTTAATTACAAATTTTATATTTGTGAATTTAAAAATAAGCCCCTTGAATTTTTTTATTTATATATAAGTCAAAAATTTATAAGTTTTAAAAAAATTTAACAAACAAGAGTTGAAGGTATTAAAACTTAAAATTTTAAAATACAAGTTTAATATTTTCTATATTTACAAATAGACCCTTCAAATTTTTTTATTTATAAATAAGCCCAACTTTTATCAATTTTTTAATAAAATTTCACAATATTGAAGTTTTAAAAATTAAATTTTGAATTACAAATTTAGTATTTGCACATTTATAAATAGACATCGTGAATATTTTTATTTATAAATAAGTTCAAAATTTTGTCATCTTTAAAATAAAATTTTACAAAAAAAATATTGAAGGTTTTAAAACTTAAAATTTCAAATTACCAGTTTAATATTTATACATTTATAAATAGACACCTAAAACATATTTATTTTTAAATAAGTCCAAATTTTATTATTTTTTAAATACAAATTTTACAAAAAGATATTGAAAGGTTTCAAAACTTAAATTTGAAATTTACAAGTTTAATATTTGTACATTTATAAATAAACCCTAAACCATATTTATTTTTAAATAAGTCCAAATTTTATTATTTTTAAATAAAATTTTATAAAGAAGACTTTGAAGGTTTTAAAACTTAAAATTTGAAATTACAAGTTTCGTATTTGTACATTTACAACTAGACCCATTGAATATTTTTATTTATAAATAAGTCTAAATTTTTATCCTTTTTAAAATTAAATTTTACAAAAGAGGCATTGAAGGTTTTAAAACTTAAAATTTAAAATTAGAAGTTTCATATTTGTATATTTAAAAGTAAACCCCTTGAATATTTTTATTTATAAATAAGTCTAAATTTTATTTATTTTAAAACTAAATTTTACCAATAAATCATTGAAGGTTTGAAAACTTAAAATTTAAAATTATAAGTTTTATATTTGTATATTTTCGAATAGATCTCTTGAATATTTTTATTTATAAATAAGTCTAAATTTTTTATCATGTTTTAAATAAAATTTTACAAAAAGAATATTGAAGGTTTTCAAACTTAAAATTTAAAATTATAAGTTTAACATTTGTACATTTAAACATAGACTACTTGAATATTTTTATTTATAAATAAGTCCAAATTTTATTTATTTTAAAACTAAATTTTATGAATAACTCATTGAAGGTTTGAAAACTTAAAATTTAAAATTACAAGTTTCATGTTATACATTTACAAATAGACCTCTTGAATATTTTTATTTATAAATAAGTCTAAATTGTTTATCATGTTTTGAATAAAATTTTAAAAAAACATTGAAAGTTTTAAAACTTAAAATTAAAAATTACAAGTTTAATATTTATACATTAAAAAATAGATCTCTTGAATATTTTTATTTATAAATAAGTCCAAATTTTATTTATTTTAAAACTAAATTTTACGAATAGATCCCTTATTGACGTGCTCGCACCCTCGCTAGCCGGCGTCCGGTCCCACACGTCGGTCTCCAACATCCGCACCCGCACACTCACCGCCCTCGCCGTCCTTGCTCGCCATTCGTTCAGAAATATTTAGACTTTTTTATAAATAAAATTATTTTTAGGATTTATTTGTAAATGTTTTGAGAGAAAGAGTGGAGTTGAGAAAATAAGGTTTTAGAGGTCTAATTGTAAAAACTACGGAGGGTAAAATTGAAATTTTTGGAGAAAAATTTGATTAAATAACAATCAAATGGGTGTAGGTAGATATTTTGAAAAAGAGAATGGTGTAGTTAATTACGAAAATTCCGGAGGGGTTTTCGTAATTACCGGATATTAAGGGGGGGTGTACGACAAAGTCTGAAATTTCACCCATTTAATTTTTGATTTTTTTCGTTAAACTTATTTGATGATAGCCTTTTAATTTTCTTTCATTTTCTTTTAATCTCTATTTTTTAAAATTAAAATCAAATCTTTAATTGACTTATTTTAAAAATGTGATTGGATCTCAATTTATAATGGGATTGTATTTAATTGTATTTTCAAAATCTTGTGATTAGATGTAATTGATTAACTAGAATTTATTTTCCTTGCGAGAAAATTTAGATTTTGTATTATTTTTGAATGATGATTTTTCAGGAGATTATTTACAAAATGTTTCAAAAACTCTAAACTAAAATATAATTTTATAAATTTCAAAAGCTTTTGTACAAAAAGAACATATTTATAAAAAATTTTAAAATTTTTAGTCTTTTTGAATAAAATTTGAACTTATATACAAATAAATTTTTTTGAATGGTTTATTTACAAGTTTTTTCAAAAAAAATTATACCAAAATATAATTTTATAAGTTTCAGGAGTTTTTTGTAAAAATTTTAAAATTTTTAGGGTTTTTAAATAAAATTAGAGTTGTTTATATATAAAAATTTTCGAGGGTTTTATTTGCACAAGCCAAAAAATTTATGGGTTTATTTGCAAAAGTTAGAAATTTCATAAGTTTATTTGTGAAGATAAAATTTTGAATGGTTTATTCGTAAAACCTAAATTTTGCGGGGATAAATTTGAAATTTCAAAGTTTTCAAGGACTTTTTCATAAATTTTTTATCTAAGGGACTTACATATAAGAAAAATCCAACCAAAGATTCATTTATAGAAATATATTTGGTTTAGGAGACCATTTGTAAAGATTTTATAATTTTCATTTTGCTTTAGTCATTGATGAATTTGGGTATGATATTAGTCCAAATATCCGATTCATTTAGTTTACTTTAATTTGAACCCAAATTTTTCAATAATTTAAGTCTAAGTTAAAACTAATTTTTGATTAAATTTGTTAGCAATTTCGGTTCAATGGAGATTCATATTTAAATTACAATTTAGTGATATATACTTTAATTAAATTTAATTTTCAATTAAAATTGACTCAAACAATACTTTGAGATCCAACTCTAGCTTCCATTTTAGCTTCTAGCATATTCCTCTGATCGAAGCATATGAGCTCGCCATGGTGTCACTAATGCATAATTATGCTCCGCAATAAATTTATCCACAACAAATTTACCACACTTATCTACTCGGATGCGAATGAAAGCGTACTCTTCGGGTCTATTTGTTTTTGGCACCCTCCATATTGGCCTTTCTTTTGCATGCTCTTCTTTAAAGCAAAAAAGATGGAAGAATATTGATTGACACACAAGATACAAAGAATACCATGCAGTTTAGTTGTTAAGCATTTAATATGAATCAACGAGGCAAAGGGCAAAAGGATGATAGTTTCAAATCAGAATATACAACACAAGAATTTTAACATGAAATCAGCATATCCAAAAAGAAGAGTACAAAGAGAAAATTGTCTTTCTGATGGAAGATTAAAAATCCAACTTTTTTTTGGCTATTTGATGGAAGAAGAATTACAGGAAGAGAAACATACAATTTCGAAGTAGATATTTGATGAAAAAGATGAACATTGAGATAAATTTATAATTTTAAAGTAGATTTTTGGGAAAGAAAATGAAAGTTTCAGATATATGCTCGTTGGAAATAGAAATTTTGGAAGAGAGATGAACAGGAAGAGAAGTACGGCCTTTCACATCATATTTTCGTGCATTTAGCCGGGAAACAAAGAACTATCGGTTTGGAATTTTTTTTTCTTCTAGTTTTTACCAGAACTGGCGGCCTGGTTGAACCGGAACGGACACAGCAGAAAAGTCAAGAGTGAGGCCCCCTTTTCCACAATCGATACATCACCGGGCAACGACCTAAACAGGGGCTGTCCAGCGACCTAAACCACTGCCCACACCAAGGACGGATAGAAAACACTATCTCCGGCATATACAGTTTTAGATAGCATAATTACTCAATATAAATTACATGCCTCATGAGTCATTGAGGAGATGGATCCTGAATAGAATCAGAGCAACCAGCTAAGTTCTTTCGTTGCCTTATTTATTTATTTATTATTATTATTATTACAATTGTAGATTAGATAAATAGAAGCAGATAAATGAGTAGCAGAGAGATGGATGTCATTCTTACTCCCTCCTAAATATAAGCATCTAATGCACCTTATCAGCTTCAGCAATTGATGCTAATAAGGTTAAGATAAATCAATTGTTGGGCTTCACCCCGGCAATTGTGGGTGGGGCAATTGTGGGTGCTGCCCCACGCATCACCTTGACATAGGCAACATACTCGCTGTAGTGCATGGTGAAGAGGGTGCTCTGGTATCGAGTCAGGTGGACTCGCTTGCGAAGTGACTCTGTGACAGGGCCATTGTAGCCAGATTTGCGCACCAAGGAGTCTATAGTCTCTGTCTTCGTCCAACCTGTTTCAAATGGAACAGTATATATAAATCGAGGAATTTCAGGAAATGGAACTTTTCTAACCAACTGATCAAGAAACATGCAACTTTAATCACAATCAAAATCCAACAAAAGGGTCCGTCCAACATAAGGTTAGAAAAATTATTTACAAATTCATCTTGCATTTTCAAAGATGAGTTAAGTTGGAAATTTGCTGACCTTGACCGGTTCAAGTTCAGTTTGGGATTCCTAGAGCTCAAATTGGGTTCAGTTTGGAATTACTAGAGCATAGTTAGAGTTTGATTCAGTTTGAAGCAACAATGTTCAGCTATGGCCCAAAATGATTAAAAATTTGATACAAAATCCTATAAAAGACCTCGTGGCCGAAATGAAAAATTATCTCAAGCATAATTTCAAAATATTTGAACAACTTTGAGGTCAAAATTCCAATGACCCAAACCAAATTTCCATGTGTACTTGCATATATAACCCTAATCTTGCAAAAAAAGACATACTATCTGTGTGTGTGTGTGTGTGTGTGTGTGTGTGTGTGTGTGTGTGTGTGGCATATTCTTGTACCTACCCCAAATTGAAAACTTGCTCGAGTTCAGGTCATACATAGTTTTGAAAACTTGCTCAAGTTCAGGTCATAGTAGTTTTGAGCTCAAATATCAGCCCAAGTTCAGTTTTAAATTAATTTCAAAATCCAAACCTGAAACAAATTCCAAAATAAATCCAAATAGTTCACAAATTGTGGACTAGGAACAACCTAGATAAGATGCTAAGAGGAAGATCTAATTATGATAATTCACCACTACTACAGGCAAAAAAGGATGCAAAACCTGCAGAAGTACAAGATATAAGACAAACCTTCATGGGCAGCAACCTCAGGCAAGTATGTGGCACTACGCCTTGTATTATATTGAGGGTCAGTAAATTCAATGATTAAACCATGCTTTCCAATCTGCAGAAAGCAACAATTCATTTTCGGTAATTTTACCCACTCTATGACACTGCTAGCACGAGAAGAAAATAGTTTGAGGAAGAACATCTAGTCATAAGCATTATCAAAATCAGCACGGTATTATGCAATCCTATAATTTTTTGAAAAATGAAAATAGCGCAAGTATGATACCCAGAAAATAATGCAACAAGAGCATCAACCATCAAGGAGTCCAATAAATGTGGAAACCAAAATAGGCATAATAAGAAGGAAGTTTGTAGATAACATGGCTAACAGCATCAATAAAAGAGAACCAATCTCTACCAATAAAAAATCAAGATAACGAGATTTCACACTGAATGATCTAATAATTGAATTTCCTCAAAAGAAAAATAATAATAGAAGCTTTTGCTTGCTTATTTGGTATTAGGTTAAGGGTAATGTTTCCCATCAAAATGACGGTTAAAAAGACTGTATGCTTTTATCTGATGTCAGTGATCGTACAAGCATTATATTATATTCCAATGCCACCCATCAACTAAGGGATCAAGTTGGAATTAAACCCACCAAAATCCCCAAGGCTCCAACAAAAAGAAAGCCAGAAAGAAATTTTGGAACAAGGAATTCTTTTTTATTGTTACTGCAGAAATTGTACTCCAATTTCTAAGAAGACTGAAATAATGTAGTCATAGCATCACTTCCTGATATAGCTAGACTAGAAGCTTTGACCATTCAGTTTCAGATCAGCTTGTGAGTCATGCTTTGTCACTCATCCTAGATAGGTTCCACTATTTAGATGTTCTTTATCTTCACCAGTATTTCAGGATCATTTGGGATTCAAGAGATTTTAATTCTTCATCAGCAGAAAAGAATACAGTCAAAATGAAGAGTGGCAAACCTCCCAATCAAGGTAGTGGAGAGCAGTTTCATAATCAGTTAGAATAGAAACTGTACATTCCAAATATGGCAATTCTTTAGCCTGAATTGGAGGGAAGCGCCGGTCCCTCAGAGCACTGCAAGATAATGAATTGAGTTTCATCATTGAGATTGGGCAATTACATATGTGACATAAAGATCCAAGATTAAGCTCACTGCTTTAAAACCCATCTTAAATTTACTAAATATCGTCTCAAACACAATTCTGCAGTTACCCAGATGGTGTTGGTGTGAATTTATCACGATGGTGTGCGAGCATGATAGTTATAATGAAGACAATGACAATGGTGCCTAGCATATACCACATTTAGCATATCGAGCTATATCTTAGAATTTTTCATGTAGGCTCAGACAAAATTTCAAAATGAAAGAGAACAATAGGACAAGATGAAACAAAGATATCAAAAATAGAAGATTTTACGTTGCAATTTTCCTTTCATGTTATAAATCAACACTAAAGGTCAGAAATAGAAACTAGGAACATGTACTAGTCAGTGAAACGAGCAAGTTAATAACATAAGCAGCTAATTCCTAAACCTAGTTGACCTATACTAGGAATATATACAGTAAAGGTGTCTACACTTTGAAAGAGACATGTTCTTAGGAATCTTTATCTGAGTACATTCCTGCCTTTTTCTACTATTACAAAATTTACATTGATACTATTGAGAACTTCATTAGTTACTCAAGGAGTTGGGCCTATTAACAGATACCAGTGAAAAAGATAACTGATGCAAATATGTTCGGACAAAATTAGTAATTAGGAACACTAGCCCATCAGTGCTAAATGTGTCCAATATGAACCTACAGACAATCAGAAATCAAATTATTTGCCTAAATAGTCTTCAGTTCTAACTCAATTCAGAAGGTAATTCCGAAGGTTCTCCATCTCAAACTTGTCAAAGTCGAAAATGCACAATTAGGAGTCAAATTGAATCCTAGAAATAATAGCATTTTTTACTTCTCTAGATCAAGCAATAAAGCCAATATAATATCTGGATTATATTATCCTTCCATTCTACATTAACTCTTGTATTATTGATGCAAGTTAGAAAACCATATTAGCTCAAATTAGTTGCACAAGCATTAAATTTGAAATGAGGTATAATAACCCAAATGAAACAGTGTGATTATATTGTAAAAGATATGAAATGTGGTTGGGGAAATGCAAAATTCAGAATGTAGCCTTTTATACTCCAAAGTTGAGTAAACTTCAAACACTGAGAAATACAAAGGTATGGTGTTAACCTCAATTGGTCCACCCATGCCTGTTTAGCTAAAAAGAAAACCAGCTATGATGCATTTTGCATTTTTCAGCTGGACTTGACAAGTGTACAAGATATTGCATTTAGTCAACTTTCAGCTATTAAAACCAAAAACAGACGATCGCTTTGCAAAGCCAAAAATAAATAAATAAAAAAATTTTATCTGAATTGCACAAAACTCAAGATATCATGGTCGGTGATTTGAACCATACAACTCAAGACAATTCAAAGATTTTTAAGACGAATAGTTCACACCCGAATGACCGAACAATCCTATTCACTTCAAATAGTAAGATTCAAATGGTGAATTAGATGATTTTCATATTCTTCACATTGTCTAGCACATTAGGCTTTATATAAAACCCCTACTCTACACAAATTTCACCTGACTGAGAACTTCCAAATTATAGAGGCTGAATTCACAATGACAATAGATAGACAACAGCATTTCAATTTCTCTAGAAGATTTTTAAACATTGAATGCTACTTGATAAACCAAAACCTTTTTATGAAAACCATTTGGATGATAGCATGCCAAAAAAGGATCAAACTAAACTGAAAGGATAAGGTCAGTTGGGTACATATAAAAGCATCTAGTCCACTTATCATTCAATTAACAATCTTATCTATATAACTAATCTAAATAAGATAATAAAAAGTTCATGACTTGAGGTGGACATGATTGGCCTTCATTATGAGGTGAATTCTGATGCACTATCAAAACTATGTAAACCTTAAAGCTAGAAACATCCCTGCATGTGAAGGTGTAAACAATCACATAAAAATCAGCACAAAGAACACAAGAAGAAATCCGGTAAACATCCTTGCAGATTAAACATTCTATTTGGTGAATATGATGAAACAAAAATTATTAATGGTAAGTTGGTGCCTTGCACAATGTTTTCAAGTATTTGAAACGTACAGTACCGTTTGATTCGGGATCATGATCAGAATCAGGATCAATATTAGTGAACCACTTTTGTAAACTAATATTTTTTATCAAAATTAACGCTTCAATAATTTAAAACTTGAAAAATTATTTAATTTTTTATAATAATTTAATTTAATAACAGTGTAAAACAAGTAATATTAATTTTACAAGAAAAAAATAATTTTGAAAAATATTGATCCTAATCCTAATCTCAAATCAAATGGGGCTTACAATTTTTGAAAACAACTCCTCGCCATAAACTATAAATATTGTCATAACCCATTGCTTGAATTGCAACCAATCAATACAAGACTCAGGCTACAATGCAAATGACAATTAGGACCGAAATATTAAGCTACTTAAAATTGAGAAGAAAGAACAAGGCAAGTGATGAAGCAATAACAGACTAGCATCCAACCCAAAAAGAACATCATAAAAGATACATATACATATTGCACTTGACAAAGTCCAATGTGCTAATATCAGAACTTAAGATCAATGAAGAAAATGCATATCCACCTTAACAATGGTCCTACATGGAAGAAAATAGCTAGTTTAACATAAACATACCTAGTTAGTGCATAGTCTCTAAAACCATTGACTATGCAACGGGCTTCCAGAGTTCCAATGCACCCACGGAGGCGTGGCTCCCCGCTGTTGATTGCTTTCTTCCAAGTGACAAATAATGGGCTGAAACATAGAAGTTATTGATGCATAGTTAGTTAAACCTTCAATTCAAATTAGCAAAAGCAATTTTCTGGTAGTTTATGGTTTACCTACCCAGGTTAGATATGAAGCCAAATTCTACCATGTAATGCATATATACATCTTGTGTCAAACATACATCACCAACATTGAAAATGGAACAATGAGCTCCCATTTGGAGACAAAAAAATATACACTTAAAAAAGCAAAAACCCTTTAAATGCTAAAACTAAACAGTAGCCAGTCACTAAACACAGGGGAAAAACTGAAAACTGAATATCCAGAAAACTAAACAGTAGAGAAATAAATGAAAATTTGTCCAAATTGACGTAGAAATAGTTACAATCCATGAACATGCAAGGTTCAACTGATCATCATTCAACTAGTTGCTCCACTGAACAAAGATAACCCAGCCAGAAACAGGCACAAAAGCAGGAAGAAAGGAAGCCCATGGATACTGATGGATCAAAGCTTTTGAAACATCTGAGCAACCTTGGGCTTAGAGCCCCTTACACTTGGCAGAACACTAACTTCTTTGCAGGTGTGTAGGCTTTAGCCCTTAACAATACTTTAATTTGTATAGAATGGTTTATATATCTCTCATCTAGCATTCTTATTAATTCACAAAAACCATGCCTAACCATAGAACAAAGAAAATTTATTCATACAACAGCGTAATGTACAACATCAATGATTTTTTCCCGCTATAATTGCTTTAAGTATGCTAAAAAAGTAAGTCATACTATAGAAATTTATCCAAGGAAATTGATTAGCACATGTAAGATTCTACTCAAGGCTAATAACATCTGCATAAAAGAACATTACAGAGAATACTCTACCGACAATCGAATGAGGAAACTGCATTGAACTCCCAACATCAGCTAATGAAGATAAAAGACCATCAAATACAGGAAACCGAGGTAAAAAAACCATCAAATCTCCCCAAAATCAAAACTTTCACCCAAAAGAAAACGAACCCAAAGCCAAACCCCATCAATCCGGCTTGAAACTCCACAAGCATTACTCAAACATGATATTAGAAATCTATTCTATGAAATTGCTTAGCACATGCAAGATTTTAGCCCAGGCCATCCGTTACTGCATGAAAGAATATTGCAAAGACTACATATAATCAGCCGATAATCAAAGCAGAAAACGCCATTAAAACCCCAAACTCAGCTAATGGAAGTAAATAACATCAAATTCGCAAAACAAACTAAAAGAATCATCAAACCTTCCCAAAATCAAACCTTTCACTCCAAAACAAACCAACCCCACTCAACACCCAGCCAATTCATCTCAAGCCTCCACAAGCATTGCTCAAGCATACAATTAGAAATTTATCCTACAAAATTGCTTAGCACTATTACTCGAGGCTAACAATATCGGCGTAAAAGAACATTACAAAGATAACAAATAATCAGAAGACGATCAAATCAGAAAACACATCGGACACCCAAAATCAGCTCCTGGAAGTAATAACATCAAATACGCAAAATAAAACAAATGAACCATCACAATTCTCCAAAATCAAAACTTTCACTACAAAACAAACGAACCCAACCAAAACCCCCACAAATTCATCTCAAGCCTCCACAAGCATTGCTCAGATATCCGGAAACCAAAACCAAAACAAGAAAGAATCCTACTGCTGGCCCTCATCGAAGGCCGGGGGCGGCGCCTCCTCGCTGTTGTAGTGCGCGACGAGCGTGTCGAAGCAGTAAACCGCCATTTCCCGGTTCGCCGCCACCATCGCGGAGATCTCGAACGCGCGGGCTCCTGGAGCGAGAAGACCGCCTCCCACCGCCGATCCCACCGAAAACAAGGCCAAACTAAGGTTCCAGATCAGCAAAATTAGGGTTTCTGATAGCGATTTCGAGAGAAGAAAAGGAAAAAAATCGATCGAGAGAGAGAGGAGAAGGAAATTGGAGGGGAATATGAGCTCTTCCTTCTCCCAAACAGAAGGAATAACTCCTTTGGAGAAATATATGGAAATATTAAACGATTTATGAAATTACTGAAATACCCTGAAGGAATGTCGCGTTCAGTACGAATTGACGGAATTGCCTCTTGGCTGCCTATTTTTTACGAATGTTTGGTGAGTAAGAAGGGGACCTAACGGCGCAACCAGAAAACCGCCCCGCCGTAAACGGGATGGCGTCGTCGGGCTAGGGTAGCTCGCTGGAGATT
The DNA here is from genome assembly GCA_005019695.1 of Trichopus zeylanicus subsp. travancoricus. NCBI lineage: Eukaryota > Viridiplantae > Streptophyta > Magnoliopsida > Dioscoreales > Dioscoreaceae > Trichopus > Trichopus zeylanicus. Next base: position 41,543 of record RXID01014474.1, on the reverse strand, counting down.
TCAATCGATCAGCTCCCATGGCTACTTATAGGTCACGATCAGATGCCAAAAGAGATCTCAGCCGTCCATGAGATTACAATCGAGTCCGAATCTTATTCTAACTATGATTCCTAACACGAGGGATGTCTTACACCGGATTTCAATTCTAATTTGGATTTTGAGCTCGACTCAAACTCTAACCGGGGTTTGAGATCGATGTCTATATCCTTGGTAAAATCATAAGCAAGTAAACGGAGCGGAGGAATATTACAAGTTAAAAATACCTTCAATACTTTAAAATTTTGAAAATTAATGATTAATTTTATACTTCAAAATTATTTAAAAATTAATTATTAGAAGATTTAAAAATTAAGTATTAATTTCATATTTTAGTTGTAAAAAATTATATATTATTCTATGGCCATCGTGTAAGATGCATACGATGGGATTTTATTTTTCGGAAAATTTTTCTACAAAAAAGTTCTGTAAAACCTCCGATCCTATGAAATTTGGAATATCTAAGCCGGCCCTTAATGGATTCATTTTACTAAAAAAATTGGTGCAGGAGAGCAAACACATTCTCTAATACGTAAGAGATTGGTACTTGGTTTATAAACGTAAGTTGCAATATCTTCGAAGTTTGCACACCATTTCTGCTACTCTTCATTTCAGTTGAACTCCACAACTAAGTACAAGAACATTGAGGCTACTCTTCGTTTCCACGAGCTCATTCGCCTTCAGGGCTGCTCCACACCACTCCGGCGCGGCAAACCAGGCAGCTCCGGGGGCTCCTGAGTCATCTATCGATGCATGGGACGTGGAACGCGTGCCCGAACTCCGGCAGTAGCCTGAGTCTCACCCCTTCCGGAAATTCCATCAAGCACACAGCGCACTCCGTGCCGCTCACCAGCCCCTCAGTCCTCCGAAACTGGCATGTGGCTCTCTGCCTGATCAGCGTCTCGTCAAACCCATCGTTCGTAGTCTCCATCTCCAGCGCTGCATTCTCCATGCTGACAGCAGCAGCGTTGCCTGGCTGGAGGAGGCGGCGGCGGTTAATGGACAGGACGGTGCAGCAGATGAAGAGGACGGCGAACATGGCGCTGGTGATCGTGATGGTGACGAAGCCACAAGTGTTGTGAAGGGTTCCGCATTGAGTTGCGCTTCCCATACTGCATGCAAAGCAAAGATCTCACTGAGAGAGATACAGGATTACTTCCGTCGATCTTTGTTGCTCAGATCAATCTTGTCACTCCGATCTACTTGATAAAGATCTCAGATCCAAGACAGACACTGTCGATCTCCCATCGGCGAGCTTAACACAAACCCTTTTCTTCTTCTACTATGTTTTCTCTCAAATGCTTGCTCGATCTCTCTGTTAACTGTAGATTAACTCTTCGATTAAATCTAAACGGCACAAATTCCAATTTATATTTGAAAGAGTTGGAAGTACAAATACGGAATTTGGAATGATTTTCTTTTGAGTTTCTGAGCCAATGGAGTGAGTTAGTTTTACTGGGATCTGTGAGCATCAGAGAGCAAGGTTCAGATGTACCGAGCACTATTACGTGAGTTTCAGAGCCAAGAAATATTAGATTTAATTTTTTAAAAATACATGAAAATTTTGAACAAGAGAATACCTTGATTGCACAAACCACGTCTTGCTTAAGTCAGAAGATCATGAATTCGATCTTGATTTCTGCAGCTGAGGCTAGACTCGGATCGAATACCAAAACACAATTTTCTCTCACAGTTAGAATTTTCGAATAATCAACAAATAACAAATGACTATTTACATATACTTTCCTCAAAGTTAAATTAAACTAAACAGGATCTCTATTACCGCTCAAGCGAGTCTCTCCTTCACCTTCTTCTAAATCTTTATCTGCTCCAGTCTTCAGCACAACCTCAGCTCTGCAAACAGGGCAGCTTGAGTGAGACCTAAGCCATGATTTTATGCAAGCCAAGTGGAAGCCATGGCGGCAGTCCGGGAGCCGCCGGAGATTCTCGCCGTCCCGGAACTCAGCTAGGCATACCGCGCACTCCGTGCTGGCGACCGATGCAGCATCCCTTTGATACCTGCATGAAGGCAACTGGTCCATGCGGAACTTGTCCATGCTTTCAGAAGCTAGTGTACCGACCATAGTGTCATCCCCGGCGGGGGGGCCAGCCTCAAGGACCCCGCTGCACCAGTACTTGGAGAAGATAGCGTACAGGCTGACGAGAAGGAAGCAGGCGAGAACCCCGGTGATGACGACGATGAGGAGCGGCGAGAAGGCCGGCCCGCCGGAGTTCAGGCCTGCTGCTTCTTCTGCAGGCTGTGGCTGAGGGTTCTTTGATATAGAAGCCATCGAGGTTCACTTCGAGAACACCGAAGGCCAGAATAAGGGTTTAGAGAAGAAATGAAAGAGACAATTGATGTTGTTGTCGTACTCCGTTGTTTATTTAAAGAAGTGTTTATAGTCAAAGGGTGTTGCGTTAGAAACTTGTATATTGGTTTTCTTATGAGATAATGAGTTGTTTATTTATGATATATTCTGATGATAAACTTCGGAAATGTACAAGCATGTGCTGAGCAAAGAGAGAAAGGTCATTTGTGATTATAAATGCAGAAAAGCCAGATGGAGGATCACTTAGCTTCCCAGGACTCAAAAGGCCAGTCTGACCCCCAGCCAGGTTGTCACTTCTCTGGAAAATCAATGTAGCCGAAAAAAATTAATACAGTGAAAAATGACTGTATGCAAAGTATGCCTGAAGGTAAGAGTAGTAGAGTTAATGACATGCATAACCTTTCCATTTAAGTCAAGAACAACAATAGCTCATATCATTCCAAAATTTGACTCCCATCTCATTCCAATCTTTGCATTTGCAAAGATGAAAGAACTCATCAAGATTCAAACTACACCTAAAACCTGGTTTCTTTCTGCAACATTATCTCTTGTTTCTTTATTCGAAATGCCTCCCTCCAGTGTGAAGCTCCCCAATGGAGCTCTATGAGGAATGCCTTCCCTCCTAGAACTCACTTTCAATGCCATCAAGCTCCCCGCTTCATCGCTTTTCTTCGCTTGTCCAAGACCTCTCCTCGGAGTCCAGCTCGAGCCCCCTCTTCTTGCTTTCCTCATCAGTCGAGCTCACGGAGATCTTGCAGGCAAGAGAGCAGTAGCGGGAGTCCACGATTGCCCAGCTGCAGAAGCAGCTAGAGTTGGTGGGGCTGCGGATGCGCAGCGTGCCGCGGGGCTGGAGACGGTCGTCAAGAAAGGCGAGGAGCGCGCCGTTGGTGATGTAAGTCTGGACGCCGCCCACGTCCAGCAGCATCTTGATCTCCGACACCTTGACAGCGTCGTGGTTTGACACCTTGATCTGCATCAGGGCATTTCGTCAAACACCTCAGCTTCAATGAGAATACCAACAACTTTTGCGCTTGTTTTTCGCGGGAAAAATGCAGATAAATAGTACAAATTAATTACCCAAAATTTGATTTTTCATCGCGAATAAAAAACAACAACAAAGCAAAATTTCGGACAAAAACCAATGAACTAATTGCCAAGAATTACCAAGAAATTATATAAAATTCAAAAATTTGTCACAAAAAGCTACCACTTTATCAAAAAGATGCCAAATTTTTAAAAGATTCAGCAAAATCAATAGAAAATCAGAAACAAAAGCCTTTTATTTTCTTCCGAGCAAAATCGATACCTAAATCCCCAAATCGAGAAAAAAAATGCGAAACAAAGAACCGACAAAAAATGGGGAAAAAAAAGGGTAGAAACGAAATCAATTGATTAAACCCAAACGAGAATGAGGGAAAGAAATCCAAAAGACCCACAAAGGCCCCAACTTTCCTCGCCTGAATGATTCGATGGCCCCGATGGCCGGGGACGCAGAACGGGCAGAGCGCTCCGCCGCCGCCATCTCCGCGCAGTCCAAGCAGAACATGCTGCATCGCGGCGGTAGGCGCGGGCGTCGCGGTGGAGATGGCATTGCTCAAAGAAGCGCGTCGCTGTTCCCCAACAGCGGCCTCAGCCACTGTGGCCACTGTTGCTACAGATCATCAAAAAACACAAGAATGAGAACCAAATTGGATTCACGAAGAAGAAGAAGACGATGACTGGATTGGAGCGAATGGAGTTGCTCATCATTGGAGATTTAGGAGCGATTCTTGGGGAGGGAGAATGACGGCGGCGGTGCGAATCTGAGATTGGTGGGTGCTGCGCTTTTATATATATATATATATATAAGTGTGCGAGAATTCATGAATCAATTTGTGATAGGGTGTGCTATCATAATATAAATCTGACAAAGTATTCGATTCAATGTCAAATCGAAAAAATCGAAGCTACTAAAACTAGGTGAATACCACAAAATTGGAAGCAAAACGCTCGCCATGCACCATGATCAATATCACCATCATCGCAAACCCTCTAAAGCCACCTCTCCTTCTGAATTAACAAAAAGAATGCAAATGTAATATCAAGACTGTTGATTAAAACAAGCACACTTTGTTCTTTAAAAAGTACAGACTTCTCATTTTATGGCTCATTTGTTTTAGTAAAAATTATTATATTGACACATGACCAAACTGTGACCTACGGAAATTGCCTTTGGAATTCTTCGACCAGGTGCTGGGTTACAGCTACAATTTGGTGGTGGAGTGCTAAATTTGTAATTGGTTTTTTGATTTTTTTTTTTTGATAAAATGTTGAAACCATAACTTGTCTTCAGATAATTAAGTATTGCGCTTGTAATTATTTTTTTAAATCAAATGTTAAATTTATAATTAGTCTTTCGGCAATCAAATATTGGACTTATAATTATTTTTTGGGGTCAAGTGCTAAATTTGTAATTGATTTTGCAGATGATTAAGTAATATATTTGTAACCATTTTTTTGTGGTTAAATATTGAATTTGTGACCAGATTTTAGACAGTAAGTATTAGAGTGGTAACCATTTTCTATAATCAAATATTAAAATTGTAACTGATTATTGGTCGGTCAAGTTCTAGCCTTGTAATAATTTTTTTTGTGGTTAAATATTAAACTTGTAATTAATCTTCAAACAATTAAGTAATGGACTTGTAATTATTTTTTCATGATCAAGTGTTATATTTGTAATCATTTTTCTGCAATCAAGTATTGAACTTGGAATCAGTTTTCAATGAAAACACCAATGTTGTTGCACCTTGACTTCGATTGAGGTAAGCCCTGCCTTCTTCTCCCGTTGGTTCGCAGCCTACATACGTAACAAAGTTACTATCCGTCTAGGAAAGCCTTGGGAAAAGATGCTTTGATGCATAAGTCAAAACTCGTTCTCTTAAAAGGGGTGGAATCTAGTGGTGAAGAAGAGGAAAGGGAAGAGGATTATACATGAGAGAGTGAATGAGAGGCAATTTCTCCCTTACATTCCCCTTATGTAGTGGACTTTAACCTCATCCTTGAGTTAAAGTAACTATAATATAGTTGCCAATCGGTCTCTCATACCTTTCCCCGATAATCCTTTGTCACCTAATGAGAGATGACATAAAATATAGAATAGAAGCTCACTATTAAAACGGAGGATCACCTTTTGGAAGGCCACATTAGTATGTAGCACCGTGCACCCAAAGTTATCCACCTCTGTGTAATAATAATTCATAAACGGAGTGGCCTAGGTGGCACTTCGGTTGCACAGTTTGATGGCAACCCTAAGCAACTTGTGACTTATATAGGTTTGCTCGTCCTCAAAGTCTAGTTCATATAGACCACCTTTTGACTCAGGCAAGTGACTTGTGTTGACACATCAAGCTTAATTGTGTTCATGAGAAGCATGCATATAAGAAGAATGTCATGCTAGTGTCTTTCAAAACTTTCCCATATGCGAGTGTCTTTCAAAACTTGATGTATAATATGGTATGCAAATGACTTGATATTGCACAAATATTCAATGTTGTCAGTCGCTATATGGCAAATTTAGAAAAAAAATATTGATAAGTTATGAAGTAGTTGTTAAGATATATCAAAGGTATTTGTAATGTTGGTTTATATTTTGATAAAATCAAGATTTAGAAGGCCAAAATTATTAGCTATATCAATTCAGATTATGTCAGAGATTTTGATCGATGACGTTCTCGCACGAATTATCTATTCACCCTTTGCAATGATTCTATTAGTGCAAGGTGTGCCTTGCAGTCAACTTTACAAAAATAGTAAAGGAAACCCTATGGTTAAAAGGTCAAGCAGGTAAAGTTGTTTTTTACCAAAATGTTCTTATTTTTTTAATTGTTAGATTATCATACACCTTGCGAAGAATTAAGTGTATTATGACAGATCAAAACATATAGATATTTGTATTCAAATTATCTGAGACATTGTTGAGGATGGTGAAATTTTTTTACAAAAGAGCTACACTTCAAGAAACATGCTATGGAAGATGATTCTTGTTGATAAGTTCAAACTTTCCTTGGACTTGATCAATGTCAAGATCGTTGATCTCTCCTTGCAGTGCAATAATGAAGACATCCATTGGAGATTCAAATTAAAAAATTATTGACTTGGTTCATGTCTTAAATTTAAATTTTTCAAAAAATCCTAGTTAAACTAGGATTTAGATTAGGACATGAATTAGTGGCCAAAATCTTTCTCCAAATTGGTCGCCTACTCTGAGATGTAGATTAATGGGTCGGATCCTTAGTTAAGTCAATCTCCTATTTTAACTCAAATTCAGTCAAACTACTCCTTTAAATGCCTAATTTATTAAAGATTTTAGTATTAGACATTGTAATATTAAATCAAACTTTTAAAATATTTTATAACGGCCAGACTGATTAGTCTCTTGTAAGAGTTTGTGATTATGAGATTGAAGTTGACCACTCAAAATAGTGGAGACTCCGGGAGTGACCTCGAATAATAAATTAAAATTTATTTTGATTTGAAGTGCGCTATCAGGTGTTCGAAAATATTGACTTTCAATAGACATAAGCCCCTATTATTAATTACTTTGACAATAAAATACCTAACTAATAAAATAAAGACGCAAAAAAGAAAAGAAAAAATTATTCGATTGATTTTACGAAAAAATCGATGGCTTAAGCGATAGTATACCCTCACTTTACAATGAATTTCAATATAAAATTATAGAAAATATGAAAGAAATAAAAAAAATAAATTGGAGAAAAAACTTTGATGTGTGCTGCTATCCCACTCTCCTTGCACTAGACTACATGACATTTGACTTGAACCGACTTAGTTTAAAGTAGATATTGATGGCATCATTCGATGGAACATGAAAGAAAATGAGAGAAGTTCGAAGTGTTTCCACTAATTTTGAGATTCAGTGATAACTTCATTAGATGACATTGTTGGTGGCTTGTCAGGATTGACCTGATGTATTTTTGGTAGCTTTGAGATTTGATGGTAACTTCATAATATGAAGTGTTTCCATTAATCAATAAGGTATTGGCGATAACTTTATTTAAGTTGTAGTATTTTCATTAAATAATAAGGTATTGGTGATAATTCCATTAATTTTGAAGTATTTTCATAATCAATAAGGCATAAACGATAACTTTTTTTAGTTTTTGAAGTATTTTCATAATCGATAAGGTATAGGCAATAACTTCGTTGATCTTGAAGTATTTTCATAGACAACAAGACATATATGATGAATTCATTTAAAGTATTTTTATACCCAATAAGGCATAATTAATAATTTTGTTATTTGAAGTATTTCCATAACCAATAAGACATAAGCGATAACTTTATTGTTTGAAGTATTTCTATAGCCAATAAGGTATAGGCGAGAACTCTTTTTGCTTTGGTAGCATTACCAGTAACTTATAAGGTTGGGTATAGGTTTGAGAATTGTGACATCAATTGCTTTTAAGTTGACTAACTTGAAGAGGCACTTTATTAACTGCTTTTGGGATTAACTAGTTTGAAGAACATATAGCCAATTGTTTTTGGGATTAACTGCTTTCGGGGCATGTCATCAACTACTTCTGAGGTTGACTAGCTTGAGAGGCACATCATCAACTACTTCTGAGGTTGACCAACTTGAGGGCGCATTGTTAACTGCTTGTAGAGTTGACTAGCTTAAAGAGTGGATCATCAATTGCTTGTGAAATTAACTAGCTTGAAGGGTACATTATCAACTGTTTGTGAGATTGGCTAAGTTGAAGAGTGTATCATCAATTATTTGTAAGATTGACTAGTTTTAAAGTGTGGTCAATGACTTTGAGTATATTGTTGGTTGATTTTATTGACTTGATAACATCACCAATGGGTTAGTGGTTGGGTATAGCTGTGAAGTGTAGTTGATAACCTGGAGGATATTATTGGTTGACTTTATTTTTATAATGCATTGTGGCTAACTGATTAAGCGAGTTTGAGATTACCTCAGTTTAGTTTGATTTGAAGTATTCCCAATGCTTTTGGGTTGGATTAGCTTAAAAGATGCATAATAACTTCTGGGGTTGACTAGTTTGAAGTTTGACCAATAATTTTAAGCATGTTGGCAATTAATTTCTTTAGTTTAATAACGTCACCAACGGCTTATAGAGTTGGATATAGCTTTGAAGTGCTGCTGAAGACTTTTACAGTATACCCAATGAGACTCAATTTGATCATATTTAGTTTTATTCGAAGTAATGCAGATTTAGATTAGGGTGGTGACATCACCCTTTATCCATAGCATTAAAGTATTGTCAAAATTATAGCACTTCCAGTGAAACTCAGTTTGATTCTAATTAGTTATATCGAGACAAATATGGTTTATGTCCAAGTTGAATTTTAGCTTGAGTCGAGTTTGTCCTTGTATTAGATTTTTATAAAGTTTGAGTCTGCTAGACTTTGGTTCAAAATCAAGTCAATTTAATTCAACTTAATTTCAATTTAGAGTTAGTGTAGCTTAGTTCTGGTTTAACTTTAAGTTTGTCCTTTTAGTTTGGACTTGATTTAACCTAGTCATGATTTAATTTGAACTTAGTTTAATCTCAATCAAATTTGATTTGAACTCAATTTGATTTTTAAATTAATCTATCTCAAGTATAATTAGGGTTAAATCTGAGTCTATTTGGTTTATGTTAACTCAATTTAGATTCTTTGGAGTTCTATTTAATTTTTAGTTGATCTTTGTGATCAATTTAAGTTTATTTGAGTCAACTTGGCCTTTATCCGTTTGTTGTGATTGAGTTATTTCACATTAATTTAATTTGAGAGTCCTTGATTATTTATGATAATTTTAGACGGACTGATAGTCCGACTTTAAATGTGCGAATCCGAATGTTGGCTTAACTCACAAGCTCGAAAGCTACCTTAGTGTAAGTTTGAGGGTTAACTAGATGTGAGTTTGAAGATTGACCTAAATCTGAACCCAAAGGTTAGCTGAAATGCAAGCCCAAATGATAGTTTGGATGTAAATCTGAATGCGAGTCCGAAGTTTGGCTTGGATACAAGTCTGAAGGCTAGCTAAGTGCAAACTTAAAGGCTAGCTGAGTGCAAATCTGAAGATTGGCTAAGTGCGAGCCCTAAAGCTGACTTTGATGCAAGACTGAAGACTGACTTAGATACTATCTTGAAGGTTGGCTTAAATGTGTACTCAAATGCTAGCTTGGATGTGAGTCCAAGGGCTAGCTAAGTGTGAGCTTGAAGGTTGGGTTGGATGAGAACCTGAAAGCTAACTGAGTGTAAACTCAAAGGCTGACTGAGTGTAAACTCGAAAACTGGCTTAAATGTGAGCCTAAAGGTTATTTGATGCGAGCTCGAAAGCTGGCTTATTGCAAGCCCTGAAGAGCTGACTAAGTGTAAGCTCAAAGGCAATCTTATATGCGAGCCTCGAAAGTTGGCTAAGTGCGAGTTTGAAGTTTGGCTAAGTATAAGCCCGAAGGCAGACTTGATTGTGAGCCTAAAGGCTAGTTGAGTGCGAGATCAAAGAATGATTGAGTGTGAGCCCAAAGGTTAGCATGAATGTAAGCTTGAAGTCTACCTAAGTATAAGCCTAAAGGCTGACTAAGTGGGAGTATGAAGATTAGCTTAAGTATGAGCCTGAAGGTTGGCTATGTGCGTACTTGAAGGCTAACTTGGATATGAGCTCTAAGGTTGGCTAAGTGCAAGCCCAAAGGTTGGTTGAGTGTGAGTTTGAAAACTAGTTAAGTCTAAGCCCGAAGACTGGTTGAGTGCGAGCTTGAAAGCTGACTAAATGCAAGCTCAAAGGCTAACTTAGATGTGAGTCCAAACGCTTGCTAAGTGCGAGCCCAAAGACTAGTTTGGATGCAAGCTCGAAGATTAGATTGGATACAAGTCTAAAGACTAGCTTGAATGTGAACCCGAAGGCTGGTTGAGTGTGAGCCTGAAAGCTGGTTGAGTGCAAGCACAAAGGTTGACTGAGTGTGAGCCTGAAAATTGGTTAAGTGCGAGCCAGAAGGCTGGCTTGAGTGCAAGTCTAAAGGCTAGCTAAGTACAAGCCTAATAACTGGTTAAGTACAAGTTTGAAGGTTGATTTAGATACGAGCTCAAAGATTGACTAAGTGTGAAGCTAAAGATTGACAGAGTACGAACCCGAAGGTTGGCTTAGATGCAAGCCCAAATGCTAGTTAAGTATGAGCCAAAAGGTTGGCTTGAGTGTGAGATCAAAATTTGGCTTGGATGTGAGCACAAAAGCTAATTAGACACAAGTCTAAAGGCTGACTTAGATGTGATGAGGATTCACCATCGACATCGCCGTCTTCATCTCCATCTTTGAGAGGGCTGCGGATGGTCACAGTGAGGTCACAGGATTCGCCATCTTTATCAACATCTTTGAGAGGGCCACAGGTGATTACAATAGGGTCACAAAGTCCGTTGTCTTTATTGCTATCTTCGAGGGATTATGGGTGACCATAATAGGATCACGGACTATGTCATCTTCACCACCATCTTTGTGGAGTTACAAGTGGCCATAGAAAGGTCATGAGATCTGCCGTCTTTATCGCTGTCTTCAAGGGATCGCGGATGAGTACAATAGAATTACAGAGTCTGCCGTCTTCACCACTATTTTCGAGAAGCTGTAAGTGGTCACGATATTGATGAAGTTCATTAAGACATCAAAAATCACACATAGCTACGGTGATGATGATATAGAAATTGAAATATGATACAACTTATTATTATTATTATTATTTAATAATTTTCTTTTCATATTTTTTCTTTCAATAGCATGTCTCCCTCCTCCTCACGGCCGTGGTGGGGCCGGAGGCACCCCGTTGCTCTTTCCTTTGGCCAGATCTGGCTGGTCTTAGTGCAATGGGGCAGGAAGGTGCCCCGCTCCTTCCTCTAGCGGCGAGATCAGGCCGCTTCCCGATGGGATCTGGCCAGGTAGTCGGCGAGCCATGGCGAAATGAGCTTCGACGTAGGTCAAGGTGAGATGGAGTGGCTGCGAGGGTGGCCCGAGCTCGGGTCTACCATAGATGGTGGTGAGGTCAAGCAGGTATGGTAGTAGGCGAAGCAACAACACCAAGGGGGTTGGCCGGCGAGCTACAGCGTCAACACGAACCAGGGGGGCAGCAAGGTGGCGCGTGGGCATCTCTGGTGAGGAATAGGCATTTGTGGGTGGTCCAAGCTGCAGGGAAGAGAGCGGAAGAAGTCATCGGCGGTGGGCTGTGGTGACTGACACATGGGGATAGTGCTCAGTGCAAGAGAGGGCGGAGCTCGGTGCAGGGTTCTGCATCGGCAGTAAAGCTTACTGGTAGGCGTCTAGGATAGCATGGATGGTCGGAACGAGGATGGACGTCAACATGGAGCGGGGCGGAGTAGCTTGATAACTTGGTGGAAGAAGAAGAGAGAAGAATAAATCTAAGTCAAACTTTTACCTTCTTTATTTTTGGTCCTTTTTTATGAACTAGTGACTGATGGCCTCCTCATTCCATCTCTATCTTCTTTTTTGTTTTATTTGTTTTACAGATTTTTTAATTTTTTATAGGTTTTGAAAAAAATTGGAATCAAATCTCCAAATGGCCCAATTTAAAATGATATTGAATTTCGATTTGTAATAAATTATATTTTATTTTTTTAAATCGTGTGATTATATGCAATTGATTGATAGGGATTTGTTTCGCTAACGAAGAAATTGAGATTTTATAGTATTTTTCAAAATGTTATATTTTCTAGGAGTTATTTGCAAATTTTTTTGAAAAATTAGACCAAAGTATAATTTTACAAATCCCAGGGGCTTTTTTGTAAAAATGACATTTCGGTAAAAATTATGAAATTTTAGGGTTTTTTTGAATAAAACTCAAACTTATTTGCAAATAATATTTTTGAGGACTTATTTACAAATCTTTCAAAAAAAGATCAAAATATAATTTTATAAATTTCGAAGGGCTCTTTGCAAAAAGGATATATTTGTAAATTTTTGAAATTTTCAGGGTCATTTTTTACAAAATTTAGATTATTTACAAATAAAATTTTTGAGACGCTTATTTATAAATTTTTAAAAATTTCATGAGTTTATTTGCGGAAGTTAGAAATTTTAGAAATTTATTTGTGAATATAAAATTTTGAGGTGTTCATTCACAAATCGTTAATTCTGTAGGGATCAATTCGAAATTTTAAAATTTTTAAAAACTTTTTTCACAAAATTTTTATTTAAGGGATAGGAACCCATTTGTAAATATTTTATAATTTACATTTTGGTCTAGATATTTTATGAATTTTAGTCCTAATTTTGGTCCAAGAATCTAATTCAATAAGCTTTTTTTAATTTAAGCTCAAATTTTCAACAGTTCAGATCCAAATTAAATCCATTTTTTGGTCAAATTTAATTGCTATTTCGATCCAATTAAGACCCGCAATTTAATCATAATTCAGCAACATTTAATTCTATTCTTTTACTAAATTTTGATTAAATTTAATTTTTAGTCAAAATTAATTCAAAGAGTGATATTGGAGTTTATTTTAATGATTGTGATTTTTTTTTTAAATCTCCACCAAATCTTCTTCGCCTATTCAATAGGCCGTAAATAAAATCACATAAAAATTTTCATGCAATTTTTTCTACATCATAAATTATAATGAATATTTCTCTTTTACGTAATAAAATAAAAGATGAATAAGAGAAGAGAAAAAGAAAAAAGGTGGAGTGCAATGAACAAAAAATAAAAAATATTTTGATAATACCAATCTAATTCTTGTAATATGCAGTATTTCTAGTTGGACTAGAAAATAGTTAACCCCATGCGAGGTTGTTATCCCAACAATAAAATTTGGTCCGTTTGGCCTTAACCCCAAAGCAAAGAGGGGTTTAATTCTTTTGAACCCCGAAACAAACATGCTCTTGTGGGTGCATTTGGTTCAAGGTAAAAGACAATCTAAGATAATTATTTAGTAGGTTCAATACATCAATTAGATTTGCTAATGTATATAGAATATTTTAGAGGGTTCAATTTACTAAATCTGGAGTTAGCGCATAAACCTCGATGAGATTAATAAATGAATCTTGAATAGGTATGTTTGTCTACTCTACAGATACATGTGTTTGGAAGGAAAAAACAGTCAAATATTTTGTTAATAAAGAGCATTTCATTAGAAATATATATTTTTTATCTTGAAATGGAAAATGTTCGACCTCTTCTAATTTAATAGTAAATTTTGTTATGTTAAAGAGTTCTCTCTTCATCTTCTAGTGGAATTTTTAAAAATATTAAATAAAACATTATTCCTTAATTACGGTAAAATCTTGTAGAGAGACATTTGCCTACCATTGCATTCTTGCATCAACACCTCCGTTTTCATCATCCCATAGCTTCCTACGTGAATTGGTGTTGCAATAATTTGTAAACTGTCTAATGGTTTTCTCATATTCGCTTATGCTCTAAATGTCTTAAAAGTTGAAGCACATGCTATATATTACTTGGTTTAAGATTAGCTTTTCACCATGTTACTCTCTGACTTGCAAATTCAATTTGATTCTCAGCAACTAATCAATATGATCAATCTTGATAGACCTCATCCATGCTTTTTGAAGCAGTTGCTTATTCAGCATGTCTAAGAGAGCCAAATTTTGTTGCCGACTCTCTAAATATGCATTAGATCTTGAGTTCAATACATACCTCCATAGGCATACTGTTTCAAAGATAAAATAAAAGTCGTATGACCCAAATTATTCGGGAAAAGAAGGAAATCCAGGTGCATCAAATACAAAGTGGGAAACACAAAAGCAATATCACCAAAAGCTAAAGATATTGGATATGGAACAACCAGTAATGGGACCAACTATTGGCTCGTCAAGAACTTGTGGGGAACATCGTGGGGTGAGAAGGAGCACAGCAGGATCGAGCGCGATGTGGATGCAGCTGAAAGACTCTGGCATTGCCATGCGGGCTTCTTCTCCTACTGCATGAACTATAGATATGTGATTCATGTTGCTCTTGATCAGCATATAGTTTTTGTAAAGTTTTCAGCAAGATGAGGTTTTTGTGATTGCAATTCCTTGATCGTATGTGAATGTGAAGACGTATCTTATGTGATTGAAGGTGTATCAAATGTTTCTTAAATCAAATACGATGAAAAGTGCAGTCAAAAGCCAATTAGTCTGTTGTCTGTGAATGGAAACATGTGCTTGTTGTTAATTTTTTGGTTATTCAGCTTCGAAAATCAAATTGTAGCAATTCCAATTAAAATTAGATGATGATATAGAACACACCAACAATACCTTCCATTTCCACGCATATGATAAACGTTACAGTAAATCATAAAAGAGGTAGCACACTTGATGTTAGGGAATCCAATCTCTTACTTATTGCTAGTTTTAGTAAATGTAAGCAAATCAATCATGCAATGCATGATTAATTCTCCATAGTTAATAATAGCCATTAGTTCATGGGAGGTAGCTGTAATGCCCTCCCCCGCTACCACTGCCGCCACCACCTCCATAGCCACCTATAAAAGCAAATATAGCAATTTAAGAGGTGTGGGGTATGATAGTTTTTTATAATCAAATCAATTTACAGTCCAAAGACAAAACCACATGTCCACAAATAAGAAATTAAATCATGAACGTAATAAAATAAATAGATAAGAAAAAAATATACTATAATTATTACATGGTTTAACTACTAATCGTACCTACTCCACGGTCCTTGTCTCAATCTCGAGAACTTGAACTCTTAACTAGAGTTATCGCTTTTTAAAACAAAGTCAAGTCTTTATACCAAACTTCTAATCGGAATGTTACTTCTTTCGGATGAATCTATGTCCACACAGCTCTTATTCCAACCAGTAAGAATCGATTTCTACATTGAAAATTTGATCTCCCAAATACTCCAAATATCTTTGGAGTAATTTACAAGTGAAAAGGATAAAAACAAGATACAAATTAGCTCTTTACAATAGCCTCTCAAGATGAGTGTAAGGATAAAAAGATATAAAGTTGAATATCAAAATTTAAAGCAAATTAGAGGCTAGAGGTTTGGGAAAGCTTGTTTCTTTTTCTTCGAAATAATTAAAGATGTAAAAGTCCTCAACTAAACAAGCTCCAAGCCCTTATATGTCCGTTGGTGAAAGAGCTAATCATTATATGCTAAACTCTGTCGCATTCAAACACCCGATACTGTAAATTTCGGATGTCTAAACCTCCCAATGATAAAAAATAAATTAGTCGTTATAAAAGATGTCATATGTTTGGATGCTCTCTCATAAGGTTCGGACACCCAAAACTACAGTGTCACTATAGTGACATCTGAATTCTAAACATAGAAAATCCAGAAGTTATAGCTTGTTAACTTTGGGCGTTCAGATGTGAGGTTTGGACATCCAAATCTATTAGCATTTTAGAGTTAATTTTGATATATTCTATCGTTCGAACCCTGAAGTTTGGGTATCCGAAGTTAACAGAAAAATTACTGTTTTACTGTAATTTCAATTCCATATTAGACATCTTCTCAAACTAATCTTGGATAAATAATAAGCTGATGAAGGTATTCCAATATGAGTTTAAGTGTTAGCCAAACCCCTAAACTAAGTATTCAAAGAGCATATCTTTAACTCAAACAATAAATGAAAATTTTAAACCTAATGAGCCAACTTTGACATCTTGAGCCTTCTTCAAAGCATCTTCAAATCTTCATGTTTTATCTATTGATCCACCATCATATCTCATCTTCAATATTATCTTCATATCCATCCACACTTAAGGCTTCTAAATAGACTTGATCTTCATTTGAAACTTGACTTGGCTACAAATTACACGTGCTCAAGAATTCATCAAATACATGGTTTGGTCATTATCAAAACTACAAAAAAATAATAATCTCTCCTTTTTTGATGATGACAAACTCTTACAAGTATAAAATGCATAATCTAGTTTGTTAAAAATAATTTTTAAATTTTAAAGTAATTTAACAACTAAAATAGTGTATAACATGGATAGCTAATAAGAATATAGTAAATAAGAATCTTTACACTATATACATTTTAACCATATTTTTAAGCATGGATGTAATACTTTTTTTACTATGTTACTCTCCTCCTTCACTATAGCAAACTCCCCCTTTCTATATTACTCTTTCTCTTTGACATTAATAAAAAGGGTACAAATAAGACATATCATCGATATGAGGAAAAATCACAATACTCATAGAATAAGGTTATAGATTCAATGAATATACTCAGTTCAAGGTTTGAAACATAACAAAAGATAGGTACATGCACATCTAATGAAGCACAACAAAAATCCACAAGATACAATAACATTATCAAAACATATATGAACACTCTTGCTTCCTATAATACCCGAAGCCTTATATCCAACCAAAGCATATAGAATGAGAAATATCATGTGAAGATCATTGCATTGAAGGAAAGTTAAAAGAGTTGGAAGTGATTAGATTACTTCATGTGATTAAAATACCTTTTAGTACTTATATGGATGTCATCCAATCTAACTCTCTCTACATAAACTATAAAACAAATATTTCTATCTATGCAAAGAGAATTAATAGTATAGTATATTATCATAAATAGAAATTATGAAATACTACAAAAAAATTAAATGAAAGTGAAACCTCTACTTAAACTAACTAAGCTAGAGGATGACTAAAAATGAAACCTTTAAAGAAATTGCTACCCCTAGTTAATAAAGATAGCATAAGTAGTAGAAGATTTTGGAACCCAAACTTGTTTGAATTCCATATTTTTAAGAATCATGCTCTTTGGTATCCAAATTTTCTTACGAGTAGTACTCTTATTGATTAGGCAGTAAGTGAAAACATGTCCATGAAGGATACAATAATGATATTTTAAATTTGAAAATTTTGCATTTGAAGTCTTTACAAAAGTAAGTTTTGTTCCCTTGAATTTTGAAGATGAGATAAAACCAAGTTTGAAAAAAAATTATTCAAAAACCAAGTTTGAATTTTGAATTTATTCAAAATATTTCGTCGGTTTTTCAAAATCTTATTTAAAGTATTATTTTCATGAAAAAAATTTTTTAAGTCTTTCTCAGATCCAAATTTTCCTTTTGAAGTTTATCAATACTCATTTTGCTAGCAAAAAAAATCTAGATAATTTCAAGCCATGATTTTCCTTCTCAAGATGTTCCAAGTGCTTCTTGCTGTCACAAGAACTAGTAAATAGTTTTAAGGTATCAAATTTATTTTCAAGTGAAAGCAATTTATCTTTCAAAGAAGAATATTTATAAAATAATTTCTCATGTCTAGCATATAGATCCTCAAATACTTCTAATTTTTTTAAAATTTAAATCACTTACCTCATCCTCATTACTTTCATAATTGGTCACAAGACAAAGTTTGAGGTTGTATTTTTGGAGTCATCATTTGTGCTTTCCCATTTGGACTTTCCTTTCCTTTTCTCCTTTTTCTCCTTTTTCTCTTGAGCTTAAGAGGATGACTCTCTTATTCCTACTTTCTTTTTCCTTGAGGCTTTTCTCTTTTCCATTTTCTTTTCCTTTTTATCATCATCCATTCTCGATTCTTTGAGGCATATCTCAAAGGTTAATTAAGAATCTATGAGTTCTTCAAGTGGGAACATCTTGAGATCCTTTGCTTCTTGAATGGTTGTCACTTTTAGCATCCATGAGCTTATCAAGGACCTAAATATCTTTCTCACTACTTCTTCATTAGTATGAAATTTGCCTAGTGAACATAGGCCATTCAAAATTGCCATAAAATGGGAAGCATATCTAATATGGATTCAAAAGAATACATTTTGAAATATTCAAGTTTATTTACAAGAAATGAGATTTTTAAATTTTTTTATTTTGTTAATCCCTTCATGAGTAAGTAATAAACTATTTTATATAGTATGAACAGTTTCAAAAGATGATATTCTTTTAAAATCAATTTCATTTAAAGCACAATGAAGCATATTCATGGCTTTGGCATTTGTGGACTCTAGCGTTTCTCTTTTCTAGTCCACTCTTGATACAGTTTAGGAACCTCCACACCATAAATTTTCTCAGTGGACGAAGAGTACCCATTCTGTATTAGGTGCCAAAGATCAAAGTTAATACTCTAGATGAAAATCTTAAAATGGATTTTCCAAATAGTAAAGTTGGTTCCATCAAAGTAAGAAGGATGAAAAATGGACTGACCCTCTCAAAAATAAGGTAAACTATCAAAAATTGTTGTACTAGAAATTGATCAAAAACTTGAGGTTGATAAATTGCAAATTTGAGAACAAAGCTCTGATACCAATTGAAAACAAATATGACAATCTAAGAGGGGAGGGAGTGGTAAATTATGTTTAATCAAAATAATGATAGCTTTTACAATCAAAACCAATTCACAATCCAAAGATAAAATCACAAGTTCACAAACACAAAATTAAATCATGAATGCAATAAAGTAAATATACAAGGAGAAAAATACACTGTGATTGTTATATGACTTGGCGACCAACCGTGCATATTCGACAACCCGATTAACTTTGAATGTCCAATCTTTAGGTTTGAGCATCCAAATTTGTCAGTATTTTAGAGTTATTCCTGATATATTTAGCCATCCAAATTCTAGAGTTTGGGCTCTAAAGTTAACAGAAGAACTACTATTTTACTATAACTTCATATTTGTAAACTAGGCATCTTCTCAAACTAATATTGGATAAATAATAACCCAGTGAAGGTATTTTAATATGAGTTTGAGTATTAGCCAAAGCATATCTTTGACTTAAACAATAAATTAAAATTCTAAACTTAGTGAGCCAACTTTGACATTTTGAGCCTTCTTCAAGCCATTTTCAAATCTTTAAGTTTATTATGTTAATCCACCATCATGTCTCATTTTCAATATTATCTTTCTATCTATCTAAACTTGAGGCTTTCAAATAGACTTGATCTTCATTTAGAACTCAACTTGGCTACAAGTTACACATACTCAAGAATTTATTAAATACATGGTTTGATCATCATTAAAACTAAAAAAGGCAACAACCTGCACCTCCATAGTCAGCACCGCCGTTGGCACCACTCCCACCTCCTCTGCCATACCTACTACCATGTTCTCCTCCATCGTACCCTACTTCCCCAGTAGCTCCACTGCCACTTCCATATCCTCTAGCTCCACTAGCTCCACCAACGCCACCTCCACCGCTTCAACCACCATCACCATATCCTCCACCGTGCTCTCCTCTAGACCCATAGCCTTCACCACCACGAGAGCCCCCACCAGCACCATACCCTTCGCCATGTTCACCCCTAGCAACATAACCTTTGCCAACTCTACCTCCACCTCCTCCATAGCCACCATCATGCTCTCCATTGGCACCATAACTACCACCACTACCACTTCCACCTCCAGCTTCATAGTCGATGCCATGGTCTCCTCCAACACCATAACTGCCTCCACCTCCTCCATAGCCATCACCATGCTCCCTATTAGCACCATAACCACCACCACTACCACTTCCACCTTCGGATCCATAGCCAATGCCATGGTCTCCTCCAACACCATAACTCTCTCCTCTACCACTACCACCACCACCTCCATAGCCACCTGCAACACCATAGCCACTACTAGAGCCAACATCTCTGCCAGCACCATATCCTCCTTTTACTTCCACGCCTCGGCCACATGGTTGGTGCAGTAAATGCCAACATCAAGGAAGAGGAGAGCTCTAGTGACAGAGCAAATGGTGACACCAAAGAGCAGTAGGAGTGCAACACCAACTAGTTTACTAGTACTAGCCATGAAAAGAGAAGAAAGAGATAAGAAAGAGAAAGCTTTTGTGTGAGATTGTGGTGTCAAAGGGGCTAAGTATTTATAGGCTTTGAATGTTGCATGCAAATCGTGGTAGGGCACACAAAGGCACATGGCTGTGTGGGTCTACCCCCCACAAAAGATTGTCTTTCGATAGTTAGGGTTTCTAACTAACTAGCACAAACCCTTCTCAGAATCTTATTGTCTGTGATATTGATGTGAATGCAATGGTATACTGAGCCTCTTTCACACATTGTGTTGTAGGCTTGTAGCATTGGTAGGTATTTCTTTTAAACAAGATTATATTTGTAATTAAAGATAAGAATGTAGGGTCATCTAGAAATTTGCCATTTTTGGAATGGTTAGATATTGTATTATGCAAATTGGGACTAATGGATTTTCTATTAACAAACTTAATTCTCATCAATATTCGAGTATGGCATTTTTCCATCTATTTTAAGAATGCATCCACTTATTTTTCTAGATGGAAGAATCAATACACTTAATTTGTTGATTTACAATAAATTTAACTTTGATTTATGCAAAATGTTAAATTTTGTCCTACCTACCATCTTCAATAATAATATTGAAGTTTGATATGATGGAGAGGAAAGGTTTTATGGAGGGATAGCATGGAAATGGTGGCATCCAACTAACTAGACATTTTTTTTTCTTTTTGAATGTTTGTTTTTGATCAAAAAAGTCTCATTTGAAATTTCTTAGTACGTCTATCAGCAAACATGTCTTGATTATGGTTCATTGGGACTTTCTCTTGATAAGGCTTAGATGTAGATCATAAGTAGATTGAGTTCTTTGTTTTAGAGTAACCTCTTATTGGTTGTCTATTGCTACATCAATCAAGGTTGTTGGATGGTAGCCTTCTTTGTGCTTAATTCAAAAGCTTTAGATTCTTCTATTTTTGAATTGCACACTCGCAGATCATCCAAAATCGAACTGCATGCTTAGGGATTTGGAAAATAAATGGAATAGAGTGGACATTTTTTGGGGGGTTCTATTATTTTTAACTGTTTGTAGCTGTTTGCAAACTATGCATTTTTTTGTAATCAAATACCAAATTGACAGAGTTCATGCCATTCCAGTCTCAGATTATTACAACTCTCATCATTCCTAACATAATTCCTATGATTATCAAGAACCAAAACTCTAATGCTTTAATTATATGATATATCAAAACATTATCATTCTTATAATATGATAATCAAGTCAATTTCTAGTCTAACATAGTTAAATTAGGTATATGTGATTCTAGAAACAACAAAAAAGTTTAGTACATATAATAAATACTAAATAAGAAAGATTAGAATAACAAATTTTAATTTTCTCTGCTTTATTCTTGCTTAAACTCTCTTCTACATAAAATAGTTAATTGAAAAATATAGCAACACCAATGAATTAGTTAATTCTTTTAGTTTCTAGTTGTAGTAGTTAGTTGTCAAATCTTTCAATTATTGTTCATATTTATATAAATTTATATTGTTATTTGATATTATTTTCTGCCCGGCTAGTAACACGATGGATAAGAGTTGGATCAATATAAAGAATCAGTTGGATAGAAGATACCTCGAAAGAGTTAGTACATTTCTCGAATATACTTATGGGAACAAGAGTCATAACTAGTTAATAAGATGTCCATGCATTGACTATATGAATATATACAACATGGAAAGAGGTTCACAAACACATAATACTAAAAGGATAGAGTTCATAATATACTAACTAGACTTTTCATAGAGAAGAGCCATGGTATTGGCAGAAAAGCCATCATAGCCAAGTTTCAAAGTCAGATGTAGTTAATGATGAAGATGGGAATGAGATCGAATGTTTGTTGTATGATACATTTGGGAATGAGATCGAATGTTTGTTGTATGATACATTTGGTGTTTCAACCAGAGATATAGCACTAGAAGTTCCTGTGAAAGATGATATGAAATTCTTCAAACTACTTAATGAAGCTAATAAAGAGTTATACTCTAGATGCAAGAACTTTACATTCGTATCCTTCATTATACAATTATTGATTGTGAAAGCCAAGTGTTAATGGAGTAACTAATCATTCGGTATTCTATTGGAGACTATGAAGGAGACATTCCATGAACTGAGTTCATTTTTCAGTTCTTACTATGAAGCTTGGAACATTATAAAAGATCTGGACCTCAAGTATACAAAGATTCATACTTATCTCAATTATTACATGCTATGCAGGAACGAGTATGTATCAGATACATATTGTAGTATTGTAAAGTACCTCAATACAAGCAAGTGGAAACCTAAGATGACGTTGATGGTCAAGAAGTACATAATAGACCAATGAATGTTGTTAGGTACTTCCTATTGAAACCAACACTATACCAACTTTTTATGTCTAAGAAAATTGCTCCACATATGAGATGACATGTATAAAGGCTGTTTAGATAATGGATCATTGTCGCATCCTGTAGATAGCATAGCATGAAAGAATTTTAATAACAAGTATCCATACTTTGCAATGGATTATTATAATGTAGGTTGGGATTAACTTCAGATGGATTCAACCCTTTCAAGGTAATGAGTATATCACACAATACCTAGCCCATTGTTCTTGTTTTATATAATGTACCTCCATGATTATGTATAAAGTAAGCGTCATTCATCTTATTCATTCTTATTGAAGGATTGAAGGACCCAAAGAATAACATATATGTATATTTATAATTGTTAATAGAGGACTTGAAGGAATTATGGAAACTAGGAGTTCCAACTTATGATGCAAGCAAAAAAGAGATATTTTACATGTGTGCAACCGTGTGGACTATTAATGATTTTCTTGCATATGCACATATGTTAGGCTATATGACAAGAGGGCAGAAGGCTTGTCCAATCTGTAGGAAGAACATACGCTCTTGTTGGTTGAAACATGGCCATAAGTTTTGTTGCATGTGTTATCAATAATTTTTGTCTATAGATCATAAGTTTCAGCTAGACAAGTTTTCGTTAGATGGTACATAGGAGCATGGTCCTCCTCCTCCCCAATAATTTGGAGAGAATACATTGAATGAAGTAAAAGCTTTGCTAAATGAGATGAAAACCCATAAAGAGTTACATTCAATCAATAAAAGGAGAAGGACTAGGGGAGGGGGGGTGGGCTTTGGGGGGCAACAAGAGACTTGTTAAGGCAAAGGTGCAATTGGAAAAGATAGGTATGTTCTTTGACTTGCCATACTAGAGCACATTTCTAATCGAGTATAATCTTGATATAATGCATATTGAGAAAAATTTTCTTGATAACGTGTTGTGGATACTATTGGGAACTCCCAAGTTAAAAGAAAATTTGAATGCATAATTGGATCTTAGGAATATTGAAATAAGGTACTACATTCGCAAGAAAGAGATAGTAAAACCTACTTGCCTCTTGCTTCATTTACAATGAATAGAAAATAAAAGGAGGTATTTCTCAGTGTTATGAAAAATGTAAAGGTACTTGATGGTTATACATCAAATATTTCTAGATGCATGAATATGAAGGATCATATGATATTAGATTTGAAGAGTCATGATTGTCATATAGTTATACAATAGTTGTTACCAATGACAATTATGGCTTATCTTCTAAAAGATGTAGCCAAAACACTTATTAAAATGAGTAGCATCTTTAGACAACTCTATACAAAAACCTCATGAAAATCTTACTTTGATGCTTTCCAAGAAAGGATCGTTGTTTCTCTATGCAAGCTTTTATAAATCTTCCCACCTTCATTCTTTAATGTCATGAAACATCTTCCTATTCATTTAGTAGAGGAGGTAGCTTTTGTTGGGTCTGTGCAATATTGGGCTATGTATCATATTGAAATGTGAATTTTGATAATTCTTTATATACAATATGTACTAAAATATTGACATATATATTTTCATGAATTAACTTATATTATTGCATATTATACTTGTCCAGAAGAATCAATTATAGAGGGTTATTTAGTTAAAAAATGCATGACATTTGGCACAATGTATTTAAATAAATTTTAATTAAACTTTTATTCATATTCTTGGAATCATGAGGGTGAGTCCAAATTTGCTATATGCCGGCCAATTAGGTCATTGCATGGAGTTCATTACCTACATGAGATTGCATAGACCAGCTCATTGATACATACTTTTCAATTTTGATATTGTTGATGTATATTGCAAGTAAGTGCTGGTTTGGATTTTTCACCATTTAGCTAAACTAAAAGTACTTTGTAATCTATTGCATATATTTTTTGGGGGTTATAGGGCACATCTTCAAACAATAAGTGTAGATTAACAACATAGAAGATGGAAATTTGAACATGAAAAAAATTCATAATGAAATATTTCTAAAATGATTTAGAGATCATGTAAGCACAAGCACCTTCATTTGATATTTAACAATATATCTTATGTTGAAGTTAATTGGTTGCTCGTATTTGTAAGTTGCCAATTTAGAAAGAAGTGGCAATGTCAAACATGTATCCAAAGAAATCTCCTTGTTAGTTGCTAGACCTGACAAGTGGGAGAGGAGATTTTTGGGGTATTTCATCAATAGATTTAAGTTTCACATTAGAAATCACTAAATGAATCACCATACTTAGAATAGTGGCATCATCTTAAAGGCAATTAGAAAAAGTTTCACGAGTAAGAAGAATGTGCACCCCACATCTGGAGATGTCACATTTTATAGAGTCCTAATAGATATTATTGAACTTTGATATAACAATAAACTGAGATATGTATTGTTTAAGTGTGACTAAATAGACAATAATATTAGAATGAAAATAGATGATTTTGGATTCAAATTGGTGAATTTTAATAACTTGATGTACAAGCACAACTGACATTCAAATAAACCTTATATTTTAGCTCGTCAAGCACATTAAATTTTTTATGTACAAGATCCAGTACAGTGTGAGTGACATGTGATTTTCGAGATGACCTCCAGAGAGCACGCGAACAAACTTTATGAAGAATCAGATGATGCTAATGACGAAGACCTAATATATTTGGTCGTGAGAGATATGATCAACTGTAGATATTTGGTATGGGACCCACGTCCACATAGATTTTTGAGAATACCTCCGTATGATCGTACGATGGACGTCGTTATACACAGACCGAATTAAATACGATTAGACAAGCACCGGTAGAGCTCAATTAGAAGCACAAGTAGCAGTACATGTTGCTCCTCTTCACAAGACCATAACTAGGTTGCAGAGTACCTTTGAGTCTCTAGCGGCTACTGTGGGCAATGGACCCACCGTCGCCTCTATGATATATGTTTTCATTTAATCAAACTTTTTTCTTTGTCATATACTATCAGTTCCCACGACTACACAAATATATGAAATTAAATAGGTTTTTGAGAATGCAGACCAACCCTAAATTGGGGGATCCAGTACACGAGTGAGTAGTACTTGGGTATTGCATAAAAATCAAATTTATAATTTGTACTTTTATCGTATGCTCTACAATTATTGTTCATTTTTTGTTTCTTTATAGAAGGATCTAAGTCAATTGGGGATCTGTGGCTACATGCGAAGGCAAGACCCAAGAATGGGAGGGCGTTAAGAATGTTGCGACTTTTTTTTTTTCATTTGTGTTATGCTTGTCTCGTAACTTCATTTTAGATATATCATTTTCTACCATTTACTCTTATATTTGATGGATATGACTTGCTTGACCTATTATTGTTATATTTCTTTTTCCTGCCCTAACTATTTTTTTTTATTGTTTCTTTAATATTTTTTTATATTTGTATATTACAATTGATAAGTTTTTTACAACTTAACACTGTAAATGCAAGTCTCAAGTTCAAATTAAAAGATAGAGAGAGTTATTTTTAATTTTTAATTTTATTTGCATTACCCTAGCTCTTTCTTTTATTCCATATGTCCTTCTCAAACTCAGAGTCTTGGATAAGTTACAGAAGGTGTATGATTTTTATATTTAGCACCAAAAAAAATATTATTGTTAATCGATTTTATCTAAATAAATATAGACACGATTGTAATCGGTATATAGTAACTGTTTAATTGCAATTGTTGAATTGTAGTTTTCAAAATATATACATATGATGTACATAATATGTTGTATAGGATGTATTTTCAGCATAACATAATTTTTAAAAATAAAATTTACAGGAAAAATTAAACATTCCAAGCAATTTTGGGCAAAATGCCTAAATAATTCCCCACGTTTCTAAGTTGGGCCACAAATGCCAGGAGGTTTTTGGCATTTGTGACTCAAAACACCGGGAATTTTTTTGACGTATATGGCCCAAAATGTTGTGACTATTTCTGGCATTTGTGGCCCAAAACGTAGGGAGTTTTTTTTCAGTATTTTACTTAGAAACGCTGAAAATTTTTCTGGCTTTTTGCCCATAAATATCAAAAAAAATTTCTGCAATTTTTTGTAAAAATGCCGGAAATATGTTTTTTCGCCAACATTTTTTTAACATAGTAAAAACTGTCGAAAAATATTTTGACAATTTTTTTCAATATTTCTGGAGCGTCAAGAAAAAATACCGAAAAATCTTTTTTGATATATTTTACATATTTTAGGGCATTTTTGAAATGCTGAAAATATCTAAAAATATTTTAGTGAAGAATGAACTCATTTATGTTTTAATGTAATCAATACCTTGAACACGAAGTCCTCATTTCTAATTAATCTTGATGCGCAACTGATACTTTTACTTATGTAGAAGTGGTGCAACACTTGATTCTTTTCTTAAGCAATATAAGCATTCATTGTTTGCTTTTTCTTTTTTTAAAATTTGCAAATGATATATAATTGTCAATAGGTAGTTGATTTAAAGGTGAATTCTTTGATTGCTTTCAACTAAATAATAATCATAAATAGAATATATAAATGTGTGACTTTAATATATGTTTTTTGTGATGTTTTCAGTACATATATGTGACTTTGTTCTAAATGTTCTATTCTTATTTGTCTCCTCATAATTTTTCATTTTTTCTTGTTGTCTTGTGTAGGCAACGACCAAGATTTATCATGGGATCCTATGCTAGAGGATGTTATGACAGGGAAAGGTCTCAACTGACTCCATGTAAAATGGTTAGTGAGGAAAATTTTAATAAGAAGCCTGAAAAATAAGAATTTCAACAATGAAGTTTTAGGCAAAGAAGGTACAGTTGGAGAAAATGAAAGAGCAATTAAAGGAAATGTAAATAAAAAAGAGTTGTATGATGATAAAGATTTAGATTATTGTCTGACAATACCTTAGAGGGAGAGGATGCTAGTGATGTAGATAATAAGAAGGGAAAGAAGAGTGACATATATGATCTATCAACGAATGATGACGACAGTTCTCTTATTACTTCATCATGTAATGTCCCCCACTATGTGGGTTTCATGAATAGGATAAAGAAGAAAGTCAGATAATCCCACAAAGCCTTTATAAAATCAAGTCATTTTCATACATTGACAGACATACTATGTATTGTAATGTCAAAATACTTCTCAACAAGTTATTTATTGTATAAAACAAACCAACTAATTTTTTTCATATTAATGATAAAATGGTAAAATGGGAAGAGAGGAATGTGGCTAGTGTTAGAACTAAAAATGAATGGGAATATTGTAATGATGAAAAGACCACATAATATTAAGTCCCACTTGTATAATAAGTACTTCTCCAAACTAGGTTCTAGAAAAAAGGCCCAAGATTGAAGCATTTCTATGGGAGTTGGTTGTCTCTATTGAAGTGGAGAATGAGGGTTTTATTAATGCAATGTACTTCTGTTTCTGTTTGATTCAATTGTAAAACTTTAGAATTACGAGAATTAGAGGAATTGAAGTTTCAATTCTCCAATTTGGATGTTTGGTTTCATTTCTAAATCCTAAATTGAAGAAATTCAATAATTTCCTTCCCCCTTCAATTTTGATTTTGAATTCCTATTGTCCGGGGCAAAAAACACCCATTTCCTCACACGTTTTGCTTTTCTCAATTCCTAGCGAGGAATTTACTGATTTTTACTGAGAATTCCTCATTTCCCATCCTGATCTCCCATGCTCAACTTCAATCTCTCCACTCGACCTTGATCTCCCAACTCGACCCTAACAAGGCCTTTATTGCCATTCTTGGTCTGCCTTGAGCTTATCCCCAACACCGCTGGTGCCACACCGACTCTATGTTAAAGGAGCATCAAAATTAGACCCATGCTCAATGCCTAGCTTCTTTTTCAATCTCTCTCCAGTGGCCAATCTCCCTATGCTTGACCTGAATGAGGCTGCCACCACTATTTTCAGCCCTTTTCTTCCCAATATCTAACAGGCAGAACACCTAGGCACCCTCTCTCCACTTCTGCCGCCAATCCTCCTCCTCCACTTCCTCTCTAAGTTGAGTTGTATTGATGTTGCAGGGTTATGGTTCCATTCACTTCTGATCTTTTGATTCTGAGTAGCGGAATGTAGTGATTGATTCCCATGATGTTGTTTTTATTGTGTATTGGTTAGGGTTTGATTGATCGGTATGGAATGTGGATATGAACTTTTGATTTTTGGTTGAATTTAGTTGACTGGTATTTGTATATTTGATCTGATGGAATTTCTTCAGTGTGCAAAGTTTTGTTGTTTTGTTGATTCGATGAAACGTTTTGACAGCAAGTTAGTTGCTTTCTTGTATAGTTGTGTAGCTATTTGTTTTCAGAGCATGAAATCTCAATGTTTCTTCCTTCTTTTCACTGATACAAAGGAATTGAGAGAAGAGGTGATACTCTTCAACTTAAAAGAAAATAAAACAAAGTTACATTTCTTTTACTGATGAATCCTTTTCCTTTGGAGCCAAATAACACTCAATTTTTAGTTGGATGGGTGAATACATTTATGTTGATGGAGCCTAATTTTGGTATGGAAAACATCTTGAGATTAGATCTTCTAAGTTGCCCCCCTCCCTCCCATCAACTTGCACAAAGAAAGAATTATGAAAAGAACCACTAGAAACTCTCTAGCAATGGCCATTTTGACCTTCAAATTAGTCTTACGCTTAAAATAATAATTTTTTACTAAAGATTGAGCATTAGCCCTTATCTCTTTGTTTATCAGGCTTTTTATATCATGCTCGAAGATTTGATGTATCAGTATCCTGTGATTTTAGTATGCCAAATTTCTTATAATGGTTAGCTATCAATCCTGGATCCTTTAGGATTGACTCCCTCGAGTAACTATGGATTAGATGCCACAATTATATGATAATTGGCTATGAAGTAGCTAGGACATTGTAGTCTACTTATAGACTTAGCCTAATTCCTTATGAATTTATGGACCAGCGTGTGAGTCCGTTACTGAATTGAGGTTATTGAGCTTATTGCTTAATTAGATTTTTACCTCAGAGATATCAATTCACTGCTCATCCTTTGGGCTCATTCTTGATAGCCTTTCAACTTGAAGAGTCTACCTCGATCAATTATCTCGGAGGTTTACCCTTGGTTACCTCGGCTAGAATTCACTTCGGAGGTCGGTCAATTATTATCTCAATTATCAGCTCAGGTTTTGCTTTATGCTTAACTGATTTAATCAAGCTGGTCTTTATGATTCTGAGGCATATCAGTGCCCTCCAACTCTAGACCCTGCCTTGCTATCTCGGCAGCTTGAGTTTTTCTTCTCTTTCCTTGATAACTGGAAAAGTGATTTGACCCTGGAGATTATGGCCATGGGAACCTTAATCCTATATTTCTAGGCATCCGCTACTGCATCACTTAGGGAATCGCACATTTACTTACTCCAAAATTTCATGACCCGAGGTGTCGATCGCCACACCTCTTAGAGAAGTGAGACATTGTTTATTTGAATCCTACATGATATTAGGGTTTCTCCTTCATTTGAAGTGGCATTCTATTCATTTTTTCAGACAACCTTTTATGTGCCTCTAATTGCTTTTTGCAAGATTGTTTGTTTATTAGATAGTGGATGCATGTCTCTTGGATTTGAGGGAGGTTTTTGAAATTCCTGTCTTTTAGACTTCGACGACTTGGGTTATGTCACGTGGAGATTATTGAACGGTTAGGAGAGTCTTATATAAGGGTCCCCAATCTCTTTTTTTTTGTTCCAAAAAATTCTTTTGGTCCTTATTTTTTCCTATAGATGAGTCCACTTTCAAATGGTGCCCTTTTCTATTTTTTCCAGCTCTAGAAGGAGATTCTCACTTTGAGAGAAGAGGTGACACTCTTTATAGACAAGAGCTCTGCCCTTTCCAAGGGCTTAAAGTTGATGTCATCACCCACGAGAAAATCTTCTTTGCCCCGTGCTAGCTTGACATTATCCTCTAGGGGTATCCCTCAAGTATTGAAGGCTTTTTTCCACTTTCAATTGGTACCTCTAGCCCAAGGAGAGAGAGAGAGGAGGAGGAGGAGAGAAGCCAGTATGTTGGCAGAGAAAGGACAAGGAACCGAGAGAGAGAGGAGGAGGAGGAGAGAAGCCAGTATGTTGGCAGAGAAAGGACAAGGAAGGAGTATTTGATATCTCATGCTCCTTGGCCTCTTGACTAACCTGAGACTGTTGAGGTTGGTACTCAATCACACACTCATCGCTTGATGATGACAAAGGTTGATTGTAGGAAGTGTGTTATTTCTCGAGTGGAAATCAACTTTGTCTAGTCTATAAAACTAGGAGATATGGCATCGGGCTTCCCTTGACAATGCCAAAATTGAAGCTATTGTCATGTTCCTCAGAGTTGAACTCTATGATGACTTGATGGTTTGGCACCTCAAATGGGAGTATGAGGATCTCACTCGGAATGATATTAAAGTGGCGAAGGTGAAAGAGGTTAAGAAGGGCATCACAGGGCTAGTTGAGCCAGCTGAGTCTTCAAAGCCTCTATATGCTTTTGACTAATTGTACTTTATTTTCTTTTGGAAAAAATTTTGTACTAGTCTTGTAACCACCCGTCACTCCATAACGGCCCATTATTCGGGCCCACAACCCACAACCCAATAACTGCCTTTATTTATAGGCAGCAACCACCCACTAAACCCGGACGGATAGAGAGAGTCAAGGGACAATCGTTGGGGAGGCTTAGGGAGTGGCAAGAAGATTTGGGACGATCGTTATCGAGATTCGAAGTAGGTTAAGTTACTTTCATTTGTTTCTCTTTACCTCTATTCGAAGTAGGTTAAGTTACTTTCATTTGTTTTCTCCTTACTTCTATTCGAACTAGGTGGTGTTACTTTCATCCGTTTCTCTTTGCCGTTATGCTTGAGACAAATTCATGTTGAATAATCGATAAACTTAGTGACTCTCATGATATTTAGGATGATGATGATAACCTAGATCTAAGTAAAACTGAGTAGATAATAGATATGTCTGTGTTATACCAATCTATGGCATGTTTTGAGAATAGAAAGATTAGAGGGCTAAATTGCAAAATTCCCATCTTCTTCCCCGATCGTCCGCGGTGCTCCGGCGGCCGGCAGCGGAGGCGGCGGCGTGCGGTGCGGCGGTGTGCGGCGCTGATGCGTGCGGGCGTCGTGCGCAGGCAGCACGGACCCGGTGTCGACGCAGTTCTGGCGCGTGATACGGCGTCGGGAGCGGCCGGTGGCGTGCGCACGACTGCACAGGCTGGAGTCGGCCAGAGGCGCGGGGCAACGCGGGTCTGGCGACGCCGGAGGCGGTGGTGTGGCGGCAGCCACGGCCCAGCGGAGACGTCGGCGTGCGGCGTGGCGGCGTGGTTGCCTGGCAGCGGGGCGGCCTGACGGTGGGATGGCGTGGCGGCGGCGGCGGCATTAGAATTAGGGTTAGGGTTTTGAGGAGGAAGAAGGATTAGTTTAATTAAGGTTTAACTTAAAGTTGATTATGGTTTGGGTTTAATTCGAAAGTTGGTTTCGGTTTGGTTTAGTTAAAAGTTGGTTTAGGTTTTGGTTTTGTTTAAAGTTGGCTTTGGTTTAGGTGGGGCTCAGAATCGGTTTTGGTTTAAATTCTATTTTTGGAATTGGTTTAAATTAGACTTGAGGATTAATCAAACCAATGGTGAGGCGAATGGTTTAGATAAAGTTAAGTAATCTGAATCCATGAACGTGATCTGCTGTGTGATACGGATCATCACTCCCTCAAACGTGATCTGCTGTGTGATACGGATCACCACTCCATCAAACGTGATCTGCTGTGTGATACGGATCACCACTCCATCAAACGTGATCTGCTGTGTGACACGGATCACCACTCCATCAAACGTGATCTGCTGTGTGATACAGATCACCACCCCATCAAATGTGATCTGCTGTGTGATATGGATCACCACTCCATCAAGCGTGATCTGCTGTGTGATTACGGATCACCACTCCATCAGCGGTTGGGAGTGCAGAGTGGTATGACTCTGCTTGATAGGGGACGTGATCTGCTGTGTGATTACGGATCACCACTCCATCAAGCGTGATCTGCTGTGTGATTACGGATCACCAGTCCATCAGCGGTTGGGAGTGCAGAGTGGTATGACTCTGCTTGGTAGGGGAGGCAGCCATACCCATAAGATATCCTTGTTGATTTATTTCTTGCTGTGGATGTTAATTTACCTAATCACCTTTGTCGTCGAATTATTGTTGTTGCCACTGTGTTAATTTTGTTGTTGCCACCAAAAATTGATCTCTCCTATTGTTTGGAGGAGGTAACTTCCTACTGAGCATTCGTGGCTTATTCTTTAATTGTTCCTATCCACAGGAGAGTAGCAGCCTGGCACAGGTGTCTACGGTAGCAGAAAGTACGTGCGCAACTATCTTTGGAGCTGATTTATTTACATGTTTTTCTATTTTTATGTAGGGGAAAACTTTTGAGGACTTGAGTATTTCCAATGAGACCACGTTTTGTTATGTTATCTGAACTATATTCGTATTGATGAAATAAATTTTAATTCTATGTATTCTGTAAACCTTTTATTTGTATGTTGTCCACTTGTGTTGTGGTTCGATCGGACACGACAGGGGCGTCACATATGGTATCAGAGCCAGGTTTAAGAATAACATAGTTTTAAGATTTATTTCTTGTGGTGCGAGGTATAATTTTTATCGATAATAGAATTGTCTCTATATCGATCGATTCTGGCTTTACACATTCTTTTATTGCCCCTCACTTTGCTATCAAGCTGACTAGAAAGGTTGAACCTCTAAAGACAATTTTGATAGTTGGAATACCTACTGGCGATAAAATGATTGTAGATCAAGTATTCAAGTAGTGTGTTATTAGCATTGGAAACTAAGAACCCACCATAGATCTAGTGCTATTAAATTTTAAGGATTTAGATGTCATTTTAGGCTTGGACTGGTTGACCGCTTATCATGCCAATGTTGATTGTTTGATACAGGTAATAACTTTCAAACCACCTAGACAAGATACTTTTACTTTCTCCGGTATGTAAGAAAACTTTTCTCCTATCATTTCTTTTCTGCAAGCCCAACAACTACTGATGAAGGGTTGCAAGGGGTATCTAGTTTTTATCTCTAAGGAGCTATTGAATACACCTCGATTAGAGGACATTCCTATTGTCCGAAAGTATCCAGGGGTTTTTCTCGAGAAGTTATTAGGATTGTCTTTTGACAGAAAGGTGGAGTTTGACATAGACCTCAAGCCCGGTGCAGCTTCGATCTCGAAACCCCCTTGTAGAATGACACCGGTGAAGTTAGTAGAGTTGAAGAAGCAATTATAAAAAAAAAAAAAAAACTTTTGGACAATAGTCACATACGCCCTAGTGCATCTCCTTGGGATGCACCAGTCCTTTTTGTGAAGAAGAAAGATAGAACTATGAGATTATGCATTGACTACTGTCAGTTAAATCAAATCATAGTAAAGAATAAATATCCTCTTTCTTGGATTGACGATCTCTTTGATTAGTTACAAGGTACTCAAGTGTACTTGAAGATTAACCTAAAATCTGGCTATCATCAATTAAAGGTCAAGAAGGAGGACATCTCGAAGATGCCTTCAGAACTCGCTATGGACATTACGAATTTCTTGTCATGCCATTTGACTTGACCAATGCACCTGCTGTCTTTATGGATTTAATGAATAGGGTATTCAGGCAGTATTTAGATCAATTCGTCATTGTCTTTATAGATGACATTTTAATATATTCCAAGAGTCATAATGAGCACAAACAACATCTCAGAATTGTGTTGAAAACCTTGAGACAAGAGAAATTATATGCCAAACTTGGTAAGTGTGGCTTTTGGTTGTCGGAGGTGATTTTCTTGGGTCACGTGATCTCTGGTGCTGGTATATCAGTGGATCCCAAGAAAATAGAAGCTGTGTTGGACTGGAAGAGGCCCCCCTAATGTAAATGAAGTGAGAAGTTTCCTTGGATTGGCATGTTACTATAGAAGATTTGTGAAAGGTTTTTCCAAGATTGCTTTCCACTGACCCGATTGACTCAGAAGAATGTTAAATTTGATTGGGCTGAAGATTGTGAGTAAAGTTTTCAAGAATTAAAGAGAAGGTTGACTACTGCACCAGTGTTGCCCATACCTTCTGGTGGCGATGGGTTGGTGGTATACAATGATGCTTCCATCAACGGATTGGGTTGCGTTCTAATGCAACATGGAAAAGTGATAGCCTATGCCTCTAGGCAATTAAAGGTCCATGAGAAAAATTATCCCACTCATGACCTTGAATTAGCAGCTGTCATTTTTGCACTAAAAATTTGGATGCATTATCTTTATGGACAGACATTTGAAATCTTTACAGATCATAAGAGTTTGAAATATCTTTTCACCCAGAAAGAACTTAATATGAGACAGAGGAGATGACTGGATTTCCTCAAGGACTATGATTGCTCAATCAACTACCACCCAGGTAAAGCCAATGTTGTTGCAGATGCACTTAGTAGGAAATCGGTAGGATACTCAGCACATTTATTGGTAAGAAGATGGAAGATCTTAGAAACCTTGGGAGACATGAAACTAACCATTATAACAGAGACTCAACGAGGATTGCTAGCTAGATTGCGCATAGAGTCAGAACTGGTGTTGAAACTTAAAGAGCGCCAGTTGAAAGATCCTAGGTTGCAGATCTTAAAATTGAGTTAACTCAAAATTCTAAACCAGGGTTTGATGTGACTACTGACGGTGTGATTCGATATCAGGGTCGGCTGTGTGTCCCTGATGACTTTCAATTGAAGCAAGAATTGCTAAACGAGGCTCATCGCTCTCGTTTCTCAGTACACCCAGGTAGCACAAAAATGTACCGAGACATGAAGCAAAATTATTGGTGGCAGGGCATGAAGAGAGATATTGCAGAATTTATTTCCAAATGTTTAGTGTGTCAACAGGTCAAAATTGAACACCAAAAACCAGCAGGAAAGTTACAGTCACTCCCTATTCCTGAATGGAAATGGGATCATGTGACCATGGACTTTGTGGCTGGGTTACCCAGGACAAGGAAGGGGTTGGATGCTATTTGGGTTGTGGTGGATCGGTTAACTAAGTCAGCCCATTTCCTTCCTATTAAGATGACCTACTCCTTGGATAAGCTTGCTGAACTATATATGGAGGAAGTAGTAAAACTTCATGGAATACCTGTTACCATCATTTCTGATAGAGATCCCAGATTCACTTCACGATTTTGGGGTAGTTTTCAGGAAGCCTTGGGGACGCAGCTACGTTTTAGTACTGCATATCACCCTCAAACTGGTGGTCAATCAGAGCGAACAATCCAGACCCTAGAGGACTTGCTGAGAGCGTGTGCTCTGGATTTCAAGGGGAGCTGGGACTCTCATTTGTGTCTAGCCGAGTTCACCTACAACAATAGTTATCATGCTGGCATTCAAATGACACCTTATGAGGCTTTGTATGGGAGGAAGTGTAGATCCCCTGTGTGTTGGACAGAGGTTGGTGAGAGGCAAAATTTGGGACCAGAGTTGGTTCAATTAGCTACCGAGAAGATTGAAGTGATTCGAAAGAGGTTACTCACAGCACAAAGTAGACAAAGGAGTTATGCTAATACCAGAAGGCGGGATCTGGAGTTTCCCGTGGGCGATCATGTTTTTCTAAAGATCTCTCCAACAAAGGGCGTGATGAGATTTGGGATGAGGGGCAAGTTAGCACCCCGTTATATTGGCCCCTTTGAGATCTTAGAGCGAATTGGAGCAGTTGCTTATAAACTTGCCTTACCTCCAGCCTTAGCTAATATGCATAACGTCTTCCACGTGTCAATGCTGAGGAAGTACATCCCAGATGCCACACATATACTATCATTTCAGCAGTTACAGCTGAGGAAGGACTTGACATGTGAGGAGCCGCCAATCCGGATCTTAGAACGAAAAGAGCATGTGTTAAGAAGAAAGGTGATCCCTTTGGTAAAAGTACAGTGGCAGCATCACTCTGTGGATAAGGCCACTTGGGAGAGAGAGGAGGACATCAGGGGCAAATACCCCCATATCTTTTGAGTTATGCTCATTTTAAAATTTGGGGACCAAATTTATTTAACGGGGTAGGAATGTACCACCCGTCACTCCATAACGGCCCATTACTCGGGTCCACAACCCACAACCCAATAACCGCCTCTATTTATAGGCAGCAACCACCCACTAAACCCGGACGGATAGAGAGAGTCAAGGGACAATCGTTGGGGAGGCTTACGGAGTGGCAATAAGATTTGGGACGATCGTTATCGAGATTCGAGGTAGGTTAAGTTACTTTCATTTGTTTTCTCCTTACCTCTATTCGAAGTAGGTTAAGTTACTTTCATTTGTTTTCTTCTTACCTCTATTCAGATTAGGTGGTATTACTTTCATCCGTTTCTCTTGGCCGCTATGCCCGAGACAAATTCATGTTGAATAATCGATAAACTTAGTGACCCTCATGATATTTAGGAGGATGATGATAACCTAGATCTAAGCAAAACTGAGTAGAGATTCGATATGTTTAATTTTTGACGTGTTATACCGACCTATGGCGTGATTGATAGTAGAAAGATTAGAGGATTATATTTGCAAAATCTCCATCTTCTTCCCCGATCGTCCGCTGTGCTCCGGCGGCCGGCAGCAGAGGCGGCGGCGTGCGGTGCGGCGGCGTGCGGCGCTGATGCGTGCGGGCATCGTGCGCAGGCAGCACGAACCCGGTGTCGACGCAGTTCTGGCGCGTGATACGGCGTCGGGAGCGGCCGGTGGCGTGCGCACAACTGCACAGGCCGGAGTCGGCCAGAGGCGCAGGGCAACGCGGGTCTGGCGACGCCGGAGGCAGTGGTCTGGCGGCAGCCACGGCCCAGCGGAGACGTCGGCGTGACGGCGTGGTGGCCTGGCAGCGGGGCGGCCTGACGGTGGGATGGCCTGGCGGCGGCGGCGGCGGCAGTAGAATTAGGGTTAGGGTTTTGAGGAGGAAGAAGGATTAGTTTAATTAAGGTTTAACTTAAAGTTGATTATGGTTTTGGTTTAAATCCGAAAGTTGGTTTCAGTTTGGTTTAGTTAAAAGTTGGTTTAGGTTTTGGTTTCGTTTAAAGTTAGCTTTGGTTTAGGTGGGGCTCAGAATCGGTTTTGGTTTAAATTCTGGTTTTGGAATTGGTTTAAATTAGACTTAAAGATTAAATGTGGAATTATTAAGGACATGGGTGATGAATCGCTGGATCAATGGCTGTTGATAATAACATGATAAATTGGAGGTTTATAAGATGGAATTGATGGAAATTATTTATCTTGATGATGGAGTTGCATGATAAATTGGAGGTTCATAAGATGGAATTGATGGAAATTATTTATCTTGATGACGGAGTTGCATGATAAATTGGAGGTTCATAAGGTGGAATTGATGAAAATTATTTATCTTGATGACGGAGTTGCAGGAGACGTGATCTGCTGTGTGATACGGATCACCACCCCCCTCAAACGTGATCTGCTGTGTGATACGGATCACCACTCCATCAAGCGTGATCTGCTGTGTGATACGGATCACCACTCCATCAAACGTGATCTGCTGTGTGATACAGATCACCACTCCATTA
This sequence comes from Trichopus zeylanicus subsp. travancoricus, assembly GCA_005019695.1. Lineage (NCBI taxonomy): Eukaryota > Viridiplantae > Streptophyta > Magnoliopsida > Dioscoreales > Dioscoreaceae > Trichopus > Trichopus zeylanicus. Next base: position 3,466 of record RXID01014474.1, on the reverse strand, counting down.
AGCGTGATCTGCTGTGTGATTACGGATCACCACTCCATTAGCAGTTGGGAGTGCAGAGTGGTATGACTCTGCTTGGTAGGGGAGGCAGCCACACCCATAAGATATCCTTGTTGATTCATTTCTTGCTGTGGATGTTAGTTTACCTAATCACCTTTATCGTCGAATTATTGTTGTTGCCACTGTGTTAATTTTATTGTTGCCACCAAAAATTGATCTCTCCTACTGTTTGGAGGAGGTAACTTCTTACTGAGCATTCGTGGCTCATTCTTTGATTGTTCCTATCCACAGGAGAGTAGTAGCCTGACACAGGTGTCTACGGTAACAGAAAGTACGTGCACAACTATCTTTGGAGCTGATTTATTTACATGTTATTCTATTTTTATGTAGGGGAAAACTTTTGAGGACTTGAGTATTTCCAGTGAGACCACGTTTTGTTATGTTATCTGAACTATATTCATATTGATGAAATAAATTTTAATTCTATGTATTCTGTAAACCTTTTATTTATATGTTGTCCACTTGTGTTGTGGTTCGATCGGACACGACAGGGGCGTCACAGGTTAGGATTTATTGTTCATTACTGTTCATCTCGCCAACGAAACAGCGCGCGGGCGGGAGCTCGCTGGGCTAGCACGCGGGGGAGAGAGCTCGCCGGGCTCGCGCGCACGGGGGAAGCTCCGGGGGGGCGGCCGGGTGAGCGGGAGCTCCGGGCGGGTGGGCGAGCAGGCGGGAGCTCCAGGCGGGCAGCCGGGAGCTCGCGCGGTTTTTTTTTTGGGTTTTTGGGGGGGGGAGGTGTTGGGACGTTGGGAGGACCTCGCACCGGCTTCGTGTCCAAACCTAAGGACCCTGTGCACTCACTAGTCTATCGCCGCTCTTTCGCCTATCTCGTGTCCTCACTGACCTGACTCGTACTCCCGCAAGATGAGGCTGGCCTTACATTGGGGCCAGCGTTATCGCCAATTTGATTTCGACGTCCTTATCGGTTTATGTCAGATACTATTCAAGTACATAATATTATTCACGTAATTATTCATTATTTTAAAAAAGTTTAAATATATTATAATTTTTTTAATTTGAAGTTAAAAAATAATTGAAATAAAGTTAAATTTTAGTCAAAATATAATTTTTATTTTAGACCTTCGATATATGGTTATATTTCAGAACCGTTGCCATGAGATCGCGCAGAGCTAATTATTCTGATTCATATGCCCACAAATGCTCGGCCGGATCATCTAGGTACTGAATTTATAATTTCACACCCAGATGTTCCAAACTCAACTGATGATGATTATGATGATTAGTTATATTATCTTAGAATTTATAAATTATGTATATGTGAAGTACATTTTAATGAAAAGTTAAATATGTTTATGTTAATTTTTAACTTTTAATCATATTCATATTATTTCTTGTATGTTTTTTTAATACACTAATATATATTAAAAATAGACTATATCAGTGACTAACTATCAAAATTAATATTAATTAACTAAAATAATATTTAATATTACGGTAAAATTAAGTATAAATTCATTCTTAATTTTTCAAATTTTTCCAAATTTTTTTAATATTTTATTGTATTTTTAATTTGAAGTCAAATTACAGTCAAAGTATAGTCAAACTTCGGTGAACACTCAATTAATAATTTAAAAAAATCTTTCGGCCAAAACCGAAACGGCCGAAATTAAAACCGAAACGGTCGAAACGGCCAAAACGTATCGGTTTCGTTGGGTCCCGAAATCGAAATCGATACCGAAACAGCAAACCTTGTTATATATATGGATTCTTTCAGAGTTTCAATTATCCAATTTGATTTTTTTTTATTTTTTTGTATTTTTTTATTTCGGTTTTTTCCAATTTGATTCTTCAAAAATGAAATTTATTGATAAAAAATCCGAATAATTCTCCGTGTGATCGTCAACCTAGTTTGCAGATCTCGATGCCATCTCCACCGTTGATTCCTGAAAGATCAACCGAACTCAGGACAGCAGCGTCGCTTGCGAGTTATCGAGCACCACCCAATGGCGAGCAGCCTTCATCTCCATCTTCTCCGGCGCGTCTCCTCCCTAGAAATCCCTCGCGCCTCGTCAGCCTTCGCTGCCGCCGCCATCAATGCCCTTTTCCACAACCACCCCTCCCCTCTTCTTCTGCCTCCCACACCGGACGCTAGAATCAAAGGAACCCAAGTCACTCGTCGTCCTCCATTCCCACACCATCCGGAGAAGCACCTAAAAGCCTTCTGTGCTGCAGCAAAAGACGCAATGGATACGGAAGGTGGCGGTGTCTCCTCGTCTTACCTATCCGTTCGCATCCCTTGTCCCAAAGCTTATGCCGTGAGTGCACTCCCCTGCTGTGTTTGTGTAAATGCTTCGGTGAAAGAGCAAGCTGGAAATTTGCAGGCAAAGTGTATGAAGGAATGTGTATTTTTGGCCACTTCAAATGACAGGATGTACTGTCTGAGGCTTTGTTGTGCTTTGGTGCCAGTTCTGCTAGCATGGATGAAGAAAGCACTTGTGAGGATGCTGATGAGGTGAGGCTTGCAAAAAATTTGGAGCTTTATGAGTTTTCTGATGCGATTCTACAGGTTCACGGACAACTAAATTGATAACTTGATATGCAATCGATAGATTTTTCAAACATATGAATTTGTGGCCATTCTGATGTTTATTTGCAATGCTGTCTTCAGATATGTATTACTTCCATATTTACAGATGGTGATGATGTTCGCTCATGCGTCTTGCATGCATCGAATTCTGTTGGTTTGAAGTGCATGCCAGATTATAAAGTGTCCAAGGGTGAGGAGTGTGATTGGTTAAAAAACGCACAGGTTAAAAGCCCATCTTGATTAATTGTTTGTCTTTTTCATTCCTTCTCTGCAGATTGCCTTGATTCCTAGGTATACATTGATGACATTTTCACTGCATCATTTCTTTCTCCATCTTTTTTATGGTAGTTGGCTGTGTCCATTAGGTTAAAAGTGATTATTTAGATTATCGGTTGACTTGCATGTTTGTTTGAATAACTTTCTTTTAGAAAGCAATATGATTGTAATTGATGATGTCCATACTGACATTTCCAAAAAGTGGCACTAGCTTTTTTTGGGTTATGTTTTAGCTTTGATTAGTCTTATCTTAAAATTTCTAGTGATATTGTTTTTGTTATTCATATACCTGTTGCAGGAAAATTTTCATCCCACTGAGGTGACTAGTGGTCTATGGATTGTGCCTAAATGGACAACACCCCCAGTATGCTCATCTCATTATAATTGCCACCAGATGAGTTTCATTCTAGTTATAAATGTTTCTTGCAGTATTTTCTCCAAAGTCAAAACAACTTTATTTGAATACATTCTAGATCTTATTTTTCACTAAATATCTGAATAAGATTAAGAGAAATAAGCTGATCTGTAAAAATTAGAAAAATGTAAGATGGTTTAGGCAAAGAAAACTCTGTTTGATATTTCTCA